>CAKNYM010053008.1:462365-540067 GCA_932195095.1 Andricus curvator
CTCAGGGACGTAACTTATGGGAGCTAGCGCACCCCTATTCCAACAAATTGTTATTACCATTTTATAAATAAGATTTTAGGATTTTGACCGACCACATCCCCTTTATTGGGCTTGGAAAATGCCCCAAATATGGAAAATAGAAGTTTTATGCAAAATTAGTATTAAAGACGGTATTTTTTTGAACTTTTCCATTTAACTATTATGAAACAAAGAAATTTCCAAAATCATAAAAAAATATATGCACAACAAATAAAAGTATTTTAAAATATGGGAAAAATTACAATTTTCACGAATAATTTAAATTAGACTTCATCGTTTCAAAGCGTCCTCTCATTTTGTAGTATGAAAAATTAACCAGGAGCGTTACCGGATATTTTATAAATAGTAGATTATGTGCTAGCTAGCATGTGCTTAGCTCATCTACTAGTTCCCTCCTTGTCCTGATTTCAGTTTGAGGTGGTCGTTTGTGGGTTCGTGTTATCTCAAAGTTGTGGGGCTCAACGTAGCATTGGGCTGCGAAGTGTCCCATTTTTCCGCATTTATTGCACTTCATTTGTGATCGATCAGCTAGAAGAATATTTTGAATCGGTGTTTTAAATGATAACGTAGTTGCATTCGCCTTAGGCCTGGGTATAGATGTTAACATTTGTGGTCGTAAAAACTGGGATATAGGTTTATTCATAATAGGTTTCATTATTTTATTTCTGTTTTTCTCTTTAATCCGTGTTTCCGCCTCAAATGCTTCTTGCAAAGCTTCATTCAGATTTATTGATTTATTCGACTTAACTTGCTCTGAAATTTCGTCGCGTTATTTCATAATATACTTTTTGAGTGCAGCTTTTTAGTCAGTTCATTGTAAACTCTCCTAAAGCGTCAACTGTAAATTTATCCATTTTCAAATCCTTTTCGCCCATTTTCTTATTTTCTTCTACCTAATCGTCGCTTCCATTCGATCACGAGGGGCTTCTCACTAAGAAATCTGAGATTGCTGCGCTGGAAATCTTAAGAGAATTCTTGGAAATACCTCAGCAATCTAGCATTCGTAAGAAATCTTGGAAATCTTTGGCCAAGTGTTTGCAGAGATAGGGTGGTGTGAAGCGTTCCAACATACGCTCCTATGCGTGGAACAAACAGCCGACTGAATCCGAAAGCCGCTGAGTTTAGCAGAGTCTGTAGAATCTGACGTGAGTTCTGATCGCGAGCACTGTCACAAACCTCGGAACTCCCTTCAATCTCGCATGGTAAGAGAGTGCAGAAAGAGAGAGAGAAGAGAGAGAGTATATGCATGCTTTGCTTTGCCTGTCAGAAGTGGGGATATCTAAGAGGAGTCTTTAGAACAATTGCGAATCGCCGCATAAAAGGGATACGCGAATAGAGAGTGAAGGTATAGACTATAGAAAGTATACTTGTAGGAGAGAGACAGTGAGATATCCGCCCAGTGCTGGGCACGAAATTTAAGAGCATAATTGGAACGTCCTAAAAACGTTTCTTGGACGTACAAATCAAAAGACGTTATTTGAACGTTCTGAAAACGTTTCATGTTCCAAATACATCCTTGAAACGTCTCTCCAACATTTTATGTTTAAGATACGTTATTTGGACTGACATAGGACGTTTTTGAGCCGTTCTAATAACGTTCTTCAACGTTTGTGCCCACTGGGCTTACGGTCGGTCGGTCGATCGGTCTTTTTTTTCATTTCACTTCCGTCTCAAAAGAAGTTTCATTTTAATAATAATTTTTGGTAAACTTTTGTTTACCGTTGAGCGTAGATTATATTTTGTACAAGTTTCTACCACTTTTTAAAATCTACTCTTCTTTACGCAAAACTTCTTTATTCAATCATAGACTCGCTAACACCGTATACCGTTAACTTCTTTGTGCGTGGATCAGTACGCCTTGACGTTGACTTTTCTGCTTGACTGCTGCTTTGTGCTACTGAGTTGATAACTGCTTTCTCGTCTTTTATTCAGACTTATCGCCGTCTGTTGCATGCTCTAGGATCGCTAAAATTTTATTTACGCGTGGAAAGCCTAGAGCGCCAGATGAACTAAATACTCATATAGTTATGTTTTTTTTTTTAAAGCGAACTATGATGAGTTTAGTACGAGCGGGTGTCGTGAGCTGACGTCGTTACGAGACTGACGTCCTGACGGGACTGGAGTAGCGACACCAGCAGGCGAGTTATAAAGTACAGTATCAATCAGCGCTTGTAAAACTTTCTACTAGTCATACATACTACGTGGCTTGTCAAGAAGTACATGAGCAGATGCGTAACAGATGCGGGTTTTTTTTCAAATTCTAAAACATAACATTGAAAATAAACAAATTAATTTTTTGCCAAAACAAAATCCAAACTAGTAATGAAGTCTCTCTACCATGATAACTACGGTGACGGATTACTCTATTAGTGCCTTAAATATAAAAGGTTCCTGGAATATTCGTATATATTCTGTTTTATACTTTTAATAAATCTAAATATTTAGCAGGGGTGCGCCAAGGTACCCTGTTAGTAATTGACGCCCTGGAGCCGTCCACTCCTTTCGCCCGGATAAAACCATACCTGATTTCTAGTAATTATCAAACAAAAAGTCTAAGGAAATTGCACCGTTAAGTTTCCAGAAATCACTCGAGAACCTACCGGTAATTTCTCGACGTTGCTAACGTAAATTGCACTGCTTTCAAGTTTTTACCTAAAAAGTAATCATTCATTTTTGAAATAACGAAAACTATTTTAAAAATAATTAGTAATGTATAGTTATACAAAATTAGAAACTTTCTATTAGAAATATTATGAATATCGTACTATAAAAATGATGAATAACATAAATGTTTCTCTATTTGATAATAAGAAAAATTCATTCTCCAATTTTCATTTTCAAACGATTTATTTTGAAATTGTCAATTGGATTGAGCTGTCTTTTACAGTTTTTTCATATAGCGCGCCGTTGGTGGCTTGGAATTGGAACGACTGAAAGGAATCATGGAACTGTATTGTCGGTGGAGAGGTGGGTGGGGTTCAATGCTCGGGAGCCACCAGCTCTGCATCCACTCGTGGTTTTCTCTTTAAGCCTAACGCGTGGTTCTGTTTCGTCATGGTCCTAGTTACTTCCAGTGACACGTGAGGGAGGTACGAATATGATGGGAGGACAGATTTTGTGAACGCTGCTATCGCTGTAGGATTTATATTCAAATACAATGTTTTAATGCTCGCCTTTAACAGTTCAAGCAATGACTGATATATAGAGGTTGTAGATGTTAGGTTGGCGGCAGTGGAAGAAAGCGGGAGATGGCACGACTATTTGAATCCTGCCTTCACTCATCTTGAAGTAGTGGGCAAAGTTAAATGTCCTAAAGTTCTCCAATTCTCGATGTCCCTTCTTGTCCATCAATGATGTTGATTCTGAGGAGGCGTTACATATAATGGAAATAAACATCAAAACAAATAAGCCTAAATCAATTAAAAAAAATATTGACGAATAGAACCGGAGAGCATCGTGCGATCCCTGAAATGCCAGAGATCCATTTATTTTATGTTCACGATTGACTTTTGTTCGTTGCAAAATCTGCAACGTCACAATACATATTTAGGTTTGAATGAATGAAACTGCAAATTCTTTAGCAAGTGATTTCCAGTTTTAGTATTTAAAATTAAAATGTTATCCATTTCTATTTGTTCTTACAGAATTAAGTTCGCAGGGCGACTCACATTCTATACTTCCTCCTAAAAAGCGGTGGCAATCTTCTTCAGGCCGATCTTCTTCGAGCCTCCAAAGCCAACAAGTTGTGTGGGGTAAGTAACTTTGTTTTCGAAGTAGCTCGTTACAGATATGTTATACAGCAACAATATCAACTTGTTGCAGTTACTTCACTGAAATAATTAACTTTAATGTGTCTAAAATTTACTATAAATTTGGCAACCCGATCACTTAATTTTGGAAATTTACAAAAAAATACGGTATATTTTTAGATGTGAAGAAGAATACGTTTGAATATAATTAACACAAAAGGCTTACAATTGTCTCCACTTTAGATCTTTGACTCTTATCTGTAATAATCTCGCAGTAAATTCTATCATGTCAATGTGACACTTTATTAGTATAGGTTATGTTAAAATCGCATATAATTATCTTCAACATAAAGTCGTTTCCTAGCATGAACAGATTTCATTCAAAGGAATAAATTTCAAAAATCGCCTTGCAAAATGTCAGTTTGATTTGTAAAATTCTGAAATTTTTCAATTTTTTAGGCTTCTAAATTAAATTATGAAGGCTAAGAAAAGCCTTATCGCACCTTTAGTGGAAACATTTTTAGATTATCATCCTAATGAGAAGGTATTAATTATTTTTATTTTTATTATTTATAATTATTCTGTCTGTATTAGGTAGTGACGATAACTTTTGAAAGGCGGTCAGATTGAATTGAGCTTTGATACACGTTTTTAAGGCATGAAAAGAAAGGACGATTTCGTTGACCAGCCATTTTTGACTCACCCGGGGTGAAAATATTTGGTCTTGATTTTGTGTGGGTAGAGAGACGGAACCAGACTACTTTTTTTGATAAAAAGGAAATTGTCAGAGTTAGAGCATTTTCAAAATCCCCCCCAAAAAAACGAAAATTAACATTTTAAGCGAAACAAAGCTTGTTATGTATATGCCCTCTTTTCTTGAATATTATAATCTTAGTTTTATCTATATTTACTTCTAAATCGTTCAAATCACAGTGTGAAAATAACCATATAAGAATTCTCTGTATTCCTACGAGGGAGTCAGCAGGAAGAGCCAAGGCATCAGCGTAAACCAAGAGAAAAATTTCGGTTAAATGTTCTATCGATACACATCTAATACCCTTAGACTTCAGGGACTCCTCTAGATCGGCAACAAGTACAGTAAAAACAGCTGGACTTAAGACCTCTCCGTGCAAAACTCCCTTCGTGATATCTACTGCTTTGGACATGCCGGATTTACACTTCACTGAAACACTAGCCTTGGAGTAATAGTCTACTATTAGTGTAGTAAATTCGGAACCGCACCCTTTAGATAGTATTTTGTTCCATAAAAGTCTGGTTTAGAGAGGGAAAAGCTCCTTCAAAGTCTACAAAAAGTACAAATAATTTCCCTTTGGAAGGAGCAAGTTTATTTTGAATTATCGAGTTTAGGGTAAAAACATGGTCCACACAGCCTCTCGTTCTTCTAAAACTTGTCTGCCATTCTGGAAGAGGTTTTATACCTTCAGCCCAGTCAATTGGTCTTTTGGAAAGTATCTGCGTGAATATTATTGTCATACAATTGTTTAATGCGATAGGTCTGTAATCTGAAGGATCAGATACTTCCCCTTTCTCATATAGCATCTTGAGATGAGTTTATGACCACAATTCAGGGACCTTTTCTTCCTTATGAATCTTATGAAATACAGAACTTAAATATAAGATCGGATTAGCAGGCAGGTTCTTAAAGAATTCATAACCAATACCATGTGGATCGGGAGCCTTACCGTATCTACCTTTTTTTAAACTCAGAAGAGTTTCCCCTAAAGTAATTGGACCATCGAGGTAGGGATTTCTATTAGAAATAGTCATTGGTAAGTAGATAATAGAGTCCCGTGGAGGATAGATCGATCTAAAATATTCCTCCCGCGTATCTAAGTCTACACATTCCTTATTTGAAGACCTGAAATTGTAACCATTAGTGATTTTCCAAAATTTTGTGGAGTCCTTTGCCATTGCTTTGTGAATTTTTCATATTTCAGTCTAAAGTTCTTACAATATACTCTCAATATATTTTACTGTCGAAATATTTAAGAAAAAAAATTAGATTTTTTAAAATTTAGTTATCAGACTACCGCCTTAAGAAAAATAGAAAAAACTTCACGCAAGTAGGTGGAGGGGGGGGGGGGGGCTGAAGTTGCTGAAGAATTTTCAACGTCTTTTTTTAGCGGCTCCTCAAATCAAAGAGGTCTGTTGCGGCTGATTAAAGAAAATCACCACTTGCTGAAAGTATAAATTGTGTTATATTCGCCTATGTTCAAATTATTTTATTGAACAATGTACAAATTATCAAAGTCCAAGGTTTTTCCAGAAAAATCATTGGTTCGGAATCTTGGGTACAACTCATCGCCAAATCCGGTAAATTGTTTCCGAACATTTTTTTACATCATGAAATCAATACCGTATCATACTCTCTAGATTTGGATCAAGGACACAAATGAATATTACATAATTGCTAATCAATCATAAAAAATGTCTACCCGTAGAATAGAAATTTCTGCGAAACTACAAATAGAGAATTCGTTGCGTGCATTAATATCTTTCTTATGAAAGAACTCTACAGGGAGAGTTTTCTTACTTAAAGTAACAGTTTTAGTAAGCTCAGGTCTTTTCAAGCTAAGCTATTAAAATCTTTAGTTTTGTTGAAACGATGCACGGACAACTTGGAAGAATGAATACACCGTACGAAATTTGTCTTGCACACCACTAACACAGAAAAAACATCTCTAACGAGCCTCTCAGCAATGAAATAATTTCAGCCTTACCTCAAGGACATAATTTTTTAGTAATTCCATCCACAATCTCGAAAGAAGAAACATGAGTATTTTGGAATCCACAATATATACCCTTCCACCCAAAAAGCAAATGAGATACGGCATAGGACGGCCAACATCTTACGCCAAGCACAACTTCCTTTCTCAAACTTAATAAAACAAGAAAAAACAGCAATTAAAGAACTCAATCAGAATAAAGACATAATATAACCCGCAGAAAAAGCAACACAACAGTAATTATGAGTAAAGAAGACTATAACAACAAACTCATGGACCTTCTAATTGACGATACATATAAAAAACTTAAAAAAGACCCCACAAAAACGATAGTCTGAAAAACAAAAAACCTTCTTAAAGACTCTAAACTTAACAGCAAAACAATATCCAAATTAATACCTACTAATCCCATCTCTCCAAAACTTCACCGAATCCCGAAAATCCACAAAAACAACATTTCACTCAGACCGATCGACAGTGCAATAAAGTCACCAACCTACAACCTAGCACGCTTCCTTGAAAAAGAACTGAATCCTTTCACAGGAAACTATATCACACACGCCCGAAACTCTTTTGACTTCATCAAATAGATACAACAGATTCACATTCAACCCCAAGACATCCTAGTGAGTTTTGACATAGAATCTCTCATTAGGAAAGTGCCAATCTCTGATACAATCTTTATGAAACATCTAGAAAGTAAAATCTTCAACTAATCCAAGCTTAAACCAGAATTTTGGTGTCCTTACTTTGACATCACTTTTTTCATCTGGAGACATTCATTCTGACATAAAAACTTAAGAATATAAAGCGTTTCATATTGAATTGCATATGGTATTATCACTAGTGGCGTTTAAAAGAATTTATTTCACTATTATCCCCCTATTTTTGTGAAAAATCACCCCGTTCCCTCTCTTTTAAGAGCATTTTACGCTCAGAAGTGTGACATTTTATTATTTTTAATTATTCTTGATTCATTATTGTAATCTAAAAAAACGAAAAAACACAGAATAAACGTAAAATCGGCATTTAGCCAACCGCTACGTTACTTTCGAGGGGGAGTACAAATTGACGTCGGATCGGGTATCAGTTTCGCAACCCAGCGTAAAAACACGAAAGTCTAGAATGGGTTGAGAACTCAAACCAGCCCAAATGTTTAATTTGTAAATTATAAAAATGTTCTTTTGAATTCAAAAGAGTTCGCTGAAGTTCATAAGAATTCCAGGAGAATTTTAACAAATTCAGAATAAATCCAAAAAATAAAACAATGAGTTAAGTTAAATTCAAACATGGTGAGCTTTAATCATTTTGAACCTGAAAGTTTTGACGCTCAATTCTTCTTTATAGAATTTGTAAATAAATGCAATTAAATTCCTTATTTGGCTTATTTGAAATGATTGTTTGTTAAGTGTTATTTGACAGTAAAAACTGAGTTAAAAGATATTTGCCAAAGAAATGTATATATTGAAAACTGTTTATTTTATGGTGGTATTCGCATAGCAGAAAATCGTTTATTGTGATTGAGGGTATTAAAGCGTTTATGCATTCGTCTTCTACAAAAAATATATGTTCATTTAAGTAGAATGATATACGGTGTGGAGTTCTTATAATTGAAAATTATTTCTCATAATTTTTACTGAAGCATCAGTAAGATGCTTTCTGCAAAGAAACGTTAAATTCAGCTAAAGATATTAGACATAAATGTGCTGAACAAAAAAACATGAATCTTATATTGCTTCTTGCAGAATGCAGTTCACAGCCCGACGAGAAACCTAATATCGAACATAATCCTGGCCCTTCTTCTTCTTCTTCTGCTGCTCGACAACATTTGCCTGACCAGATTTCTCCAGAGGAGGCTTCTTTTCGTGGCAGATCCAGGTTTCCTGCTAGTAGGAGTCCTAATGACGAACATAATCCTGGTTCTTCTTCTGCCAGACAACATTCACCTGACCAGACATCTCCTCAGGAGCCTCCACTTCGTGCCAGATCTATTTCTCCTCTGGGCAGGCTTCCAACAGACCGATCACTTGGATGTACAGTAGAAGAACTTGGATACGTTCGGCTTATTCCTCGCAAAAATCGGAACCAACAATTCGAATTTCGAAGATACGTTATTCCTGGCGGTATGCCAATTCAATTTCGACCAGAACTAAATAAATATGTGCCCGTGACAAGCCAAGAATATATTGTATTATCAACATCCAGTGATGAAATTTTTGCAATATTGGATGATAGTGGGACTCTGCGTGCAATATACAGGAGAGATCAAAATCATTCGCGAGTAAAAATAAATATGATAAGCGGTGCAGTTGATAATTTGACTCCAGATGAAAGAAGGGATTGTCCAGTAGGCAAAAGTCAACCAATCTTATCAACAAGTTTTATTAAAATTTCTGCAAATTACGATTCACTACAGTCTGAACGGAATCCCAATGTCGAACGTAATCCTAGTTCTTCTTCTGCCAGACAAATTTCTCCTCCGGGCAGGCCTCCTTCTCATGAAGTACTTGGATATGCGATTGCAAAACTTGGATATATTCGGCTTATTCCAGAGAAAAATCCGAACCGGCAATTCGAATTTCGAAGATATGTTATTCCCGCCGGTTTAACCATTTATTTGCGAATACAAAAGGATAAATATGTGCGCGTGCCAAACCGAGAACATATTGTTTTATCAACATCCAATGGTGACGTTTTTGCAATACTGGAGTATACTGGAATTCTTCTTGGAATATATAAGGCAGATCGACACCGCTCGAGAATAAAAATAAACATGATAAGCGGTGCAGTTGACGATATGACCGGAATTGAAATGAAGGAATGTCAAATAGGCAGACGTTTTCCAATCTTTCCACGTTGGTTTAAAGAAGTTGCTTCCAGTGAAGATAGTCTACAGTATGTGTATAATTAATTCAATAGAAAAAAGATAAATTCAGATATAATATTCTTTGTGATCCGTCGTCGGATCGAAGTTAAATAAAAAGATTTAAATGCGAATGTATTATGGTTATCAAGGCTTCTTTTCTTTTATCGTTTTCTGATCACCACAAGGTCATTCAAATTGTTTTTCTTCGAATATGAAAAATTCAGAGAGTTACATGATTTTGATTTTTCAGGCACGAGTTTTTTTAAAACACCATATTGCCCTAACTGCCGACAAAATTTTCATTATTTTTTAGCTACAGCGTATACTTTATATATATATTTATTTTGTAGTGCAGTGCGTAGCCTCTTTATCCATGCGCAACGACAGACACAGTGAGGCGAAATCGAATAACATAGTTAACGATAACTTTTAGGACGTAATTTTCAATTGATTTTAAATTCTGTTTCAATCGAAAAATTTTTTTATTGAATTTACAACTGATATGTGGAAGCGATTTTTGAATTGTTATTGTTCAAAGTTTTACATCACTGCAAAAAATGCACACATGCTGATTCTTTTCTTTTTCCTCTATCATTTGGTAAACATTTTTCCGACTTTTATTATCTTTTGGATTCAATGCGCAGGAGTGCGTGCAAGCGAAAAATGATTCATAAGTTATATTAATTCTTATAAAAAAATTATAATATGAAATAAAATTATATTAGCATTATCAAGTGTTCGATTTCAAGGTAATATTTTGACAAAAAATTACTTGCTTTTATCGAGAATGTGTAATGGATCATAAAAAGGTGTCATTCAAAATTATTTATTAATTTTATGAACAAAAACTGGAAAATTCTGAAAATATAATGTACGAAAGATTGCGAAAGGCTCTATTCTTTTCTGCCTTGTGATGTACACATAATTTTTTTATTTGTAATTCATTATTCAAATCTTTTTTTATGTCATTTGTGTATGAAATGAACAGATAGCATCATGATCAACAAAATCTCAAAAATATCATCAATTTGAGGACAGAAATAGAACACTTAAAGTTTTAGTGAAAGAATAAATTTTCAACTAAAAGAATACTAATTTCCATAAAAGAGTTCAATCTTCAAACAATAGAATAAAGTTTTGACAACGTTGTTGAACTTTCATCCTAGCAGTTCAATTTCGAACTCACAAAAATTAATTTTTATCAAAAAAAAATAAAAAACGAATTTTCAGGAAAATAGTTTCAACTTCAACCAACAAAATTAAGTTTTTCAAAGATTTTATACGATTTCTCGCGATTTCAGTCATTGAAAAGATTTCTTATGCTGCAAAGTTGTTAACAGCTTTCAAAACTTTAATTAAATTTTAAAGGACTTTATCAAATTTTAAAGGATGATTTTATCATACTCCGAGGAATTTTAAAGGATTTGACAAGATTTTCTCGAATTTTATGAATGATGTTGATCAGATGATTCATTATACAAAAGAAAAATATAACCTGTAAGAAAAAAGGACTCTTTTTAGAGACATGTATTTTTAATCTTATTACATCTTGAGAACCTCAAGTAATTTTCTTACTGAATAGTGAATAGATTTCAATTTTATATTTTTTATCAGCACACTGTTATTTATATAAGTATACAAATGTTGTCAGCCACCTCAACAGTTTAATAATCAGAAAATAATAATGTTAGTAACGAACTAGTTAGCGTAACGGAAAAAGTTTCAGTCGCGGTTTTATTCAAAAAGTTGAATTTTTTTTTCAAATGAGGCGAAAAATTCGTACGATCAAGTTTGATTGCTTAAAATTTGAAATTAAATATGTTTTTTATTCCAGAAATAATTTCAAATTTCATTTTTGTCTAAAATGTTCAACTTAGAAAAATTATCTAATTTAAAATTTACGATTCTCTGCAGTCGGTGTACCATTAATTCAATTTAAAAATATCTAAACTACAAATAATATTTTTGCTAATCCGAAGTCAGATAAAAATGTATGTACACCGATCTCCCAGTTTCAGTCCAGTTTCGGGGGTTTCCTGCGAATAGCCTTCGCCACAGGTGGAGGGGATCCAAATGTAAACAGTCAGGTAATAATGTAATCCGAATTTTGGATTAGCAAATCATTTATGACAAAACATTACAAGTTTTATCGGTTGTAAAATTTTAATCTTTAGCAAATGTAAACTATTTGGTCCCACACTAGCTACCTGATTCCTGGAAATTGAGCAGGCCCTACCGTTAGGGTCCACAGTTTGTCTTCCGTTCTTGAATAGGATAACTTTATCCTGTTATTCTCAATGCAAAACAAACGATTCTGGTATCCCACCAGTGGTCTCATTTTAGTACCACTCGGGACTGTTTTTTCTAAATCTTATTGTAATACCTGAAACTAGCCCTGAAATAGTACTTTGTTTTTACAAGGTACAACCATATAGTTAAACTTTCAATCAGAACTGACGAATTTGAACAAAGAAGTTACATTTTTATGGTTTAGTTGAATGTTCATTTCTTTTTAGTTGAATTCAACCAAATAGTTCAATTTTAGAGAGAAATAAATTACTTCTTAGCAAACTAGTCGAATTTTCAACCAAATAGTAGAATTTTCAAACGAAAACGATGAATTTTTCAAAATACAAAATAAATTGTCAACCGAAGAAAATGAATGTTCATCAAAAAGATAATTTTCAAACAATAAAGATAAATTTTCAGCCAGCTAGTTGAACTTGAAAGAAATTATTAAATTCTTTTAAAAAAAATTATAAACGGATATAATTTAGAGGTCCCCTTTTGTTTTTCTTTGTTTTGTCTTTGTAATGTCTTTATGTCAATTTTGGGCCCTATGTAAATGTTTGGTCCTATGCCCATTGAGCTGCCAAATCAAATAAGGACTCATAAAATTATTTCGCCGGCAGTGGGAAGATCCCTAGAAGCTTTTTAAACAAATTTTGAATTTTCATTTTTAAAGACAATATCCAGATGCAGAACTTCATTGCGCATATTTTCTCCGCAGGGAAAAAGTTGTAGCTTTTTTAATTTTCTTCTTAAAGCTAAGAAACTGACTCTTTTGGAAAAATCAATGTTAATTTGTTTTTCATTTCAACTCGTGCTCAGTCAGTAAGTCAGGTTTTGGAATTCTTTAATAATATTTTTAGGGAATGTGGATCAACATGTCCTTCGACTGATAGCGCAAAAGGAATTGAAAAAATTATTTTAAAGAATTGTTAATAATCTTTTTCTGATGCTTGACGTATATCGGACACCTTTAACTTCCAGCGTTTCGTTTATCGAGCGAGTTTTGAGCAACAACGAACTTCTAGCGAGAAAGTTGTTAACTACAGTACAAAGAAGTTCCCTGGTATATTTCAGCACAATCGAATTGATATTCAAGAAATTATGAATATCTCAAGTTACTAGCGGCTAAGTGACTTGCCCGCAGACTGTAGCGAGTCTCAGCTGCGATTCATGGTTCTAATACAGTACTTTGGCGTCAAAGATAAAAACCAATCAAGTAATCAGGTGACATCAAAGCATTATGAATAAACAAATATAATGAATAAGAAATATAGAAATTGTCACTGGCCGAGTTGAGAACCCCGTAACATCAACACTCATCTGTACGGTTTCCCACTCGAATTTTCAAGAGAAAATTTGAGAGAAAGGCCTCTGAGATGAGGTGTCGATTTTACGGTGTTTTCAAACGACGAGTGTGCTCACCCTAAGTCAGGGGCCTCCAAACGTAGATCCTGTATCTACTTGGGATCCCAGGCCAGTAGGTCGGATCTACTCAGCTTTGACCCAGAACTGTCAAAATCCTTTACCTGATTCGAACCGCTTGAAACCCTTTGAAAAAAAGGGTCCTCCATGTTCAAATTTCAGAACCGAGCCCTTCCAACTGGGATTTTTTCCCGAGAGGTCATAAATTTTCTCTCAGTTTCCTTTCAAAAAAAAAATGGTAGATCTTGAAAAAGGTCGTGCGATCCTGGGTCACGCTGCACCTGTGGATTGTGGAGACCCCTGCCCTAAGTGATTCACGTTTTTTGTCCTAGCTATCCCCTATCTCTTCAAGGCCGTTGGTCGTGACCGGAAAATTTGCCAGCCAGCCGACAAAAACGGGCGTGGTCAAGTTTTTCCGTCATCTTACGATCCCTCAATCGGTCAGATCCTCGCCTAGTCACGTTCACTGTGTCTATCTCTCCCACTCCTATGCGCGCTTCCTCCTTTCTATTGAATTACCTTCCATCTCGTTCCTTCCCACAGACCTCCTGCTCAGACACACTGACTCACGGCGTAAAGGATCTCAAACGGCCGACGCGACGAGTGAATTGGAAATTTAAATAAAGCATAAATAAATAAACCATCAAGGGCCGGATCAATAATAATAGGATGAGGATGAGCGAGGACAAAAACTCTTATTTTTACCAGTCAAATCAACCTTAAAATTAGCAGAAGTAAATTGAAATAATCAAAAGGAACAAATTAACAATAAATACCCCCCCCCTGACAACTTGAATAATATATATTTTAGGTCGATATATGTGTATATATAGGTCTATATATACCCGTATATCGACAAATCCGATAAAGATTAATAATAATTAGGGACGTTACTGATTAAATGTATTTAGTGCCTTTAGTGCTCGTCCTCTGAGCACCGGTTTAAATCCCTTTTCGTAGCGACGAGGCTGGCCGTTTTAGGATGCCCCACTCTCAATTGAAAGGCATTTTTAGGAACCCGTAAACGCACCCACGCAACGCTTCACGTAAAGACGGAGTTTCTCTCCGATCCTCGCGTCGTCGTCGCGGAGTTTGGAAGTTAAATTTTTTTTTGTGCACGTCATGTTTTCATACAACTAAACATCTTTATGTCAGAGGGTGTGAATCGGAAGCGCTCGAATCAGCGCAGTCGTCATTGTCGGGCACGTAGCGCCGTCGTGACTCTACAGGAACGGGAGCGTCGAACTGCCGGCACCCAGCAAGCCGCGTAGAAACGTGCACATCGAGCCGCTGAGGAACGGAAGTTTGGGCCATCAAGGCCCAACGAGTAGTAGAGGAATGGGCGTGTCGGGCCGCCGATTTTCAGCGCGCCGCCGAGAAGGAAGCACCCTGGGCAGTCGTCCAAGTCTATGATCCAGAGGCAGCAGCATTGCTTCCAGGACCATAAACCACCAGCTCAACTCTCTAAGTCAACTACGTCGACTCGCCACCACGCCCACACTGAGCGAAGAATTCCCGTGTAGTTCGGGTTTACACCCCAATAGTTCGGGTGGTTTCTCTTTTTTTTTGTTTCACACGAAGGTTTGGTGCGCTTGCACTACTGAGACGTGCGAGCACCCGAACCATTCGGGTGCTCAACCGAAACAGCAGCAACCGAAGTGGTGGGGGGCCCGCCCCAATATTTGGGGAGCTTGCACGAATGATTCAGGAGATTCGAGTCGTCAACCGCGTTGGATATTGCTCGTTCGACGTTTGCGCATGTTCGCTAATGGCCGCAGCTGATGAACATCAGGTTCTTCCCGAATGTCACTCTTTCTAGGTTATGTCGAATTTATTGTTCATCACTCATATTTATACTAACGGAGCATTCTAAGATTAGGTAAATCACATAATCGAAAACTCGATAATGTACATGTAGTGCTTTAGGACAGGGTTGAACTGTAATCATCAACATGTAAGATTTTTAATTGATTCCAGTTGTCTAACGACCTTAATCATTCGTGCCACTACCCGAATCATTCGTGCAAGCTCCCCAAATATTGGGGCGGGCCCCCCACCTCTTCGGTTGCTGCTGTTTCAGTTGAGCACCCGAATGGTTCGGGTGATCGCACTTCTCAGTAGTGCAAGCGCACCAAACCTTCGTGTGAAACAAAAAAAAAGAGAAACCACCCGAACTATTGGGGTGTAAACCCGAACTACACGGGAATTCTTCGCTCAGTGCATGGGTCTTGCGAGGACCAACAATTGTTGATTTGCCTTTGCCGAGTCGAATCATCCGCACGCGAGTCCCAGCGTCTTCGGGATACCCTCGTGTTGCGGAGGAAGCTCGGGCTCTTATCCGCTGCTTCCTTGCTCCTTATCCCCTTCTCTCCTACCACACCCCCCTCCCAAAGAACAAAATTTTAAAAACAAAAAACGCACTCGTCGCTCACGTCCTCCCCTTCCCTCATATCCATGTACCCATGGACGGATTGACCGCCTGGCAGCGTCTAATCAGGGGCGATATAAAACGGGTCGCCTTACCCCCGCCTAACAGCCAGCGCGACACGTTGTTGGCATGAGCCAGCTAGATGCGTGGCTCGTATCACTGTCAAAAGGGAACGCTGCCCCCCGACCACCTCGGTCTACGTAACCTCTAGATCTATGCCTCCGCCTCCTAGCTCACGTCTACCTACCTTCTCCCCACCCCCCTTTCGCCGGTTGAAAGGCGCACTGAAAAACCCCCCCCCCCCATTCACTCCGAAATAAGGGGGTTGATATACTTTGTCTCTCACGAACAAATTCTGATCACGTATCTCGTGCTTTTTTATTTCCAATCCTATTTTTTACGATTGAAAGGAATTCTACTCGTGCTATTTAAAAATTATTGATAGCAAAATAGGTAGATCCTTCTTAGGTGAACAACTTTTGTCTATTAATTTTTTTTTCGTATCTTGTGTGGTTTTCAAAAAAATTTAATTTTCTTATTTTTAATGTTATTTTTTACGATTAAAACATAAACTACGCGCCCTATGAAAAATGATTGAAGACAAATTTGAAGTTTTTTTTTGAATTAGCAACTTTTGTCTATTCACTCACACATTCCAGATTACTCCCAAGAGATAAGAGGGCAACGTGTAATTTTAATTTTTAAAAGTCAAGTTCTTTTGGGAGAAATCTTCACCCATACTCTTCTTACGAGCCCTAGGTAAAACTTGTTCCACCAGAGGAACGAAAGATTAATAATAAGTTATCTCGATGACCCCCTAGAAATTTAGGGATTTTCTTCGAAGCGACAAAATGAAAATGACTCGTTAATAAATAAAATGCGAAAAAAAGGAATTTAAATAATTTAATCAATAAAATTTAGTCTCAAGCAAAACACGTTATCACTTTACTTAAGCTAACGAAAAGAAAACCCACTCTAATAACTTGTACTCTAATTCAAACATCATTATGTCTTAGGCCTACGGACACAGAAAACTACCACAAAACTACGAGACTGCTCTCCTCTGGAGCAGAAAATCTCATCAGCTACTCACTAGGAGCCTCGGGACGCGAGTGAAAAAACGAACGGGACCTGTTCTCCGGTCGACTGCCTCTCTGTGCAGACCGAGCGCGCTGTGTGCCAGCAGCTCCTCTCAAAATTCGGTTTTTTGAGAAAACTAAAAGAGCCCAAAAATCGGCATCGGTGCCCAAAAAAAGTCCAAAGTTATAGCATAAAGAAAATATTTAAATTTCGTTGTGAAGATGCTAGCGGAACGCACGTCATTTTAAACTCCACACAACACTCGCTTCATCACTGCAGATAAAAAAAATTTTATAGATATTAAATTTTAAAAATTTTCGATGAAAAACTGTACAAATTTTAAGTTTCACAATGACTTAATTTTGGAATTTTAATTGTTCTGATCCTAAATTTCTTCATTTTGGAAGATTAGAAATTGAACACTTGAATTTTAATTCTCAAATCCATGAAAATTAAAAATTTGTTATTCATCCATCTTCAAAAGTCAACAGTTCTTAAAGGTAACTCTTGAAAATGGTTGAAATATAGATTATAAATCTTTATAATTGAAGAGTTTTAAATTTTGAGAATTTTCGACAAAAAACTGTACAAATTTTAAGTTTCACAATTACTTAATTTTGGAATTTTAAACATACAGATCGTAAATTTCTTCAATTTGGGAGATTTATAATTGAATGCATGAATTACGTTTTCTTAGAACCATCAACATTTAAGAATTCCGGGAAGTTTGTGAAACTTTTGGAAAATTTAAATGTTTTAAAGTTATTATGTGGGTGCAAAAATTGCACAAATGTTTTGTTTGTATAATGTTATAGGTAGCAAATAAGAATATAAGAATGAAAATGATGAAAAAAATGCCTTCTGAATACAGGAATAATTCTTTTTTAATCAAGAAAAAATGACTCCTTTGAATTAGACTAGATTAACATATATTTTTAAAAATTCAGCAAATTTTTTACCTCAAACTTATTTATTTGAAATTGAATTAACACGCCATTATTTAGTATTTTCAAAAAAAAATTGTATCTATAATTTCCGTGAATTTTGCCTTATTTTAGACATATTAAACCTACTGTTGCCATGCACAAAAATTTTGTCTCGAAAAATTGAATCATAGTTTTCTATTCTAATTCCAAATAAATAGGTTTCAGATGAAAAAATGTTCGACTTTTAAAAAATCTATATTATTCAAGCCGAATCCAAAAAAGCCATTTTTCTACATTGAAAAATAATTTCTGCATTCATCAGGAATTTTTTTCAAGATTTTCAATTCTGTGGTCTTACTTTCTACCTAAAACACTCCACAAAAACAATTTTTATACAATTTTTAATTTGAACAAATTCTAGTGAGTTTCTGTCGCTAAGAGGAAAAAATGCAATGGTTATTGTTTCGGAAAATTGTACTCTTAAACTTTTGTTTGCTGTTTTTTTTTCTGGTCATTCAGACGTTCTGAAGTATTTGAAATAATTTTTTAAGCTAGCTAAAAAAAAAAATATTTTAGGAACCACAAAATGACTATGTGGAGAACACGTCTCCTTTCCGTTTTTGATACTTTCGACTGGTCAATTTTAAGAAAAATATATTTTTATAGGTAGAAAATCCTCAAATTATTAACTATTTTTCAAGCTTACTTAGATCAATATATATTTTTTGTAAATCTCAATTAAATGTGTACCCGTATTTTCAAAAAGCTTGCGTTGAATAATTATTTTCTAGTTTTATCTTGAAGTAGCAATTTTGCATGACAGGACGAGAAATTTGTGGAACAGACTTTAAAGTGACTTTAAAATTTTTTATTTTTATAATGTTGAACCTTCTTCTTAATTATAACCTTTTTTAACTCAATATATATAATTTATATCCATAAATCTTCAATGTAGTTTATCGGGATATTTTTAGAGAAGATTTATTAATAGAAGGAAATGTGATAACATGTTTTATGACTGTGATAGTGATAGCGAATCCTTCACTATCGATTTATAAAATATATTGTTAAATGCCACTAAATAACGTATTCTGCAGCCTTTTTGTATCATAGGTCTCTACTAAGCACCCCTATATAACGTAGGAAAGTACTGCTCAGTACATATAAGTACATACCATATAAATGCACTCCGAAGCCTTAAGTGGCATAGGTCTCTACTGCGCCTCCCTGCATATCGTAGATCTCTACTGCGCAGCCTGACATCCTAGGCCTCTGCCACGCAGTCCTTCTCACTACAGGATTCACTGCGCAGCGTTATTTACCACAATAATGCATTGCGCAGCTTTATGTCCTATAAATACCTACTACGTATCTCTGTATATCGTGGGTATCTATTGCGCAGCCTTACTTACCATATGTATCTATTGCGCAGTCATGTGACCGGCAGGACTCTACTGCGCAATCTAATTTACCACAAAAGTATACTGCACAGCTCTAGGTCCCATAAATAACTACTGTGCTGTTCTATGTCATATAATAGCTACTGCGCAGCTCTATGCCATATAAATAGCTACTGCATATCGCTACATATTTAAGCTATCTGATGCGCAGTATAAATATCACAAAAGTGTACTGCGCAGTTCTACGCGCTATAAATACCCACTGCACAAAGCTATGCCCAACAAATATCTACTGTGCCGCTCTATACTCTATACTCCATACTTACGTACTGTGCGGCTCTATGCCCCATAAATACCTACTGCGCAGCTATATGTCTCTACTGTGCAGCCCTGTACACTACAGAACTCTACTGCACAGTCTAACTGCTGCGTAGCTCAATGTCTTGTAAATAGCTACTGTGCATCCATGTATATCGTAGGTATATACTGCGCAGCCATAGTTACCATATTCCACTATTGCGCAGACTAATTCATCATAATAGTATACTCCGCAGCTCTATGACCGAAAAATAACAACTTATCATCTATGTGCCCTATAAATACCTACTGCACATCCCTACATATCTTATATATTTACTGTGCAGCTTAATTTATCACAAAAGTTTCCAGCGCATCTCCATGTCACATAAATAGCTACTGCGCAGTTCTTTGTTTCATAAATACCTACTTCGAATCCCTACGTATCGTAGGTATCTACTGCGCAGACTTAATTACCATATTTCTCTATTGCGCAGCCCTGGGCAGTGCAGGGCTCCACTACGCAGCATGATACAGCACAGCAGTGTAAGCGCTGCTGGTTGTTTCACAGATCTCTACTGCACACCCCTGCATATTTTAGGTTGCAACTGCGCAGCCTTACGTAAAATAGATGTATACTGCTCAGCTCTAAGCACTACAAAATTCCACTGCTCATCTTTACATATCGTAAATCTTTACTGCGTAGCCCTTGGCGCTGAAGGACTCCACTGTGCATTCCTATTTACCACAAAAGTGTACTGCATAACTCTACATATGTCCCAAAAGCACATACTGCGCATCTCAATGTTCCATAAATACCAACTGCGCATCCCTACATATCATATGTATATACTGCGCATCCTTATGTACCATATGTGTCTACTGCACACCCATGAACACTGTAGGACTATACTGTGCACTTTAATGTACCCCAATCGTGTACTGATTTTTATATGCTGATATTAGAAAGTATTTTCAAGAAAATATACAAAATACCTCAACTACAAAATACAATTCTTACGCGTATTTCAAATAATATTTCAAAATACTCAAATGTATTTTTTGCAACACCCACCTCTAAAGTTGACGTTTTCAAGCTTCTAAATTGTGCCTAAAGGACTTTATTTGAGCAGACTGTGTGCGAATGATTTCCGCGCATGCGCAGTTTAAAGATGGCTTACTTTAGGCACTGGTGAAAAATCTGCGCATGCGCACTTTCGAGATGAGGTACTTTAGACATACTTCTGCGCATTGAATCCAAAATATAATAAAATGTGGAAAGTTGCTCACGAAATGATAGAAAAAAAACAAGAGAATCAACATTTGTTCATTATTTGCATTGATGTAAAATTTTGAACAATAACAATTGAAAAATCGCTTCCACATATCAGTTGTAAATTCAATAACAAAATTTTTCGATTAAAGCAGATTCTAAAAAAAATTGAGAATTGCGTTCTACAATTTATCGTTAACTATGTAAAAAACCAGTTCTCGTCAGATCACTGAAGTTAAGCAGCGTTGGGCGCGGTTAGTACTTGGATGGGTGACCATTCGAGAAAACTGAGTGCTGTTGGCACATCGTGGGTGTGGTGAGCCCACACTTGTAGTTATTTACTACAAGTTATCCACCTACAAACACTACCCGAATCGGGTAGTGTCACGCCTACCCCGAAAGGGAAATGGCTCAATGGTATACATACATGTTATTTGATTTCGCTACACTGTGTCTGTCGTTGCGTGTGGATAATGAGGCTACGCGACTGCACTAAAAAATTAATATCCCTATAAATTATACACTGTAGCTAAAAAAATAATGAAAATTCTGTTGGCAGTTAGGGCAATATGGTGTTTTCAAAAAACTCGCGTCAGAAAACTCAAGATCGTGTAACTCTCTGAATTTTGAATATTCGAATTAAGCAAATTGGAATGGCCTTGTGGGGATTAGCGAAAGATAAAACAAAAGAAGCATTGATAACCATAATACATTTGCATTCAAATCTTTTTATTTAATTTTTATCTGACTACGGATTACAAAGAATATTACATCGTAGTTTATCTTTCTTGTATTCAATTAATGATACACATGCTGTAGAGTATCTTCATTGGAAGGAACCTTTCTAAACCAACGTGGAAAGATTGGAAAACGTCTGCCTACAGGACATTCCTTCATTTCAATTACGGACATATCGTCAACTGCACGGCTTATCATGTTTATTTTTATTCTCGAACTATATTTATCTGTCTTATATATTCCAAGAAGAATTCCAGTATACTCCAGTATTGCAAAAACGACACCTTTGGATGTTGATAAAACAATATATTCTCGGGTTGACACGGGCACAAATATATCCGATTCTGCTCGCAATTTAATTGGTAAACCGGCAGGAATAACATATCTACGAAATTCGAATTGGCGGTTCTGATTTGTCTGGGGAATAAGCCGAATATATCCAAGTTTTTCAAGTGCATATCCAAGTACTTCATGAGGAAAAGGCCTGTCTGGAGAAGACCTAGACTGTCTGGCAGAAGAAGGAGGACTAGGATTACGTTCGACATTGAGATTCCGCTCACACTGTAGTGAATCGTAATTTGCAGAAGCTTTAATAAAACTTCTTGAGAAGATTGCTGGACTTTTGCCTACTGGACAATCCCTTTTTTCATCTGGAGTCATATTATCAACTGCGCCGCTTATCATATTTATTTTTACTCGCGAATTATTTTTAGCTCTCCTATAAATTGCACGAAGAATCCCACTATCATCCAATATTGCAAAAATGTCATCATTGGATGTTGATAATACAATATATTCTCGGGTTGGCACGGGCACATATCTATTAAGTTCTACTCGAAATTTAATTGGCATACCTGCAGGAATAACGTGTCTTCGAAATTCAAATTGCTGGTTTTGATTTGTGCGAGGAATAAGCCGAACATATCCAAGTTCTTCTATTGTACATCCAAGTACTCGATCGGAAGGAGGCCTGTCCAGAGGAGAAATGGATCTGGCACGAAGTGGAAGCTCCTGACGAGATGTCCGGTCAGGTGAATGTTGTCTGGCAGAAGAAGAACTAGGATCATGCTCGTCATTCCGACTCCGTCTAGCAGGAAACCTGGAACTGCCACGAACAGGAGCCTCCTCTGGAGAAATCGGGTCAGGCAAATGTTGTTGTCGAGCAGCAGAAGAAGAAGAAGGGCCAGGATTACGTTCGCTATTAGGTTTCTTGTCGGGCTGTGAACTGCATTCTGCAGGAAGAAATAGAAGATTCATTATTCTTGTTCAGCACATTTATGTCTAATATCTTTAGCTGAATTCAACGTTTCTTTGCAGAAAGCATCTTTCTGATGCTTCAATAAAAATTAAATATGAGAAATTTTCAATTATAAAAACTTCTCACCGTACATTTTTCCTGTTAAATGAACATCCATTTTTTGTAGAAGACGAGTGCATAAACGCTTTAATAACCTCAATGACAATAAAAAATTTTCTGCTATACCTTCATAAAATAAACAGTTTTTAATATATCCAATTCTTTGGCAAATTTTTTTACTCAGTTTTTAGTATGAAATAACAGTTAATAAACAATCATTTAAAATAAGCTAAATAAAGAAATGAATTGCACTTATTTCAAAATTCTATAAAGAAGAGTTGAGCGTGAAAAATTTCAGGTTAAAAATGATTAAGGCTCACCTTGTTTGAATTTAGCTTAACTCATTGTTTTACTTTTGGGATTTTTTCTGAATTCGCTAAAATTATCTTAGGATTTTTATAAACTTCATTGAACTCTTTTGAATTAAAAAAAATATTAGACACATTATTAATATGCGTTAGTCACTTTGAGTTAGTTTTAGTCACATTTTGGGTTAAAAATTATTATATCAAGGAACTGTATTTGAAAACAAAATCTCATTTGCAAATAACGTTTAGACTTTATTTTAGTTTTTTCTCTTTATTGAATTTTATTTTCTAAGAATAGTGGCGCAAGTTTTAAGAGGGAGACCGTCTGGTAAGAGACCCCTAGGCAGACCGAGAAACAGATGGGAGAATAATGTAAGGGATGATCTAAAAGAACTAGGACATGATTACTTAAACTGGATGGAGAATGCACAAGACAGAGATGTGTGGCGGTTTTGGGTAGATGAGGCAATGAACTTTCGAGTTCGAACTGCTAATCTATAATAATAATAATATGAATACATTAAAAATGCATGTATTGATATACATATATAATAATAATAATGATATATAATATACAATATACTAGCTGTTACCCGCGGTCATTTGAATTTGATTACCCTGTCTGCCCCCCCCCACCACCTCATCTGAGACTACAGTATAAACATGTAGGGTTGTCTCAGGGGTGAAAATGCTGCCGTTTAAACATGTAGCAGTTTCTCAGGAGTTTACATGCGCCACGGTGCCTCCTTTCCATTTGCCCCCTGCCCCCAATACTTTTACGACCTGTCTGAGAGCCCAAAGAATATGTGTGCATAAGTTGGTGCCGATTGGTCAAAAACTATGGATTTGGATAAGCATCATATATTTTAGGCCACTTGATTCTATGTATTATACATAATAATATATAATATCATAATACATATATACATATACAATTATCCCCTTCTATATTAAAATCATTGTGAATAACTTCATTGCAATTTTTAAATCCATTTGTAAGGAAATTGGTCATTTTTTCTTTCTGGTTTTATGTTTCTTAAAATTTTTAAGAATTTGACAATTTGGTAGAAAATGTTTTCGTAGGTTTAAAATTTATCTATTTGCTTCAAAATTCAACTATTTAAAAAAAATAGCTATTTTGTTGGAAATTCCTCTGTCTTGATTGAAAATTCAACTCTTTTTTCATAAGTCTAACTGTTTTGTGAGAAATTACCAAATTAATTTCTTTAGGTTCTACTAGCTGTTTGCAAATTCATTATTATGTCAAAAAGTAAATTCCAGTAGTAGCTATGTAATGGCCATGTGTACATATGATGTCATAATTTTTGACTTAATAGACTGTAGAAACAATGAGAGTGAGAAAAATTAGTCTCAAGTGGTACTTCAATGAGAACACTGGTGGGAACCCAGAATCGTTTCTTCTTGCACTAAAAATAACAGCATGAAGTTGTCCTTTTCAAAAATAGGACGCGAAAAAAAATAATACCGTAAACAAAGAAATCTCTAGTTTTTACAGTGTACATATGCAAATGGCTATTATATGGCTATAAGCTGGAAAGGGGGACGTTAGGCTCGCCCCACAGGCCTGAGAAATAGCCGTGTTCATGCTTGTGTTACATAAAGTATAATAAAAGTTATAGATATATTACGATATTCACCAATAGAATTAACGATGAGCGCCAAAGGGAAAACAAAAGTACAGACCATCCGCATTTTCGCAAAGTAGAGAAAAAAGGGATTAATGCATTAGTGAATCATTTGGTTAACAACTGTATCTAAAGAATATTCCATTGCATCATCAGAGTAAAAGTACATACATAAGTAGCCGTTATCTCACATATATGTGAAATAACGACGTTGTCAGTGTCAAGATTGTCTCTCGCAAATAATGATATCATTTGACATTTTTTATTATGATCATTTTAGTTAAGACATTCTCATCTCGAATGGAAGGTATTGGTTTTATGTGAAAATTGAGTGTCGCCAAATTCATCAAGATTCGAGGTTTTTGAACTCACTGATTGAGGACTAATGGTTTTTATTTCGGTTTTTGTCTGTCGTCGTTGTCTGTCAACATGACAACTTTCGAAGAAATGATCTGATTAAATTTCTGATTAAATTTTAACTTGTATGGAGGTAGTGTTTCCATACAAATGTATAGAAATACAGAGTTTTTGGAGGTGAATTGAAATGCATTCATATAGCATGCAGGTATATATATTTTTTTTATTCCTAGCGGCTTTCGCATATGTTCAATTACCTACTGAGGTGAAAATAAAAAACAATGTAAGGTAGAAAAACAAATTTCACAGGTGTAGAATGTTCTTTTAAATTCATTTTTAAGCTTTATTTTGATCTACATTATGCTTATAAATGAAATTTAGATGCGGAAGAAGTAAGGGAAGGGAGGAGAAGTAGAAGTATGTGAGTGGAATCAGGGGAAGTGGAGGATGGAAAAATAGGAAATCGAGGATGTAGAAAGTATGAGAAGTGAGGGATGTGAAGAATCTTAGGGGTTGTGATGTAGAGGAGGGAGAAGTAAAGATGTTATATTATTATATATTTACCAATAAAATCAAGAAAAACGGCAAATGCAAGGAATAGAGTACCCACGGTCATCCTCATTTTTTACTAATCGAGTAGATGAGAGTAAATGGCAGTAGATGATACTGATTTTCGTGTTTCACGTAGCCAATTCATATATACACAAAAAAATATATACGTCGTATAAGGACAGCCGCTAGTCACTATCTTACTCAACATCGTACATTTAAGCTTGGAGACAAACACTCATTTATTTAACAATGAAGTTTCATAGAGATTTTCTGGTCTATGTGCTTGTATACCTGTATGTTATAGAACAAATAGCAGTATCTGAAAATTTATATCGACATACGCTCATAGTTTTAAACAAAGGTTCCAGAAAACCGTTCTTTATTTGTCCAATTTTATCTCTTCCAACGCTTCCTCATTGCACAAATTAACATGATGAATTCCTGTGATATCTTTTATCAATTTTTTTTATAATGAACTAAATATAAATGTTTTATAAACTATTTTAATTTTACATATACTACGTTTTAATTATGGGAAAAATATTTAAAAATTAAATAAATCTTTAGAATGTAATTTCAATTCCCATAATTTTAAATGTTTTGATTGGAAAAATAGCTCTGTACCGATTATTTAAAAAAAAAAAGTTCGTAGACGGAACAGCTTTTCAGGATTATTTAAAATTCATCCACTGAATATAATTAACAAATATCAAAAGCGTTAATGAATAGATTTCAAGCGACACAGTATGAACTTTTTTCGTGTTTTTAGGCCAAGTTGCGAACCCGATATCCAACCCGACGTGAATCTGTACTCCCCTCGAAAGTAACTTAGCCGTTGGCTAAACACGTATTTTACGTTTATTCTGCGTTTTTCGTTTTTGTAAATTACAATAAGGAATCAAGAATAATTAAAAATAATGAAATGTCACACTTTAGAGCACAAAATGCTCTTAAAAGAGAGGCAACGGGGTGATTTTTCACAAAAATAAGGGGATAATATGTAGAGAAATAAATTCTTTTAAACACCACTAATTTTGATACCATATGCAATTCAGTATGAAACGCTTTAAATTCTTGAGATTTCAGGTCGCAATATGTTGCATTAGGGTGGTTCTTATTTATACTTGGTGGATTTTTTTTTTTCGTATTTCTCTGCTCTCATCCTTCAATTTTGTTCGAATGCCAACAAAAAATCTCAAAATTTGAGCAAAATCGGTTAATATTTAGGGGTGTCGCAAAGACCATGAAGTTTCCCATTGACTTAACATGGGAAAAAGTCAGCTGTTTGTAAATCTAATATTTAACCGCGATAATATGTTACAAATAATTCCGTGTTTCAGTATATTGTTCAGAATTGATAACTGATAGCCGAGTTATTAGCGATCAAAATGAGAGGGGGGGGGGGGGCTTGCGCGATTTTTCTAAAATATAAACATTTTTTCAAATTCATCATAGCTATCCGTCATAACTTCAAATGCGGTCAAGTGCGCCACCGCTGAAAAATTTGGCGCCAGCTAATTAACAAAAAATAGCATTTTTTGGGGGGGGGGGGGGGGTGGGACAGGGTGACGCAGGTGTTACATCTTCGACAGTGATATGAAATTAAAGTTACAGATATGGAGTCATTCGTCTTCAAATGCGCTCATAGGCGCCACAACATTTTTCTTCACAATTTAAAAACTGTCCACGATACGAAGGTTTTAACCCTTTAGAAAGTGATGACCAAGTGATGACCAACAAAATGAAAAGTTCTTAATCCACAGTAATGAAGGAACTATCGTATGGGGTTTCGAATGCGCTCACATGCGCCATACAATTTTTCTGAATTTGTTGAAAAATGCTCAAGCATCAACAGCGCCAGAACTTTGGGCTTTTTTGGGCTCTTCTAGAATGCAGAAAGTGATTTTCGAAAAATTGCCCCTGTCTCCCAAAAATTACTAATAAAATAACTTACGCATTAGGCTTAAATGTAAGCATATCCGAATTTCAGGCTATTTCTGGGGTCACGAAAACACTGGAAAATTGTACACACTTTCCGGCATAATATATACGAAGACTCGTTTGCATAGCATCGAGTGGGGACCCTCAACCAATCACGGCACATCGCGTTCGGCCTGCACGAAGAAGCAGCCGACCGGACGACAGGTCCCGTTCTTTTCTTCACTCGCGTCCCGAGGCTCCTAGTGAGTAGCGGTGATGTTTTCTGCTCCTAAGGAGAGCATTCTCGTAGTTTTGCAGTAGTTTTCTGTATGCGTAGGCCTAAAACATAATTATGATTGGATAAAAGTTCAAGTTATTAGAGTGGGTTTTCTTTTGGTTAACTCAAGTAAAGTGGTAACGTGGTTTGCTTGAGACTAAATTTTATAAATTCAATTATTAAGATTCTTTTTTCTTGCATTTTATTTATTAACGAGTCATTTTCATTATGTCGCTTTGAAGAAAATGTCTAAATTTCTAGGGGGTCATCGACATAACCCCTCGGCCTGTTAGTATTATCTTCCTAGCCGTGAAAATATCAAATCAGTATTAATCTTTCGTTCGTCTGGTGGAACAAGTTTCACCTAGGGCTCGTAAGGAGAGTATGGGTGAAGATTTTTCCCAAAAGAGCTTGACTTTTGAAAATTAAAGTTACGCGTTGCCCTCTTATCTCTTGCGAGTAATCTGGAATTTGGGAATGAATAGACAAAGGTTTCTAATTCAAGAAAATGCTATAAATTTATCATCAATAAGTTTTCATAGGGCGCCTAGTTTTTGTTTTAATTGTAAAAAATAACATTAAAAATAAGAAAATTAAATTTTTTAAAAAACGACACAAGGTACGAAAAAAAATTAATGGACAAAAGTTCTTCACCTAAGAAGGATCTACCAATTTTGTTATCAATAATTTTCAAATAGGACGAGTAGATTTCCTTTCAATCGTAAAAAATAAAATTAAAAATGAAAGGCACGAGATACGTGATGAGAATGTGTCGGGAAAGCCGAAAGATATCTGGCCCCTTATTGAGAAGTGAATAGGGAGGGGGGATAAATAGTGTGATTTTGAAGCTGCGTGGGGAGGGAGAAGGTAGGTAGACGTGTGCTAGGAGGTGGTGGAGTAGATCTAGTGGTGGTAGGGGGGCAGCGCTCCCTTTTGACAGTGATGCGAGCCACGCACCTAGCTGGCTCATGCCTGCGTAGTTTCGCGTTGGCTGGTAGGCCAGGGGTAAGGCGACCCTTTTTATATCGCCCTTGATTACGGGCTGCCAGGCGGTCAATCCGTCCATGGGTACATGGATATGAGGGAAGGGGAGAACGTGGGCGACGAGTGCGTCTTTTGTTTTTAAAATTTTGTTGTTTTGCGGGGAAGGAGAGAAGGGAAGAAGGAGCAAGGAAGCAGGGGATAAGAGCCCGAGTCGACGTAGAGAGTCGACCTGCTGGTTGACGGTCCTGGTGATCGTCTGGTGATCGAGATAAAAATGCGGCACCCTTAATAAAAGAGGCACTGCCCGACTGGTAGGGGGCTTCCGGCGGCGCGGATCCCAAATTCCCGGCCTTCCCCTACGGATATCCAACAAATTCCACCCTGCTCCCGGAAGCGATTCTGGTTCCTCTCGATAGTAGGCTTGAACGACTGCCCAGGGTGCTTCGTCCTCGGCCGCGCGCTGAACATCGACAGCCCGACGTTCCCGTTCCTGTAGAGTTTCGACGGCCCGACGTGCCCGACGATGACGAGCGCTGATTCGATCGGAGAGAAACTCCGTCTTTACGTGAAGCCTTGTTTGGGTGCGTTTACGGGTTCCTAAAAACGCCTTTCAATTGAGAGAGGGCCAACCTGAAACGGCCAGCCGCGTCGCTACGAAAAGGGATTTAATCCGGTGCCCAGAGGACGAGCACTAAAGGCCAATATCATAGACAACGGATAGAAAATATAAGCACCACACACGTAACTATCATTTCACGAAACATACGTTGAAGAACTATGAGGCGATATCCTGCTGGTACTCGGCGACTCTGCTAGCACGAACTCGATGAAACAAGGAAAACTAATAGAAACGGAGGAAGTTACTACGCAAAAGTATAAGGAAGAGAAAAGCTGAAGGCTTGCAGTTTAAAGTGTTTATTTCAACTCGAGAGAGGAAGGCAGAGAGGACGCAGCTGACCTTCCGAAAACCGTACAACGACTGACTTAAAACTAGCTCCCTTGAATCTCGGCAGCCTAGGCACGAAGGTCTCGGTAGCAGTGGGAGCGGCTGCGAGCCTGCCGATTGGCTGAGAAACGGCAACGAAGACGCAGCCGAGCAGTGGGGACCGCCTTCCGGGCCCACTACCCGAGCCTTCGTGCGTCGGCGGCCATATTAAACCTCAAATAACTTATCTGCTAACAACTTTAATAATAAATTGAAACCTAAATACATAATAATACCTAAATACCTAAAAATATCAAATATTAATTATGCAAGTTTTCAGTGGGTGGGGGGATTTGTTGTTAATTCGTTCTTTTGATTATTTCAATTTACTTCTGCTAATTTTAAGGTTGATTTGATTGGTAAAAATAAGAGTTTTTGCCCTCGCTCATCCTCATCGCATTATTATTGATCGGGCTCTTGATGGTTTATTTATTTATGCTTTATTTAAATTTTCATTTCAATCGTCGAGTCGGCCGTTTTAGATCCTTTACGCCGTGAGTTATTTTATCTGAGTGAGAGGTCTGTGGGAAGGAAAGAGATGGAAGGTAATTCAATAGAAAGGAGGAAGCGCGCATAGGGTTGGAAGAGAAAGACTCGGTGAACGTGACTAGGCGAGGATCTGGCCGATTGACGGAGCGTAACATGAGGGAAAAACGTGACCACGGGGGTATTTGTCGGCTGGCTGGGAAATTTTCCGGTCATTACCGGCGGCCTTGAAGAGATAGTCTGCGCGCAAGTTACTTAGTCGCTAGCAACTTGAGACATTCATAATATCTCGCTACATGTTTTGTGTTGCTCAAAATTCGCTCGATAAACGAAACACTGAAACTTAAAGGAGTCCGATATGCGTCGAGAATCATAAAATAATTAATAACAATTTTTTAAAATATTTTTTTAAATTCCTTTTGCCCTATCAGTCAAAGAACATTTTGATCCGCATTCCCTAACAATTTTATTTAAAAATTCCAAAACCTGCCTTACTGACTGAGCACGAGTTGAAATGAAAAACAAATTGAAATCGCTTTTTCCAAAAATTCAGTTTCTTAGCTTTAAGCAGAAAATATAAAAAGCTACAACTTTTTCCCTGTGAGAGAAAAGATGCGCAATGAAGTTCTGCATCTAGATATTGTCTTTAAAAATTAAAATTCAAAATTTCTTCAGAAAGCCTCCAGGGATCTTCCCACTACCGGCGAAATAATTGTATGAGCCCTTATTTGATTTGGCAGGTCAATGGACATAGGACCAAACATTAACGTAGGTCTCAAAATTGACATAAAGACATTAAAAAGACAAAACAAAAAACAAATAAAAGGGGACCTCTAAATAATATCCGTTTAGGTTTTTTTTTTTTTTTTTTTTTTTTTTTTTAAAGAATTTGTTGACTTACAATTTACAATTGAGGCAGTGCACACTCTTTTCCGTGTTTCTCTCTTTACTGTAATTTTAATCTTTTTTGTTCAAATATTCGACACGAAAAAAATAACGTATCTTCGAAATTCAAATTGCTGGTTTCGATTTTTTTTAGGAATAAGCCGAACATATCCAAGTCCTTCTAGTGTAAATCCACGTAATCGTTCTGAAGGAGGCCTGTCCAGAGGAGAAATGGATCTGACACGAAGAGGAGGCTCCTGAGGAGATGTCCGGTCAGGTGAATGTTGTCTGGCAGGAGAAGAACCAGGATTACGTTCGCCACTAGGACTCCTGCTAGCAGGAAACCTGGACCTGCCACGAAAAGGAGCCTCCTCTAGAGAAATCCGGTCAGACAAATGTTGGTGTCCAGCAGCAGAAGAAGAAGAAAAAGAAGGGCCAGGATCACGTATCCTATTAGGATTCCCGTCGGTCTTTGAACTGCATTCTGCAAGAAGAAATAGAAGATTAATTTTTTTTCCAGCACATTTATGTCTAACATCTTTTACTGAATTCATCGTTTCTTTGCAGAAATCATCTTTCTGATGATTCAATAAAAATTCTGAAAAGTAATTTTTAATTATAAGAACTCCCCACCGTTCATTTTTCTTGTCAAATGAACATATATTTTTTTTAGAAGACGAGTGCATATACGCTTTAATAACCTTAATGATAATAAACGATTTTCTGCTATGCGCACCTGTATCACACGCTATTAATTGCAACGCCCATCCTATGCCAGTGTCTAATGTACCTCATCTCGAAAGTGCGCATGCGCAGCTTTTTCACCAGTGCCTAAATTAAGCCATCTTCAAAAAAGTTGCCAAAAGTTATTTCTTTGTGGTAAGCTCAATAGTATATTATGCACCAATGGGGAAAAGAGAGATATTATTCATGAGTGTATCTTTCCAGTGCGAGTCGTAGGAACCGACTTTAAGTGCCGTTTTTTAAGTTCGTTGGTATGTAATGGTCATGTATATCTATGACGTCATAATTCCAGATTGTAACAAGAAAACATTAAAATAAGAGTTAATGTTCGTGCTGATAATTTTAACGCCAAAACTTATAAATAATGTTGTTTTAGTATTAATATTTAAAATTGTTTATATTGAATTTTATTTTTATACTATACTAAATACAAAACAGTATGTTTCTAAAAGTGACGTCTTTTCATTAAGTACCTGAATTATCTTGATACTTAATAGATGAAAACTACTATTTTAATAAGAAATAAGCAGGAAATACATAAAGATACTGAGCTTTTCGATTTAAAAATTGTTAAACGATCCTTTTTTCGAAGAAAATTATAAACTATAAAATTTCCGTAGAAAATATTACGATAAATAGTCATAAATTTCAAATTTGTTCAAAAAATTAAGGAAAAAACGATAAATTTATTATGTGTTCAACTTTAACCTTAAATCACTTTTGAAGGAGTGAATTTATGAAAAAATGATAAGAGGCCTTTGTTGTAGGGCGTCAAATTCCCTACAAGAATATGGTACGGGCTTACCAATTCATAAAGCCATTCAAGAGTTACAAAATTCCAAATTAAAAAAAAAATGCACATGCTATTTAAATGGGAAATAGAAATTCGCGATGAGCGACCTCTAAATATTAATATTAAGAGCTCTGCTTTTCACAGTATATATATATATATATTTTTTTTTTATTCCTAGCGGCTTTCGCATATGTTCAGTTATCTACTCAGGTAAAAATAAAAAACAATGTACTGTAGCAAAACAAATGTCACGGGTGTAGAATATTTTAAAAATTAATTTCTACGCTATACTTTCATCTATATTATCCTTATGAATGAAATTTATATGGATGAGGAAGAAGTAAGGGCAGGGAGGAGAAGTAGAAGTATGTGAGTGCATAAGGGAAGTGGAGGATGAAAAAATAAGGGAAGTGATGGTGGGGAGGAGAAGCATGGAAGTGAAATTAGGGGAAGTAAAAGATGGAGAAGTTAGGGAAGGGATGGGATTGGAAGTGTGGGATGTGTGGGGTGGGGGGAGTAGAGAAAGGAGAAGTCAGGAGATTGAGGAGGCAGACAGTATGAGAAGTGAGGGATGTGAAGAATGTTAGGGGTGGTAATGTAGAGCAGGGACAAGTGAGAAGAGTAAAGATGTTATATTATTATATATTTACCAATAGAATCAAGAAAAACGGCAAAAGCAAGGAATAGAGTACCCACGGTGATCCTCATTTTTTACTAATCGAGTAGATGAGAGTAAATGGCAGTAGATGATACTGATTCTGCGAGAAAAGGAATTTTTATTGAAATTGTTCCATATATATATATATATACATATATATATATATATATATATATATATATATATATATACCAGTGGGCTTTTCGTATTCCACGTAGCCAATTTTGATTTCCTGACTCCCCCTCTTTGACTTCCTGCCCCACTCGCGCAAAAAAATATTCACGTCGTATACGGACAACCGCTAGTCACTATCTTACTCAACATCGTAAATTTAAGCCTAGAGAAAAACACTTATTCATTTAACAATGAAGTTTCATAGAGCTGTACTGATCTTTGTCCTTGTATACCTGTATGTTATAGAACAAATAGAGGTATCTGAAAAATTATATCGACATACGCTCATAGTTTAAAAAAAAGGTTCTAGAAAACACATATTTATTTCTCTAATTTTATCTCTTCAGGGGCTTCATCATTGCACAAATTAATATGATGAATTCCTATGATATGGTTTATTGATTTTTTTTTAAATGAACCAAATATACATTTTTTATAAACTATTTTAATTTTACATGCACTACGTTTTAATTATGGGAAAAATATTCAAAAAGTGGAGAAATCTTTAGAATGTAATTTCGATTCACATAATTTTAGATTTTTCCATTGAAAAACTAGCTCTGTACCGATTGTTTAAAAAAACGTTTGCAGATAGAACAGCTTTTTAGGATGATTTAAAATTCATACACTGAATATAATAAACAAATATCAAAAGTGTTAATGAATAGATTTCAAGCGGCACATTATGAACACGTTTCGCTTTTGTCAACTTACAATGTATATAATGGGTAGAAGATAAAAGGCCGGGTTGCGAACCTGATACCCGACCCGACGTCAATTTGTACTCCCCTTAAAAGTAACTTAGCCGTTGGCTAAACACGCATTTCACGTTTATTCTGCGTTTTTACACTTTTTTCAATTACAATAATGAATCAAGAATAATTAAAAATAATAAAATATCACACTAATGTTGATATCATATGCAATTCAATACGCCGCCACGACGCGGCACGGAAAGCATCCTTCAGAGCGCCAAGCCTAATGATTTCTAAAGAAGAAAAAAAATACGTCATGAGGATTTTCGGGAGATGTCATAAGATAGCTACAATACAATAGATTCTTTCACGATGATTCATTATAATAAAATGATGTATTTCGGGTTTCAATCGTGTTCAAAACTACGAATCTTGCGGACGTTTCGTGAACATTGCTTTTGAGATGGGTGGCGGTGGAAGGAGGCACGTAGGTATCTGTTTATATGTGAGGGTTTTCTGAAAACCTCATGTCCTGATGTGTTATCATGTTATCAGATTTTTTGTAAACTAGCACGTCCAAGAAAGGCAATTTTCCATTTTGTTCAATTTCCATGATTAACTGGATATGGGGTTGTAATCGATTGATGAAATCGGAATACTTGTGTAGCTCATCTAGTCCATGTCTCCAGATGACGAAAGTGTAAAGTAACGGCACCAAAATCCTGGTGTAAGCTTGGATTGGTTGACTATTTTAGTTTCTAGATGTTTCATAGAGATGTTGGCTATTATACGAGGTGAGATGGAAATCCCATTGGTGCTCCTCTTGTTTGTTCGTGGAATTGGTTATTGAAAGAGAAGTAAGTAATATTGAGACAGTGTCCCATCAAAGGTATGAGATCGGTGGGGAAGTTTTCAAAGGATTTAATAATATCGATTGTATCAGAGATTGGTACTTTCGTAATGAGAGATACTACGTCGAAATTCACTAGGATGTCTTGGGTTGAATGTGAATCTGTTGTATCTTTTTGATGAAGTCAAAAGTGTTTTGGGCGTGAGTTATATAGTTTCCCTGTGAAAGGATTCAGTTCTTTGATAAGGAAGCGTGCTAGGTTGTAAGTTGGTGAGTTTATTGCGCTGACGACCTGTCTGAGTGGAATGTTGTTTTTGTGGATTTTTGGGAGACGGTGAAGTTTTGGAGAGATGGGATTAGTGGGTATTAATTTAGATATTGTTTTGCTCTCAAGTTTAAAGTCTTTTAGAAGGATCTTTATTTTGCTGACTATTGTTTTTGTGGGGTCTTTTTTAAGTTTTTCATATGTATCGTCAGTTAGGAGGCCCATTATTTTGTTGTTATAGTCTTCTTTATTCGTTATTACTGTTTTGTTGCCTTTGTCTGCGGGTTATATTACGATGTCTTTATTCCGATTGAGTTCTTTCATTGCTGTTTCTTCTTGTTTTATTAAGTTTGAGAAGGGAAGTTGAGCTTGGCGTAAGATGTTTGCTGTCCTACGCCGTAAGTCATTCTTTTCTGGGTGGAAGGGTATATATTGTGGATTTCAAAATACTGATGATTTCTTCTTTCGAGATTTTGGAGGGAATTACTGCAAAATTATGTCCTTCAGATAAGGCTGAAATCATTTAATTGCTGAGAGGCTGGTTAGAGATGCTTTTACTGTGTTAGTTAGTGGCGTGTGCCTCACTGGAAGTAATTTTTAAATGTTATTTTTTGTTTTTGAGTGGAAAGATCTTTAATTCGTTGGGATTGGTTAAATGATATACGGCCCAATGTACACCAAATGTCAAATCTGAGGGTATTTGATAGGTAAAGGTGAAGTTTTAATAGTTTTTTGAAGGTAGTGTGCAAGACAAATTTGGTATGGTGTATTCTTTCTTTCATGAGAACCAAACTTCTTTTATGTAGAATGATTTGAATTTAGATGTTGCCAAATTTTTATGATTGCTTAGCAATTACGTAATATTTATTTGTATCATTGATTCAAATTTAGAGAGTATGATTTGGTCTTGATTTCATGATGTAAAAAATTTTTGGAATCAATTTACCGGATTTGGCGATGAGTTGAACCCAAGATTTCGAATTAATGATTTCTTTGGAAAACCTTGGACTTTGAAGCTACATACTTTTCACATTGTTCAATAAAATAATTTAAACATAGGCGAATTCAACGTAATCTAAAAGTTCAAAAAGTGGTGATTTTGTTTATTCAGCCGCAACAGACCTCTTTGATTTAAAGGTCCGCTAACAAAATACGTGGTGAATTCTTTAGAAAATGATACTTTGAGTGTGGAAAATTTAATCTCAAATTCACCTAGAATCACCATAACTTTTCAGGATAACTCTAAGAGGAGGTAGTTGCAAATAATAACAAATTGTTCAGGAAATTACGTTTCTTGACTTTAATTAATTATTACCTCACTCTAATTGATGAATCGACATAAGCGAAAAGTTACAGAAAAAACCGCAACTTCCTAGCATTAGTCTATGAGAATATTGTTATAAATAATAATGAATGGTTTAAACAATGTATGTAAATATCTAGTCATGCGTAGGAAGTAGTATTTCATATATGAAAAACAATTTGGATTAAAAACCACCAAATATAATAATAATGAGCGCCAAAAACTGGCAGTTTTCACTTATGAACTCTTTTCAAAAAGTAATTAATTAATTGTGAAGAAAAATGTTCAGGTTCAACTTGATTCACTTAATATGTGAGATTCGGAATGAAATTTACATAAACGTTTTTTTTTACATCCTCATTCTAATGAGAAGGTATTGGTTTTATGTAAAATTTGACATAGTCGGTTTTCATCAAATCTCCACGTTTTGAGACCCCCTGAGTCGGAAAAAATGATTTTTGCGAAGCTGTCTGTCTGCAGTCTGTCTGTAGGCGCGATAACTTTCGAAAAAATGACCAAACAACGCACGATATAAAAGAAAGTCAATAGAAGGAAAACATTGCTTATATAGATATTATATATAGATATTTTAGAATGATCTAGAATTCTCGTGTTATTTATTTAAATGACACGTTCATTCTGTAACACTGCTTCGACTCAGGTTGCTGACCAATCTCTCTAGCGATCACCCCAAGTGAAGAGCCTCACAAAATTTTTATGTTTGGTTCCCCAATTGGGCCTATTAGTATCCAAGGTCATTGTTTCAGGCGTCATTAAATCTATTGGCACTCTGTTTACAAACTATTTGTCGCCACGCTTTTCTGTCCTGGCATACTATTCTAGCTTCCTTCACGGCCATGCATTTTTTCATGCAAGCTCTTGTGTTTCTATGGCTTCTTATGTCTCTTCGGATTAGTTTCTTATTCACTGATTCTAACCATTCTTTTGGAGGTCTACCTCTGGGAATTCTGCCATTTACTTTACCTTTAACCACTTGTTTGGTCAGTCGTTCATCTTTCATTCTTTCAAGATGACCGAACCATCTTAACTGATTTCTTTCCCATGGGTCAACTATTGTCTCTTTTGCACCACATTCTTTGAGGATTATCTCGTTTCGGACTTTGTCCATCAGTGTTTTTCCGCAAATTGTGCGAAGAGGTTTCATGCCATTCGCGTTAATTTTACTCCTGTCCTTCTCTTGACAGGTCCATGTCTCGCTACCGTATAGTAAAGTCGGTACGAATATAGAAATATGTATGGCCATTTTAGCTTTTTTTGATATGTTTTTATTTCTGAGAATGCACCCTGCCCTACCGATAACCTTCTTACCCTTATTTATGCGCCTATCTAACTCCCCATCTATTTTTCCGTCGCTATTGAATAGACTACCTAGATATACGTACTGGTCAACTTGTTCTAATCTCTCATCATTTAGGACAATGTTCCATATTGTTTTCTCACTTTTTCCCTCAAACACCATGCTTTTTGTTTTATTTACGTTAATTTTGAGTCCCATGTCCTTCATGTTTGTATTAAGTTTATTTAACATTCTTTGAAAGTCCTCGATTGATTCTGCCATAACATCTATAGAAGCACGCGGCTTAATCAAGGCGGTTCTTCGTTTAGGAATATTGCACGGGGAGGTAAAAGCACGCAACTTAGTCAAAGCGGATCGTAAATTGATGTGGACAGTATGACTTCTTGACGGGAAAGACGATATACAGGGATGACTCTGGGGTTTATATAGTTCCGCGTCCCAATGCTAAAGATACGATTTACAATTATGAGCACGTTCCGTGAACTTTATGAATTGGCAACGTTCCTTTACTTTTCCGAAACGGCACGTTCCTTTACTGGAATCGGGTAACCGATGATATTGATACCTCGCGGTGAGTGACTCAGATGACTAATGCATCCGCTTCGCTGAAAGTCTCGTTGCGCGTTTCAAGTCTTGCCCACTCATAAACAGTTTTTCTGTATGCTACTTATCCTTATTTCTATGTATGTATTCAGACGCTTTTGGTTGTTGCCTTGTCTGACTATATAATGGTTCTTCCACTGAGTGGGTTATACACTTATAACAATTACTATACATATATTTGTATTGCTGAAGTTATTATTTAATTCACACACACGAGCGTATTCATACTCCATATATTTTAATTTGACTTTGTTATTGTTTTTCTTGAAACTATTGGGATTATAAATACATTCGTATGGTAATAGAAATGAATTATGATTATCTTATAGCGGTAGAGTCTGCAATTGCAGTCTCAGTTATCGAGCATGGTTAACTTATCGACATTCTCTGAGCTCTTATCCCTCCATGGTAACACTTTGAGTATCTTGTGGTTTCTATCTTACCGACCGTAGCATAGTTACCATAGTTTGATTTGAACTCAAAGAGGATCGGTAATGCTCTTGCTTGTAGGATTGACAAGGAGTCAAATGATGAAGAGGAAGGCGCAGGTGGGCATACTGCAGACTGCAAAATATGTTTTTTGTACCTTAGTTATTGTAATTGTATGAATAAACAAAGTTCCATTAAGTCAATCTTTCATTTCTTCTATTTTACTACTACAAAAATACCCATCATTATAAAATATTAGATTATTAATTATTAAAATAAAAGATTGTTTATATTAAAGCTCAGGATCTCACCATTAATTTCTGATAACTTTCATTTAGTTCTTTTGTGTCTTTAAAAAATAGCATCACAAAGTAAAAAAAAAATATTTTGGCAAAATCTTCCATACAAAAATTAATTTTTACTCAAAATAGTGAAATTTTTTCAAAATTTGAATATCACTATTCGATTCTGCATACAATTTTACATGGCAAAGCATATCTACTTTTTAAATTATCTATAATTTTCAAGGAGATAACGAGTTTCGAAAACGGAAAATCCCGATTCGCACCAGTGTGCCTATACAGAGTGCGTGAAAAGAGTGTGCCTACCACGGGTTAATTATCAAAACCATCAAAATTTCGAAATTTTTATTTATAAATCTTTAAAATTTAAGAGGTCTGAATTGCAACTCTTGAAGATTGTTGAGGTAGAGATTATAAATCTTTGTAACTGAAGAGTTTCAAATTTTAAAAATTTTCAATTAAAAACTGTACAAATTAATTAATTATAGTAATATGTAAATTAACCCCAAAAGACTCTTCTACTGAAACAATTATCACACCTAACGTACGTATTATAAATAAACATAATTAGTACTATCATTAAATCATGACATATTAACAGATACAAATATATATATATATATATATATATATATATTAACTACTAATGCTAATTTAATTAAAACTTTGTACCCTTGTAATAAAATATGATGTCATGAAAAGAGGAAGAATAAAATGTCAAATAAAAAGAAAAGAAGGAAGAGGATTTGGAAGTTGCCTATTTTCGTTCCTTTTTCTTAAAAAGGGAAGTTTACTATAAACTAATCCTTATGAATTTTGTTAAGGTAATTCTCACTGTTAAGATATGCATGGATTGGCTTCAATTCTAGCCCAAGGCACTCCAAATGGAAATGGATAATATTCATCCTACTTCTGATCATCAAAGGAAGTTCCATGCACTACGAGATTTAACCCTTCAAGGAAAATGTCGGACTATTTTATGTTAAGCTGGAACCAATACGACTGACTCAGAGTTATTGGAAAATAGTCATATTTCTGGATATTGGTAACTTCAGCCAACACTTTCACACCAAGGATTTAATACGAGACATCAACTATAATTATGAGAACTGTATAGAGAGATCAACCCAGGAAGACTGCCGTAATGAAGTCAAGTTAGATACCCTGCTGACTAAAATGAACAGAACTAAATCCCAAAACGAGAAGCTAAATAGAATACTGTCGAAAATATAGTATTACAAATCTGACACTAGTTAACTGCCACGAACAATGAAGAAACGCCGAGTGCCAATGTTAGGCTTCATAGGGTCCATTTTAGGACCAGTAGTTGGACTTTCAACTTCGGAAGATGGAGAAGACTATATGAACCTAATCGATGAACTACAAGATAAACAAAACAATTTAAGTCGAATACTAAGACAATAAACTCATATGGGTAACGCCGAAATTCAAGACATACATAAAGAATTGCACGTAGGAACTACTGAAATACAACTAATGCAATCATTGCTTGAAAAAACCATAAAAAATATGCACACACAAGAGAAAAACATAAATGATCTATTGTACTTTAATTATATACGACAGTGAACCTCGCATGTAGAAGCAAAACTCGATCACTTAGCCGACACTCTCCTGCAATTCACAAATATCCTGATAAACGCCCGAGAAAAGAAAGTACATCCAGCATTATTAACTAATAATCAATTACAGGAAATCATAGCAGAAATACATAGTAAAATAGGCGAATATGATTTCCAAATTCCTAATACACACATCAAAGCCGAAGATTTACACCTGATGGGAAAAGCTGACATTGCATACCACTTTAAAAGATTAATAATATCTATTAATATCCCTCTTTTAGAAAGAGTCGTTTATCAACTATACAATATACATGCATACCTTGTGTACCATAAATTAATTGGAAACATAACTGGGGCTGCATATATATTACCGAAAGAACCATACATCGCTTTATCATCCGATGACCAGAAGTTTTTTTTAACAGATCAAGAATATCATAAAAATTGTATAAAAACTATATACGACACTATTTGTGAAGCAAATCTACCCAATTATTCAACGTCAACACGCTCTCACTCTATGAAATTATAATGTTAATTAAACCAGCCATTGAAGCGTTTCAGAATTGTGACTTACGAGTTACCTAAGAGAAGAACAATTTTGGAAACAAATACCTTTCCTCCAAACTTGGTTATACTCAACAAAGACACCTGAACTACTCAGTGTTGATTGCCCAGATAAGAAAATTGAAAGAGAATATATCTCTGGTTCCGGAATGTTTCAACTAGGAAATGGATGCATTGCCAGAACAAAAGAAAAAATGCTAACTGGAATAGTTATAAATAAAAACAAAGAAGAATACATCTATAACCCAGGATTTTCCTTAAATTTGACTATAATTGGGACGTCATTTACCTTCACAGTAATAATATTGATATCAATAGTAATATATTGCGGAAGAAGAACATACAAAAAATTCAAAAATACTCCAAACAACAGTAACACAGAAATAAAAATCATATCTCCACTAATAGACAATGCTACATGCGGCAGCATTAAAAACGAGTCAACGCAGCAGGTACGAGCACCGATAACCAGCGTCCGAGTAGCCTAAAAAAGGAGTTGTTGGTCAAACCTGTAATAAATCATACACAGCCAAATCATAGGGCACGTATCTAGCCGTGAACCAAATTGAACATGAGCATATATAAACTTGTAACGAGAGGTTACACACGTGTGCGTTATCAACGCACACGTCAACCGTGCTCCCGTCACCTAACCTAGCGATCCTCTATCCCTACCTCTAGCGAACTGACAGCTATCACGGAGACTAACCGTTTAAATGAGTGCACGACGCGAAGAACGGGCAGTCCAGCTGGGCTCGGCGAACCGTGCATATCGGGGAGCTGGTGCCCAGGGAAGACTCTCGCGCTCTCCCTGTCAATAGGCGCACCTATGGTAGTGGGAGTACCGGCAAGAATCGCAAGGAGTAGGAGCACCTATACTTGCCATTCTTAAGTTAGTCTCGGAGATGAGAATTGCCAATCGACAGGAGCACTTGTGATTGTCTATTCTGAAGGCCGTACAAATATCAATCAACGGGCGTACCCGTGGTTGCCATTTCGCGCATTACCGACGTTACCGGCATTACCGAACTTACAAATGTTTGTACGATTTCTGTAACGAACAGGCGCACTTGTCGTTACAAAAATCCAAACATAAAGGTTAACTGACAGGAGCACCTGTAGTTACCATTTATCACAATTTTCGACTCTACCGACATTTAGCAAAATTCCGTTTAGAAGTACTAGAAAAGGGAGGAATAAATTCGCATCCAACAGGCGCACCTGTGGATGCCGATTTGGCCGACATAAATGCTAATCTATAGGCGCACCTATGATTACCATTTTACCATAGACTTACCGGTACATTACCGACATACCGACCGTACCGTATCACTCCCTACCTCAACCTCTCTTTCCACAATTACCGTACCGACCATAGAGGGGAAGATTTAGGGCGCAGATAATTGTAAAACCGATTACTGTCGATTAATTACCCGTAAATCTCAAACGTTCTTTATCTGTAATTTCAGGAACCGGAATAAATATAAGAGGGAACCCGATCCCTTTCTGCCTCCGTTCGGTGATTCATCACGCTCAATCTGATAGGACCAAATTCATCACATACACACATAAAAGCTGTTACCGCGTTACACTCGACGTCTACATTTATTACTGTAATTTACGCACACGCACATGTCCACACACACACACACGCTCACGCACATTAATCACACAAAGTCACTAGGCTATAAGTTAGGTTTGTAATTTTTGGTAGGAAATAAATACTTTTGTTAATTAAAAGATCTGTCTTTAATTGTCTCTAAATACCTAACCCTGGCTAGACTGAAGCGTCCGTAGACAATTAGTGGGGAGGGGTAAAACAGATCATCACATGGCGCCCGAAAAGGTTTAGACATCGACTTTTCTTCAGAACTCTTTCGTTTTCCCTTTCTTTCCTTTTCCACTCTTTTTCCCTCCCACTTTCAACATCACAATCTCATTAAACGAAAAGTTTGGCTACCCATACACGTACACTCACCACGGAAAGACCAACCTCGATGCCAGTGGAAGAAACTGTAAGCGTCAGACCTGACGTTAACGTTCATTATGGCCGCCTGCACTAAGGGCCGATTTCACCAACTCTGATTAAATACATGATTAGCTAATAATGATTATTATTTGATCGATGATTTAATCATGATCAAATTGTAATGCGTTCCACTATGGACATTTTAACTCTGCTTAGCTAATCATATACTCTTTTCGTGGCAACTCTGATATTTTCATGTAACGGCGATTCTGATTAGCCGCTACAAGAAGAACGCTTAAGTTTCTTGCGCGCGCACGGTACAAGCTGACCACATTAACCAAGTCATGTGACATCGAGCAGAAGTCTTTTTTGTGAAGAAGTGAAATAATGTTGCGTCGATGCAATGTATTTAAATAATGTTACAAATTTCCATCACTATTTCAGTTCAAAAAATAATAATGTAAATTATAAAGGCATTAATAGTGATTAATGGAAGATGCTCAGAAATATTTGATGCATATATGAAAAACATACAAACAGGAAGCTTCATAATGCGTACTGCGAGGTTACATTGGTCAAATATTTATTTTCAGCACTGCAAAATGAATTTATGCGCCTGAATTCATATTTCGTTAACTTATATATTTGACATACACATTGTTTTTAAAAACGAATTATCTCTTTCAATGATGTGAAAGAAACTGTAGGTATTATTAAAAATGATCCACATTCACTCTGAAAATACTCCAAATTCTCAAGTGCAAACTTCGATTTTAAGGTTCTGTTAACTCCGTTAACCAGCCATAATTGGGCCGTTAATTTAATCCATGATTATTTCCCCTTAATCATGATTAAAAGAATGGTGGAACGCAAATTTTGATTGAATAAGGCTGATCAATGATGAACGATTTAATCAGAGTTGGTGAAATCGGCCCTAAGTGGAATACTACCGCAGTACACAGGCACCGCCCGTCTAATGAGAGATACACCAGTAGAAATCCAACAGCACTCCGACAAAATGGCTTACAGAGGAAAAGGAGAGAAACGAAGGGACAGTAGCCTAAGGTGACGTCACCATTCATTATTGCCGCCCGTACAAGTAGTATAATCTTACAGCGATAAGAAAACATCGAACCGCCTAACCTCAATCAACAGATTTGAGCGTGTCCTATTAGAATCCAAAAAACATGTGAGTTAATGCAATGGCATCAAAATGAGAATCACACAGGAAAGTCAATACACAGTCACATCATATTCGATAAAACGAAATACGGGAGAATTGTCACTTTCTAAAGATTTTCACAAAATCAATTGATTCTAATTTTAGCGTGATTATAATCATATGAGAATTAAACGCAGCATAAAAAGATAAGTTAGGTTACGAATATTATTTTAGGTCACCTGTTGACCCATAATTGACCAAATTAGCTATGTTATAAACAGGAAATAATTTTAAGCTTGAACCAACGATAATTTCCAGTTGTTAAAACTTATAGAAGTCTGATATGCTATAAAATTCGCGATATTATCTTGAATCATTAAAAATCGAATAAACTCAAGTTCGAAACATATTCTAAAAGAAATAAATATTTCAGAAACCAAACCTAGTTATGTCTTTATTACAAAACATACACAAACCAAATATAAGAAATGGGATTTATTCATCAGTTCATAAAATTACACATAAAATATGAAGATAAATTAATAACGAAATCGATAGGTTACAAGGTTAGCCATTAAAAAGTCAGCCAAAAGATGGCCCCGGCAATTACGACTCAAGATCCGAGAGGTCCAAATCGCTACAATCTAGGCCCGACGCCCAAATACTTCCAATTTTGGGGGCTCCAACAAAAAAACTGTAATTGAAATCTAACACCATCAAAAGTAACAGAAATTGTCAAAACCCATATAGACTCAACACTAAATTACCTGTTGAATCATAAAGGACACGTCCACATCGGCAAGTGTATTTGGCACAGACCATGTGTATGAAACGCCCACATAGGCAAAAGCGATAACTGGTACCTTCCATGCTAGAAGAGAACAAGAGAAAACATATAAGAAAAGGAAAACACGATGAACAAAACAATTAGCAAAGAGAAAAGAAATAGGATGTACACACGCGTGTATCCAGGTCGCTAAGCGAAGACAGGCGGAGACTAATGAGATCATACATCTCGTCAGCCTGTTGATGCAGTGCATTCCTCGCCTCCGCACGGTCTATAGGAACAACAACAGACTGCTGCGGCAACTTAGCAGCTTCAGCTAAAATCTTGAACTTCAATTCAAAAACAAGAACGCGTAATAAATAACCGACAGGTTTACGGTGCAAAAGATGCACCATAGTAAAGTCTTGTTTTGTAACATCAATAGATAAAATATGCCGACACAGTGCATTGAAATTCTCCAAAAGAATTAGCTTTTTATATCCACGAATTGTAAAGTGGTTATGGTTTAAGGATTCCTCCAGACGTGCTACACGAAAAGCTAAACTTTCAAGCTTTGAAAAACGCGGTAAAGCATGCACAGTTGTACATGAATTCGTATTCAAAAACAAACAAGTCGAAATCTGAGATGCAATCTGTAAATTTTGAAGAGGACAAAAGGAAAGTTTCGCTCAAATCACTTGAAGTAACGGCATCACTAGTCAAATTTTCAAATCTAGGGATTGAAATTTCGCACACGATATCTTCCACAGCCTGGTAATTTTATATTTCAACAAGATGTATATTAGAAAACAAGGTGTCAAAAGACGAATCTAAATCCAAGACACTAGCTGGTGATTCGCACGATAAGCCATGATTATTCAATGTTGCTATTTCAAGACAGGAAACGACACTAAGAGGAAGAAGATGTACAAAGCTTACTCACCGGAAGAAAACGACGTTGCAATAATCCTCGTAAAACACCGTGTGAGAAGAGTCGGAACTACAAGCGAAACTGGGACCTTCTATGTCGCACAAAGATCTAGAGAATAATGAAGAAAGAAGCAACCCAGATGGCTTGATGACAGCATGCAGAATTTAGATGACACTAGAGAAATTTTCTGCAAAACAGATGTAGTCAAAACACTGAATCACAACAGACCACGAAGAAAAGCATACGAGAAAGATTGTACTCACCAAGTCGCGTACTAAGTATAAACACAGTACCCACCTACATCCAGAACATAACACACAGAAAACTCACACTAGAAAACGATTATAAAATATCATAAGAACGATGTGATAACCAAATAATCACGTTGTCGGCAAGATATGACAAATTTTATATCAGACTCCTATAAGAAAAATCTTACTTAACGAAAATAACAAAATTTTACAAGCGCGAAATTAGGAATGTATTAAATAAAACTAAGAATTTAAATTAAACTTGTCATTGAGGACGATGATTAATTTAAGAAGGGAAGACTGGTACCTCCCGAAATTTTAAAATTGTTGATGTAACGCCCAGATAGGTGCAACCTACCTTATCCGACATATTTCAGTCAAACACCATCAATTACAAGCAAGTGCATTACCGATTCTCTTTGAGTTTAAATCTAACTATGGTAACTATGCTACGGTCGGTAAGATAGAAACCATAAGATACTTAAAGTGTTACCATGGAGGGATAAGAGCTCAGAGTATGTCGGTAAGGTAACCATGCTCGATTACTGAGACTGTAATTGCAGACTCTACCGCTATAAGATAATCATAATTCATTTCTAATACCATACGAATGTATTTATAATCCAAATAGTTTAAACAAAAACAATAACAAAGTCAAATTCAAATATATGGAGTATGAATACGCTCGTGTGTGTGAATTAAATAATAACTTCTAGCGAAGCGGATGCATTAGTCATCTTAGTCAGTCACCGCGAGGTATCAATATCATGGATGACCCGATTCCAGTAAAGGAACGTGCCGTTTCAGAAAAGTCAAAGAACGTGCTATTTCAGAAAAGTAAAGGAACGTGCCAATTCAGAAAGTTCACGGAACGTGCTCATAATTCTAAATCCTACCTTCAGCATGGGGACGCGGAACTGTATAAACCCCAGATTTATCCCTTTGAATGGACTTTACCGTTCAAGCAGTCATACTGTCCACATCAATTTACGAACCGCTTTGACTAAGTCGCGTGCTTTTACCTCACCGTGAAATATTCCTGAACGAAGAACCGCTTCGATTAAGCCGCGTGCTTCTATATCACGGCAAAATAGTAACGTGGAATCTAGCTTTGAAAATAAAGTCCCGTCGGTCGTCGGTCGTCGTATAAAGTGATTTCGAATTACTCGCACAAATTAATTGGAACACCCGGTAGAATTCCGTCGATATTGTACAACGTATCGGGGATATCATGGACAAGCAAATATACTCTTGCCCTTTCGGACTGAAAAGTAGTGTAAGTTTTTACCTATTAACTTTATTGCATTTCCTTCCTATTCTCATGTTCTAATAGATAATTCTCATCTCAACTACTGCTATTCTGGATTTATATAATCCCCTTGGATTGATGAAGTGTAAAGGATCCCACTATAAAATAAATCGTCGGGCTTTACCAACCTGACTTAATCAGCCCATATAACCTCCCGTACCTACCCCATTACCAACCTACTCTCGCCTTTGCTCGGGACGTGACATTCATAGCTCCACCTAGTCTGAAAAAGACGTCACAAATTTCTGTTGTTCTCTAATGATAATACAGATTTCTTGAAATCTTTAAATTCTAAAGATATATGAATAAGAATTCATAAATTAAATGCGGTTGTTGCATATTTTCCAATATATTATTCTTCTGGTGGAATTAGAATAGGACTAAAAATTGAATATCATGATACATCCTTGGAACGTACAATAAAATAATTTCCCTAACTGCTCGATTGGTTTACAATTGATGAAGATTTCAACTTGGGCACGAGCCCACAAGTCAATGAATACTTGTATTGATATAATTATAAAGCATCCCGAGTCAAAATTTTAGTTTTCTTTTAGAACTTTAAATTGTAGTACTTAATAGGACTTTGAAGCGTTTATAGAGGTCTTAATTCGTATTAGATTAGAAGCTCCTTTAGTCCTTCAAAATGGCACAAGAGTCCATTCTTTCCCCTTTCAGGGATGAGCTAGAGCCTAATTTAATAAAAATTTAGCCCCCTACAGGTCCTCCTACGTCCTCTGATTGGGCTCTGCTGTATCCCTTAAAATCTTCTAGAAGAAAAGTGACCTCACATGACCGTTTACCCGAGGACAAACAAATGCACACCAAAATAATAGTGCGCAATTGTATAATCTGATTATATTTCCATTAAAAACAATATATTTTCTTTTACCACAATTTTTAGAATAAACTTTATTACACAAAGATTAGATGAATCACGTTCGAGATTCATTTTATGAGTTCACTATTTGCTGCAATTGATTTTAATAAGTGTCAATTACAAATTTTTGTAAAAAAGCAATGCTGTTTTACATGGAAATATAATCCGAATATAAAACTAGCCCTATACTTTTAGTGTCCGCCTGTTTCTCAGGTCAGTTATAACAAGCCCCCCCCCACTCTTAATTTTCGTGTTTTCTTTAGCCCACTGAATTGCGCCGCAAATGCGCTCATATGCGCCACCAATAAAAATGTTATGCCCCGAAACTCTCAAAGTTATAGCAGGTGTTAAGTGGGGGGAAGGTGGCGACACGCCGCCAGCCCTCTCCCCGTTTGAAAAATCATTCGTATTCAAATGCGCTCATAGGCGCAACAAACATTTTCTGCAAATTTTAAAAACTGTCTAGGATACGAAGGTTTTAACAATTTATAAAGAGATGACCAACAAGATAAAAACTGTTTAATCAGCAGTGATGAAGGAACTATCGTATGGGGTTTGAAATGCGCTCATATACGCACATACAGACACATTCATAACAACCTGTGTTTCTGTGGAACGTAACAACTATTACTGCCCCTGCAGTAGCTGCGACTGCACTTCGTTTTTCTGTCTCAAGCCGAGCGGATGCGGTGTACGCATAAACTGTTCATGATAGCGCAGTATAACTGTTACTGCTTTTACCCTTCCGAAACTGTCGACAAAACTAGAATTCACTTCAACTTTTCTATGGAAAGGATCAGGTGATATTAATTTTTTTGAATAATTTTTAATTATTTTTCACAAAAAATATCACTCTTAATATCAATTAGCTTCGTCCTTAATTTCGTAAAAGAATAAATTTTCACGATTTACAGCGCATAAATATTAAACAAAAAGCATTGAAATTGTTTGCATAATTTCCAAATTTCCTATGCAAACAAATATTACTCAAGATTCAAGATTTAATTTTATTACTGATTCTCAGAAGGAAATGGTTCCAATCATGCCCCACGTTGGGCGCCAATTGTGGCCAACTGCCCGCAAATTGTCTACAAATAAGGGGAATTGGGTATTTAGGAAGCTGAGTGGTGGTATAGTCAGTCATAAGGTCAATTTGGTGATTACTTTGGTATTTGTTTAACCACTTACAGTGACACGGCAGATTCACGATGTATGTTTTCCGGGAAGCTTAACAAAGCGTCGGTGAAATCAGGACTGCCGGATTCTGAGAAGGATGATCTGCCGGATCCAATAAGATAATCCAGTCAACTGATGAATATCCCTTTTTACACACAGGCACATACACAATTATCGGCACAATGGCGCGGGGTGTGGTAGCGAAAAATAACCGGCGACGTTTTGCATGAGTGAACTCGGTCGCGGGATAGCGAGAACTGGCGTTGTGTGGTCGACAATTCGCTTTCCTCGATTTCGGGATTTATGGACCTCGATCGTCAAATTTCGGGCCTCAGCCCTTCCGAATTAGATCACTGCCGGAAGGAGCAAGGGTCCTACTGTAACTTCACGTTACACTCCCTCCCCCCAGTGCGGGACGGGGTATACACCCTTGAAGATCTTTATCTGGATCCATCAGAAGTTTCTGCTTGTCTACGTCTAAGACTATGTAGTTGTCATCTTCAGAATCCAGATCAATTTCTATTTCTATTTCGTCTGGTCTATCTTCCCTGTAATCATCGCTTTTTTCTCCTCCCTCTTTATTTCCCTCTTCTTTGCTGTCAGGAATAATAATTTTCATTACTTCAAGAAACTCCAGATGAATCTTATCCCAACTTGTCTTTTTGTATCTCTTTCTATCCCTATTCGGTGCCGTGTGTCCTGCCTTGCTGATCTTGTCCCTGTCCAAGCAGTATTCATCGTGTAACAGATATAGGTTTTTCGGTATTTTTCTGCCACAGAATCTACACTGCCAAAAGTTAATGGACTTCATTCTGAAACAATAAAGAAAAGGACCTATTGGCCCAAACCAAAGATCATCAAACACAAAATTTTTTTTTTTAATAATCGTCTACAGTTGAATTCTTTTTCCTTTAGCGGTCCTGAGAATCTTAGAACTATTCAAATCCCTAAAACTAAAAGAATCTAAAGAAATTTATAAGAACTATTATTTCATCTAATCCATTCTATAATATATAAAATAATTCGTTTAATAATTTTATTTATCTATGTTTTTTGCTGAAACCATTTATTATTTTTTGTCACTTATCTAGCCTTAATTCTAATTGTCAGGGAAGTCTTCAAAGCGCCTCCTCTTGCCTTCTTCTAGCGTTGCAGGGCTCCTAATGATCTGCAACGAATAACTTAACCTACCATTCTTTATTCTATCGAGGGCTATATAATAAACTAAATATTTCTGAAGTCTACTATACTTATTTATTTTCGTTACAAAAGAAAATGGTTTTTATTTTGATCCTTGTGATTGATTATTCTTTTTTTTTCTTTTATGTAACGCTCCACCTCCTTCTTCCTTAGCTGCTTTAAATTTCTCCATTCTTTCTCTATTTCTTGTTTCTCCTCGTCTGTTATCTCCCATGTCAATAGTTTTATTTTTTTCTGTAGTCTTTATCTCTCCAGTTCTTTTTCTATTTCCTGTCTTCTTTGTGCTTCCTCTCTTCTGGTTTTCAATTCTTCCATCAGGTCGGCTGTCTTCTTGATTCTTTCCTGTTCGATTCTTTTGATTTCTTCTGTTTGTCTTCTGTCTGACTCTTCCTTTTCCCTCTGTAATTTGCATTTATATTTTTTGATTTTTTCTTCTACTTCTGGGTTTTCTACCTTCTGTTGTTTAATCGCCTCTTCATGTTCTGTCAACCAGTCCTTTTTCTTAATGTCCTCTCTAGACTTTAACTTCGCTTCTTCTATTCTGATTTAAAAAATAAAATTATTTTTCGTTATTGATTAATGCGTTAGGAACTTCAGACTCATTGTTTAAGGGATGATAAAACATCCCCTAAAATTAGGTCAAAACATATTCTTACTATGTACGCTTACTCCACTTTTTGGAAAGTCGTTTCACACCGTAGCAGTTGAATAAAAATCTCTATTGATTTTAGTTACTAAGAAATGATGATTTACATATGTAACTTGGATGTTTAGGGTACAAAAACACCCCCAAAAAAATGCTGTATACCCAAAGAATCGTTAATCTTACTAGTTCGTGGGTATGAATCTTTTGATTCGGTACGCCTGATGGTCAAAATATAAAAGTTTTAGTCAAATCTATCATAGCGTTTTTGAGGAAAAAAAAAGATTTTGCTAAAATACGCATTTTTCCATTAAAATACATGTGAAAATCGAAACTTTAGAAAAGTGTTTCTCTAACAACTGTCCATCTTTCTGACATTTTTCTTTTGAATTTTCAGTTTGCAGGTTCGAAAATACAACAAAAAATTTTTTTTAGAATTTTTTATCATAAGGCTTTTTTCTGTACATTTGGTGCGGGGTCCTTTGTTGCTTTAAATTTTTTGCTCATTTCCGGTATTTTTTCCTCTAATAATCTGTTCATTTTTTCCTGTTCGCTTTCCGAAAGTTCCATAATACCTTCGCATATTTCCGATGCAAAAGGTATTGTCTCCCTAGCTACTATCGGTTTTCCTATGACGTTATTATTTATAATCGCATTATTTTTGAAATTGAGCCAAGTCATATTATTATGTGATTTGATACTCTCTGCTATTGATTGAGAATCCCTGGATTTTACTTTATTTCCTGTCCAAGTATTTGTATTAGAATTTTTATAATTCTTTTTCCCATTGAAGTCTGTATTATTAAATTCCTTAGAATTAAACCTTTCTCTTATCGCGTTACTCCTGTTAGAATGACACTGCAAATGATTCACACTCGGCCTCGCTACCTCGTGTGTCAATTCGTCTTTTTTTTTTGTCAGAGTCCAGCGTTTCCAACGCATGGACTCTATTCTGCACTTGAATTTACATCAGCTGTAGTATACATGCCTAGGTTGAATTCTCGCTGTTCGCTATATGAGTGGGGGGAATGTTTGGTTTTGGGGTTGGTTCGTTTTTCAATAACGGAGGTACCGATTTTCCGCTGTCTAGCGTGCTTTCGGCTACCCCCTCTCTAACATTACGCAACGTAACAGTAGCACCTAACCTAATATTCTTACTCTTTTCACTTTCCTTCTCTACTTTATTATTCTTATTCTCTTTCTTCATTATTCCTCTCTCTTTCGTTCCTATGTGTTTCTCATTTCTTTCCTCCGGCGTTCCCATTTTTCTGATTTATACCAACATTCGCCTTTTCGGTATTCTGTTTTTGATAACTAGATTTTTCTCCCGGTTTTTGGTCGCTTACTTGTGAATTTTCTTCTGGCGGAAACGTTACTGTAGGTCCGCTCTCAATCGCTTACTGATTCTCAGAAGGCAATGGTTCCAATAATGCCCCACGTTGGGCGCCAATTGTGGCCAACTGCCCGCAAATTGGCTACAAATAAGGGGAATTGGGAAAGTTAGGAAGCTGAGTGAAGGTATAGTCAGTCATAAGGTCAATTTGTTGGTTAATTTGGTATTTATTCTACCACTTACAGTGACACGGCAGATTCACGATGTATGTTTTCCGGGAAGCTTACCAAAGCTTCGGTGAAGTCAGGACTGCCGAATTCCGAGAAGGATGATCTGTCGGATCCAATATGATAATCCAGTGAACTGATGAATATCCCTTTTTACACACAGGCACAGGCACAATTATCGGCACAATGGCGCGGGGTGTGGTAGCGAAAACTAACCGGCGACGTTTTGCATCAGTGAACTCGGTCGCGAGACAGCGAGAACTGGCGATGTGTGGTCGACAACCTGCTTTTGTCGATTTCGGGATTCTTTGACCTCGATCGTCAAATTTCGGGCCTCACCACTTCCGAATTAGATCAGTGCCGGAAGGAGCAAGGGTCCTACTGTAACTTCACGTTACAATTTATTATATGAATGTAAAGTGAGATGCAGAAGGAATCGCACGTAAAATAACTACAATAAGATATGTTTGACACTGAAAAGATAGTCTACGCAATTCCACTTAATTCCGGTTCCTTGTAATGTGCCGCTGGCTTTTACAAGGGGTTCTCGAATTGCCGCTCATGACACAATAATCCTAAGTTACAGTTATGAAAATAAATAAATAAAATGATTGCACCCTTGTAGGTATTTTTTAATGTAATGCGCTCTGAATTCGTTATAGATAGGACAATGGAGTAGTAAATGAGAAAGATCTTTTTCTTCACACGATCAATAGCAGTACTATCCATGTATGAAGTTCGCCTATAGATTCGAATAGGGACTTACATTGCGAAGCCCAATTAAATTCTATACTTGCGGCACTAGCCTGGTCCAACTCGCAGAAGTTTGTGAGACAAATCTTAGTCGTCGTTCATATTAGTTAGAGAAATCCACCAATTATAGGCGCGTTCGAACGATCTGACGCTTACCTGATCTAATCCCACTTCCACTCGGATGAAGTGCCCAGGCGTGTTTCTAGGTTTCCCATGAATTATGTTTAGACTTATTTATAATAGTGAGAACGTGTTCAGTGACATGTGGTGAGAGGATTTTACGGAATTTGTGTGGGAGGTGTGAGTTGCGTGTGAGGGTGGAAGCCTAGGAGGTGAGTAGGGTTGTATTGGGTGAATTGCGGAGATAAAAAGTAATTTTCAGCGTAGGTATGAGGTGGAATTTAGTTAGATCGGGGGAGTTTGTGGTCAAGAGTGTTGGGCTGTGAGGAATTGAAAAAAGGGAAATAAAGGAAAATTTGGCGGTGATAGACGGTAATATTCTTCAGAGACATCTGTCGGCTGCGAAAGGTACTGCTTGGAGAGGTTCCAGTTACCGACGGCAGAGGAATTTCTTGAAGAGGAAGAGAGACAGCCGAGAGAGTCCGGAGGAAATCGAGATTGAGAGCCCGTTTAAAAAAAGCGGGATAACACGTAGCTCACCCCCCCCCCCCCTCGAAAAATGGAAGGGAATTCGGAGAAGGAGGCTTTTGGGATGCTGTTAGGCGAGGTCAGGGGGCTGAGGGAGGACGTAAGTTGGACTAAGGAGCAGATGGAAGGCATTTGGGAGGACTTAAGAATCAGAGATGAGAAATGGAAAAAGGAGGTGAAAGGGCTGAGAGAGAGAGAGAGAGAGAGAGAGAGAGAGAGAGAGAGAGAGAGAGAGTAGAAGCATTAGAGAGGGTAAGGGAAGAAAAAGAAGTTAAAATAAAGCAGATGGAAGAGGAGATTGAAGAGGAGGAAAAAGGAGGTGAAAGGGCTGAGAGAGAGAGAGAGAGAGGGAGAGCACAATCATTAGAGAGGGTAAGGGAGGAAAAAGAAGTTAAAATAAAGCAGATGGAAGAGGAGATTACGGTGTGGAAGGAAAGGACAGAAAAAAGACTTGAGAAGGAGGAGGGCAGGGCGGAAATAAAAGTAGGTAATGGGGGTGGGGGGACGAGATTAAAGGTATTTGGAAGAGGGTAGAGATATGATAGAAGAGAAAGTGACAGATCATAGGAATGAAAAGGATTGATAAGAAGGTTGAAGCTAAATAGCGGGCAAGAAACGGAGGGCGTGGAAGCGCTGCTACAGAACATAGGGTGGGTTAATGGTAGGGTAGGGAAAGCTAAGCACGATTTGACGAGAAAAGAAACGGATGTGCAGAGAATGCTTTATGACAGGGCTAGGCGGGAGAGGAGTGATGGGAGATCGGCGAAGGTAGGATATCGGAAAATAAAAATAGACGCGAAATTGTGGGTGTGGGACGAGGAGAAAGAGGTGTTGAAGGAAGTGCAGGGGAACTTGTTTTGTAGGAAGTAGTGGGTGGGGGTAATACAGGGTAGAGGAGTAGTGAAGGTGCTGAACTGGAACGTAGCAGGTATACAGAAGAAGGTTGAGAAGTTCTGGAGGTATATCCAGGAATTTGATGTTGTAGGACTGGTAGAGACGTGGGTAGAAAGGAAGGAACGGGATAGAATAAAGCCAAAGCTGCCAAGGGGGTATAGGTGGAGACTCCAGAAGGCGGTCAGAGTGAAGAAGAAAGGAAAAGCTAGTGGAGGAATTAAAACGGGGGTTAGAGATGGATTAGAGGAAGAAGCTCACGGAGAGGAAGAGGGGGAGGGAGTGCGAATGAGGGAAGTAAAGATAGGAGGGCTAAAATGTAAGTTTGTGACAGTGTACAATAAGGATGGGATGGAAAGAATTAAAGAAAGGGTGGAAGACTTGTTAGGCGAAAGAGAGGAGGATACGGTGGTACTGGGTAGGGACTTGAATGCGAGGATGGGGAGGGAAGGTGGCCTTTACAGGGAAGGGGAAACCTTTGAAAGGAAATCGAAGGACAAGGTAATAAATAAGGAAGGAGAGATTCTAAGGGATTGGATGAAGGATAGAGGCTGGGCGGTGGCGAATGGTATGGCAACTGGGGATCAAGAGGGAGAATACACATATGTAAGTAAGTTGGGGGTATCGGTGATAGATTATGTAGTCATGAATATGCAAGGGTGGAAGGAGACGGAGAGATTCGCAGTAGAAGGGAGGGAAGAATCAGACCATCAGCCGTCAGGGTTGTGGATAAATTGTGAGAGCGGAGGAAGGCATGATGGGGAAGAAGCGTCGACGGGGGAAAGGGTGTGCTGGACAAAGGACGCGACAGAGAAGTATGAGGAGCAGTTAGGGAATTTACGTTTCGAAGGGGATTCGGTGGAAGAGATATGGGAGGATTTAAAAGAGAAAGTGAAAGGGTGCGTGCCAAAGAAGGTATTCAAAGAGAAGAAGAAAGGAATGGTGGATTGTGGAAAGAGGGTACTGCGGGAAGGGAGGAGTACGTAGAAATGAGGAAGGGGTTCAGATTGATGTGTAAGAAGAAAGAACAGGAAAAAGATCTGGAAGAGGAGTTAGGAAATGTTAAGGCAGAGGAGTACATCTGGAAGATAATAAATAGGTTTAGGAAGCGTAGAGTGGGGATGAGCGAGAAGATGGGGAGTGAGGAGTGAAGGAAGTTTTTTAAAGAATCATTCCAGGGATCAGATTCAAGGATCAGAGATGGTGGGAGTAGAAGAACGGGAGAGGCAGAGATGGAGGAGTTGAATGACGTGGAGTTAGAGGAACAGATAAGGAAGTAAAGAAGGTCGAAAGCAGTAGGGCTGGATAGGGTAAAAAACGAATCATGGCTGTTTAGTACACAAGAGGTTAGGGAGAGGCTGAAGGAGGTAGTGAAGAAAGTATGGAGGGGGGAGGGATTCCCACGAGGGTGGAGAGAAGGGTTAAGAGTGTCACTGTATAAGAAAGGAGACAGGGATAGGCAGGAAAATTATAGAGGTATTACGCTAATGAATACGGCGTATAAAGTATACGCGATAGTGGTGGCGGAGAGGCTGCGGAAGGATGTCGAGGGGAAAGGAATATTGCCGGATACGCAAGCGGGCTTTAGGGCGGGTAGGAATACTATCGACAATATCTACGTTCTGCAGCACGTGGTGGATAGATAATTAGTGAAGAAGGGGTCGAGAGTGTACGCGTTTTTTGTGGATCTCAAAGGCACGTTTCCGTCAGTGGATGGGGGGAGGTGGTGCGAGGCGATGGAGGATAGGGGAGTGGAGAGAGGCCTGATCGAGAGGGTAAGGGAGATATATGAAGAGACCAAAGATAAGGTAAGAGGACGGCAGGGCATTTCGGAGGGATTCGGGATGGATAGGGGGTTAAGGCAAGGGCGTCCGCTTAGCCCAACGCTTTTTGCGATTTTAATTGCGGATATGGGAAGTAAGCTGGAGGTCGGAGTGGTAGGAGGAGTCAGGATAGGAGGGGTTAGAATTTTGTCACTAGCGTATGCAGATGACATACTGTTGTTGGCATGAAGCGAGGAGGCCTTAAAGGAGATGATGAAGAGGTTGAGAAGATACCTGGATAAAAGCAGGTTATAATTGAATGCGGAAAAGTCCAAAGTTATGGTATTCAGAAAAGGAGGTGGAAGGGATAAGGAAGGTGAGTTGAAGTGGACGGGGAAGGCGGTGCAGGAGGTAAAAGTGTTTGCGTACCTGGGCTTCTTGTTTTGGAGGAATGGGGGAGTGGATGGTCACATAAAAGAGAGAGCGAGGAGGGCTGACAGCATATGTGTACTTATAGAAATAAAAGTGTGCTGATGACAAATATAAAGTCGAAATCTATTCACTATTCAGTAAGAAAATTTGTTGAGGTTCTCAAGATGTAATAAGATTAAAAATACATGTGTCTAAAAAGATTCCTTTTTCTGTCAGCTTATATTTTTTTATATAATGAATCATCTGATCTACATTGTTCATAAAATTCAAGGAAATCTGGTTAAATCCTCTAAAATCCCTCGAAATATGATAAAACCATCCTTTAAAATTTGATAAAGTCCTTAAAAATTGAATTAAAATTTTTCAAAACTCATAAAAACTTTGCAAGCATAAGAAATCTTTTCAAATGCCTGAAATCGCGAAAAATCATATAAAGTCTTTGGAAAATCCTTGAAATGCCTTCAAATAATTAGGATATCCTATAATCATCGAAACCCTATTAAATTCAAATATGGAATTTTCCATTGAAAATTCATCTTTTTTGTTTGAAACATCAATTAATTGGTTGAAAATTACACTACTTTGCTGAAAACCCTTTTTGTTGGTTGAAATTTAAAATATTTGTTTGAAAATTCGTTTTTTTTTTGGTTTAAAATTAATTTTTGTAAGTTGGAAATTAAACTGCTAGGTTGAAAGTTCAACAACGTTCTCAAAACTTTATTTTATTGGTTGTAGATTGAACTCTTTTATGAAAATCAGTATTCTTTTAATTGAAAATTAATTTTTCCACTTCAAATTTGAGTGTTTTATTTCTGAATCGAGTCTTTTGTAATCTTTCGTGAATTATATTTTCAGAATTTTCCAGTTTTTTCTTTAGAAAATTAATAAATAATATCGAATGAGACCTTTTCATGATCCACTGCACATTTTCGACAACAACAAGTCATTTTTTGACAAAACATTACCTTGAAATCGAATACTCGATACTGATAATATAATTTGGTTTGATATTATAATTTTTCGATAACAAATAATATTACTTACGAATCATTTTTCGGTTGCACGCATTCCTGCGCATTGAATCCAAAAGATAATAAAAGTCGGACATTTTTTTACCAACTGATAGACGAAAAACAATAGACTCAACATTTGCTCATTATTTGCATTCAATAGGAAAAATTTTCTTTGAAAACAGAATCTAAAATCAATAAAGAATTGCGTCCTACAAGTTATCGTTAACTATGTTATTTGATTTCGCCCCACTGTGCCTTGAATTGCGCGACTGCATTAAAAAATTAATATCCCTATAAATTAAACGCTGTAGCTAAAAAAATAATGAAAATACTGTTAGCAGTTAGGCCAATATAATTTTTTCAAAAAACTCGCGCCTGAAAACTCAAAATCATGCAAGTCTCTGAATCTTGAATATTCTAAGAAAAAAAATTTGAATGGCCTTGGTGGGATTAGCAAAAGATAAAACAAAAGAAGCCTTGATAACCATATTACATTTGCATTCAAATCTTTTTATTCAATTTTAATCCGACCACGGATTACAATGAATATTATATCTTAGTTTATCTTTTTTCTATTGAATTAATGATACTCATACTGTAGAGAATCTTCATTTGAAGCAACTTCTTTAAACCAACGTGGGAAGATTGGGTAACTTTTGCCTACATGACATTCCTTCATTTCAGTTAAGGTCATATCGTCAACTGCACCGCTTATCATGTTTATTTTTATTCTCGAACTATATTTATCTGCCTTATATATTCCAAGAAGAAGCCCAGTATACTCCAGTATTGCAAAAACGTCACCATTGGATGTTGATAAAACAATATATTCTCGGCTTGGTACGGGCACATATCCAGGCTGTACTGCTCGCCATTTAATTGGTAAACCGGCAGGAATGACATATCTTCGAAATTCGAATTGCCGGTTCGGATTTGTCTGGGGAATAAGCCGAATATATCCAAGTTTCGAAAGTGCATATCCAAGTACTTCATGACAAGGAGGCCTGCCCGGAGAAGAACTAGACTGTCTGGCAGAAGAAGACGAACTGGGATTATGTTCGACATTGGGATTCCGTTCAGACTGTAGTGAATCGTAATTTGCAGAAGCTTTAATAAAACTGCTTGCGAAGATTATTTGACTTTTGCCTACTGGACAATCCTTTTTTTCATCTGAAGTCAAATTATCAACTGCGCCGTTTATCATATTTATTTTTATTCGCGAACTTTTTTTATCTGCCCTATAAATGCCACGAAGAGTCCCACTAGAATCCAATATTGCATAAATGTCATCATTGGATGTTGATAATACAATATACTCTCGGGTTGGCACGGGCACATATCTCTTTGGGTCTGCTCGAAATTTAATTGGCATACCGGCAGGAATAACGTATCTTCGAAATTCAAATTGCTGGTTCCGATTTGTGCGAGGAATAAGCCGAACATATCCAAGTTCTTCTATTGTACTTCCAAGTACTCGATCTGAAGGAAGCCTGCCCAGCGGAGAAATGGATCTGGCACGAAGTGGCGGCTCCTGAGGAGATGTCCGTTCAGGTGAATGTTGTCTGGCAGAAGAAGAACCAGGATTATGATCGCCATTAGGAGTCCTGCTAGCAGGAAATTTGCACTTGCCACGAAAAGGAGCCTCCTCTGGAGAAATCCGGCCAGGCAAATGTTGTTGTCGAGCAGCAGTAGCAGAAGAAGAAGGGTCAGGATTACGTTCGCTTTTAGGTTTCTCGTCGGGCTGTGAACTGCATTCTGCAAGAAGAAATAGAAAATTCTTTTTTTTTGTTCAGCAACCTTAATGACAATAAACGATATTCTGTTATACAAAAACCTACAGAAAAGAAACGGTTTTTAATATATCGAATTCTTTGACAAATATGTTTCTACTCAGTTTTGACTGTCAATTAACACATAATAAACAATCATTCCAAATAAGCCAAAGAAAGAATTGAATTGCAATTATTTAAAAATTCCTTATAGAAGAGTTGAGTCTCAAAGCTTTCAAGATAAAAATGATTAAGGCTGACCGTGTTTGAATTTAACTTTACTAATTGTTTAATATTTTGTAGTTATTCTGAATTCGTTAAAATTCTCCTGGAATTCTTATAAACCTCATCGAACTCTTTTGAATTTAAAAGAACATTAGACATATTATTAATAGACGTTAGTCACTTTTAGTTAGTTTCAGTCACATTTTGGGTTAAAAATTATTATGTCAAGGAACTGTATTGAAAAACAAAATTTCATTTGCAAATAACGTTTAGACTTGATTTTAGTTCTCTTTATATAATATACAATATACTATCTGTTACCCGCAGTCATTTGCATTTGATTGCCCTGTCTGCCCCCCCCCCCCCCCCACCTCGTCTGAGACTACCGTATAAACATATAGGGTTGTCTCAGGGGTGAAAATGCTATCGTTTAAACACGTAGGAATTTCTCTAGGGTTTACATGCGCCGTTGTGCCCTCTTCCCATTTTCCCCCCGCCGACGCCGCCTATACTTTTACGATCTATCTGAAAGCTCAAAGAATATGTGTGCATAATTTGGTGCTGATTGATAAAAAACTATGGATTTGCATAAGCCTCATACGTTTTAGGCCACTTGATTTTATATATTAGATAAGAATATATAATATCATAATACATACATACATATACAATTATCCCCTTCTATATTAAGATTATCTTAAATAATTGAATTGCAATTTTTAAAACCTTTTTTAAGGAAATTCATCATCTGTTCTTTCTCGTTTTATATTTTAAAATTTTGGTTTAAATTCGAATTTTTGGTATAAAATGTTTGTTTAGGTTTATAATTAACTATCTGATTAGTAATTCAGAAATTATTGTTCATAAGTCCAACTGTTTAGTGAGAAATTACAGAATTAGTTAGTTTAGTTTCTTCTATCTGCTTGAAAATGCATTATTATGTTAAAAAGTAATTTCTTTGTGGTGAGCCTTATAGTATATTATGCACCAAGGGGGAAAAGAGGGACATTATTGATGAGTTGATGAGCTTCTCAAGTTCGTCGGTATGTAATGGCTATGTATATCTATTACGTCATAATTTTTGACGTCATAGACTGTAAAAACAATAAGAGTGAGAAAAATTAGTCTCAAGTGGTACTTAAATGAAACCACTGGTGGGAACCCAGAATCGTTTCTTTTTGCACTGAAAATAACGGCATGAAGTTATCCTAATCAAAAATAGGACGCGAAAAAAATAATACCATTGAAAAATAAATCTCTAGTTTTTACAGTGTAAATATAAAAACTGATTACTGCTTCAGTGAATAATTTGGTTAACAACTGTGTTTCTTCGTCGTGGAAGGAGTGGGTGACGTGAGATCGTAGAGCGAATGGTCGTTGAGTTGTTGAACTGACTGGCTTTATTTGTTGAACTACAATACACTGCACTACACTATGTTACACGGACACTGTACGCCCGTACATCCGACTGGAGTGAAACAAGACGAGAGAATGACTGGGGTGAAGCGCGGCAGCCGATGGGAGGGAGCTTGGTGGCCCTTTCGTGGCGCCCTCCGTGGAAACGAACGGAAACCAAACATACCGCCCGCCTCGTTCCTTGAACGACTACTAGCCGCCCGCCATAGAGGTCGAATTTTCGTGCTCGGATTCAACTGAAGCAGCTTCCAGTGGTCGCTCCGATGAAGCGTGCAAAGGCAACGATGCTAACTTGGTAATTGGCCGCACATATTTGCCATGGGAGGTTCTGATGGTGGCAGCTCGTACCAGACCGTCCTTGCCGGGGTGTGTTTTAAGAATGCTAGCCAAAGGCCATCGCCCATTGATTGACAGAAGACTGGGGTCGACCACCACGACCATATCTCCGACCTTGAAGTTACTTCGAGATCGAGTCCATTTCGTTCTCTGCTGAAGTGTGTTTAGGTACTAGAGACTCCAACGGTTCCAGAACTTATTGCGGAGGGCTCTGACCAGCTTCCAATGGGTCAGGTGATCGGGATTTTGTCCTTGCGCTTCGATATCCCGTATTGAGGTCAACGGTCCTCCAATGGCAAAGTGACCTTGAGTCAATGGTTCGATATCATCAGGATCACCCATCAATGCCGTGAGTGGGTGACTATTGAGAACCATTTCGATGCTTGCTAAGAGCGTGCTGAACTCTTCGTAGGTCAGCCGGCGAGTTCCCAGAATGCGTTTGAGGTGTGTCTTCACCAGCTTGACCCCGGCTTCCCAGAGGCCCCCAAAATGAGGAGCTCCTGGGGGGATAAAGTGCCATGTTACTTCCTGTGCCGCGAGCGATTCAGAAACCTCTTTCCAATTCAGCTGCGAAGATTCAAAAGCTTCCGTCTTGGGGGCGAGAAGCCGAGTGCAGGTCTAACTCGTAGGTGAATTTACACGCGAGTAAACTGTGACGGCCATAGCCCGGCGGCTGGCATCTGAGAACACATGTAATTGGAGCTCGGCAGTCGGCTGCATGTCGATCCATCGAGGGATAGATAGTTCACCTATGGCCTTGAGATTTGTCGTGAATTCAATCCATCGGTTGATGTATGAGTGTGGAATCGGTTCGTCCCACTCAAGACCTGCTCTCCACAAATCCTGGACAAGTAGTTTCGCTATTAGAGTGACGGGCGAGATCCAACCGCAAGGATCGAACAATCTGGCAATAGTGGCTAAAATGTTGCGCTTCGTCGAGGTAAACAGGTCAATCTCGGGTGGCGTCAGACGAAAACAATCGCTCCGCGGATCCCAGCAAACGCCGAGCTCGTTGATAAGGCCGTTGCTGCACAGTTGCAGCCAGATCGGGCGGAGACGGTCTTGTTCGGTAAATCTTCTAGCAGCTCTGTTCGATTGGCGACCCATTTGCGGAGCGGGAATCCGCCCAGCTGTAGGAGATGAACGAGCTGATCCCGTAGCTGATTCGCTTCTCGAAGGTCATCGCATCCCGTCAAGATGTCATCGACAAAGCGATCCTTCAAAAGTGCTCGAGCTGCATTTGGCCAGACTGACCCATGATCCGTGGACAATTGTTGCAGGGTTCTTAGGGCGAGATAAGGTGAGCATGACTCACCATACGTCACAGTCGACAGTTGGTAGTGTACGACTGGGTCATTCTCACGGGCACTCCACACGATGCGTTGCAAATCGATGTCTTGTTCGTTCACCAGAATTTGCCGATACATTATGCAGACATCGGCGCCGAAAGTGATCCTGTGGCGTCTCCATCGGATGAGTACGTGGCCCAGATTGGTTTGCAGTTTTGGCCCGGTGTGAAGCGTGTCGTTGAGACTGTAGCGAGTGGACGTGGGTCTGGATGCATTGAAGACCACTCTCAGGCAGCAATGATGATCTCCCCGTTGCCAAATTCCATGATGTGGTACGTGGTAAGTGGGGCGAACGTTCGCGCGAAGCTCGGTTGGAGGTATGGGTCTCATGTGACCAAGTCGAGCGTATTCCATCATGAAACAGGTGTACGCCTCTGCCATTTCGACGTCCTGATTTCATCGCCGATGCAGGGAGCTTATGGAGGCTAAGGACCCGTGGAAAATCCTACAATTCCCAGAACCGGTGCATTAAGGAAATGAGCTGATCGCACCATGTCGTCTCCGGGCAGGTGAGAAGTGTGGTACAAGTGGTCGCTGTCGGATGAACATCTCTTGGCGGCGCTCTGCCTGTTATGATCCAACCAAAAGCGGTCTGTTGAACCATCATATCGTTTCGCCGGAGCAGCTCGGGTCGCAGGAAAAAAGGGTAAACGTCGCCCCAAGTAGAAGATCGACAGTTCGAGGATGGCCGAACCGTGGGTCGGCGAGATCCAGTCCTTGCCAATCGCGCATTGTTTCTTCGTTTGTAAATCCAGCCGGTGTAGCAAGGTTCAAGCGTTGTTGGCGTTGCTCGAAGGATGTTGGCGTGTAAGCTCGGTTCGCTGAAGTGCTCGGTGGCCGTGAAGATTCTGAAGAGATGAGCGTGCGCTAGCGTCGTTGTAGAAACCGAGAAAGAACAGCGTAGGTTGCTGAAGGGTCGGCATCCAGGTCGCGGTATGCATCAGCGCGTTCGAGCTCGTCCTCCCAAGCTCGTCGAGTCTCTGGATCCATGCACGTTGTAGCGATCGACACGAACCAATCATCCCACATGTCAACAGGACGATCATGCGCTCGAAGTTATTCGCGGTGACGGTCTAGCGTGTCGATCAGTCGTTGGAGTCCAGCCGCCGTCTCGTGTCTCATTAGTGGAATGTTGCGTAGGGCCATGAGGTGATCTTGGACCAACAAGCGCGGGTGGTCATAGCGCGACTCCAGTAATGTCCATGCCGTGGCATAGTTGGCCCCTGTCACCAGCATGGTGTCTATTGCGTCCTTTGCGTCGCCTTGAACTCGAGCCTTCAAGTAAAGCATGCGATCGACGTCGCTGAGATATTCGTTCAGATGTATCAGGTTGCGGAAATGATCTCGGAACGTCTCCCAATCCTCACGTTTTCCGGAGAACATCGGAACGTCTATGGTCGGCAGCTTCCATCCTCCTCGCATATTTGGGTCGATGGCTGCGGGGAGCGTGACTACGTTGTTGGCTGCTGGTATGGTGGCCGGTGCAGGTTCGAATCTGCGTTGCTGATCGTAAATTCGAGTGCGTGCGTTGATGTACGCATTCTCGATGTCTGCGTAGGAATTGGCAATATCGTTGTCTGCATCTGGAGGCTGATGGATGAGTCTCATGTGATTCGCCTGGTATGCCGCCCAATAATTCTCCAATAGGTCGAGACGAACGTCCAGTGCCCCAGGTGTCCAGTCCGCCTCGGGCTTATCCAGAACTGCTGCGCAGCATCGTCGCAATACGTCACTCAGCGCTTGTTGCGTGGTCAGCAAGCTGCGATCCTCCCTGTAATGATAGTGCGATCAACTCGACAGTTACTGGAGCATTGAAATAAAGTCGAGTCCCGCCCGTGTGTGTGCGTGCGTAGGAGAATTCTCGAACGTGAGTGGGAGATTGCTCGAGAGAGAGAGAGATATGCGTGCAGGACAAATTCGACTGTCTCTCCCACCTCTCTCGGGAGATGAGGAAAGCTCTCGACCGCGAGTGGGAGATTGTTCGAGAGAGAGGGAGAGAGAGAGAAAGATATGCGTGCAGGACAAATTCTACTGCCTCTCCCACCTCTCTCAGGAGATGAGAAAAGTTCGCGACCGCGAGTGGGAGATTGTTTGAGGGAGAGAGAGAGAGAAAGAGAGATATGCGTGCAGGACAAATTCGTCTGCCTCTCCAACCTCTCTCGTGAGATGAGGAAAGTTCTCGACCGTGAGTGGGAGATTGCTCGAGAGAGCGGGAAGGAGAAATATGCGTGCAGGACAAATTCGACTGCCTCTCCCACCTCGCTCCCACATCCTTTGCTCGTTATGAGAGACCCAGATATCGTGTTCGCTATGAACTGCTACTTACATGGCGAAGACTGCCGTCGACCCGCAATTGATGAATCTTCGTCTCTGCTTCCAATGTCGGCCGGCCCCTTGCTGATCTCCGCACCACGATCACATCCCTGGAGTGGATGAATCCGGCTCGAAGGATCAATGTTTCTTCGTCGTGGAAGGAGTGGGTGACGTGAGATCGTAGAGTGAATGGTCGTTGAGTTGTTGAACTGACTGGCTTTATTTGTTGAACTACAATACACTGCACTACACTATGCTACACGAACACTGTACGCCCGTACGTCCGACTGGAGTGAAGCACGACGAGTGTCTGACTGGGGTGAAGCGCGGCAGCCGATGGAAGGGAGCTTGGCGGCCCTTTCGTGACGCCCTACATGGATACAAACGAAACCAAACAAACTGTATCGCAAAAATATTCCATTGCATCATCAGAGTACAAATACATCTATACATAAGTAGCCGTTTTCTCACACATATGTGTAATAACGACTTTATTGGTGTCAAGATTGACCCTCGCAGATAATTATATCATTTGACATTTTGTATTATGATCATTATAATGAAGACATTCTCATCGAAAATGGAAGGTGAAAGGTTTTGTGTCAAAATTGAATCAACACGACAACTTTCGAAGAAATCATCTGATTAAATAATCTGATTGAATTTCTGATTCATTTTTACGTTTTATTTCGATCTATATCAGAGAAGTGAGGGAAGGGATGGGATTGGAAGTGTGGGATGTGAGGGCAGGGGAAGTAGAGAAAGGATAAGTCAGGAAATTGAGGAGGTAGACACTATGAGAAGTGAGGGATGTGAAGAATGTTTGGGGTCGTGATGTAGAGGAGGGAGAAGTAAGAAAAGTAAAGATGTTATATTATTATATATTTACCAATAGAAACAAGGAAAATGAAAAAAGCAAGGAATAGAGTACCCACAGTGATCCTCATTTTTAACTAATTAAGTAGATGAGAGTAAATGGGAGTAGATGATACTGATTCAGCGAGAAAGGAATATTCTACAAGATATTTCCATATACATATATACGAATGGGCTTTTCGCATTCCACGTACCCAATTTTGATTTGCTCACTCCCCTTTTCTGACCTCTGCCTCACTGCCTCACTCGCACAATGAAGTTTCATAGAGATTTTCTGGTCTATGTCCTCGTATACCTGTATGTTATAGAAAAAATAGCGGTATCTCAAAAATTATATCGACATAGGGTCATAGTTTAAACAAAGGTTCCGGAAAACAGGTCTTTATTCGTCCAATTTTATCTCTTCCAAGGCTGCATTATTGCACAAATTAATATGATGAATTCATGTGATATCGCTTGTCGATTTTTTTTTATGATGAGCCAAATATAAATTTTTTATAAACTGTTTTAATTTTACATGCGCAACGTTTTAATTATGGGAAAAATATTTTTAAAAAAGTAAAGAAATCTTTAGAATGTCATTACGATTCCCGTAATTTTTAATTTTTTAATTGAAAAATAGCTCTGTACCGATAATTTAAAAAGAACGTTCGTAGATACTACAGCTTTTCAGGATTATTTAAAATCTATTCACTGAATATAATTAACAAATATCAAAAGTGTTAATGAGTAGACTTCAAACGACACAGTATGAGCACTTTTCGTTTTTGTCAACTTACAATGTATATAGTCGGTAGAAGCTAAATTTTTTTATGTAATTTTCCTGATGCCCCAGAAATTTTTATAATTCACAAATTAAACTTTCGGACGTCAATTTGTACTCCCACTCGGAAGTAACGTAGCCGTTGGCTAAATACGGATTTTACGTTTAGTCTGCGTTTTTTCGTTTTTTGAAAATTAAAATAATTAATCAAGAATAATCAAAAAGAATAAAATGTCACACTTATGAGCCCAAAACGCTCTTAAAAGAGAGGGAACGGGGTAATTTTTCACAAAAATAGGAGGATAGTAGTGAAATAAATTCTTGTAAACACCACTAGTGTTGATACCATATGCAATTCAATATGAAACGCTTCAAATTCTTGAGTTTTTTTGTCACAATATGTTGCATTGCCAACAAAAAAATTTAATTTTCAAACAAAAAAGATTTTCTACTAGGAGAGGTAAACTTTTAACCCAAAAAGTCAATTTTTCAATCAAATATTTTAATTTTCAACAAAGAATTGATTTTAACCACTCAGTGTCATTAGCAACCAAATAGTTGAACTTTCAAGCAGACGACAAGAATATACGTTGTGATAACAATTAAAATGATTAACAAAGTACAGAAAATGCAATACTCATCCACTGAGAAAAAGTGTGCTTTTACTAAGTAAATTTTGTTTGGCTGAAGTAATCGAAAGTCTTGATCATTTGCAAAACTTTGAATTGAATGAATGATGTACATCTGCGCCGCCATGACGCGGCGCGGGAAGCATCCTTCAGAGCCTCAAGACTAATGATTTCTGAGGAAGAACAAAATACGTCATGAGAATTTTGGGCAGATCTGATAAGATAGCTACAATATGATAGATTTAATGCTTTCACGATGATGCGTTATAAAAAAATTATTATTATTTTATTAATGATTGCCAACAGCCATACCACGCTGAAAAAACCAGTTCTCGTCAGATCACTGAAGTTAAGCAGCGTTGGGCGCGGTTAGTACTTGGATGGGTGACCATTCAAGAAAACTGAGTGTTGTTGGCACATCGTGGGTCTGGTGAGCCCACACTTGTAGTTATTTACTACAAGAAACTATCCACCTAGAAACACTACCCGAATCGGGTAGTGTCACGCCTACCCTGACAGGGTAATGACTTAATGGTATACATGTGTTTCGGGTTTCAATCGTGCGCCAAACTACGAATATTGCCGACGTATCGTGAACATTGCCTGTGATTGGTCAAAAGCCTCACAGAGGGGACTGGTCGAACTTGATTGGCCAACCAAGTGTTTTTTTTTAAACCTGGGAGGACGGAATGCCAAATTGGGTTGATATTATATCCATTGTTCCTCTCAATGTTATTAAAGTGTTTTGAGATTCCCATTGCTTCTCTATGTTTTCTTGGAAAAATATTGTATGTTTTTGCGTTGAGGGTCGTTTTGTCAAATAAAATGCTATGTCTCGTTTGGATATGATGCTCAGCTAGTGTTGATTGCGTGAAATGTTTTATCCTGGCTTTACACTCATTTTCGTTTACACGTTGGCTTACCGCTCTCCCGGTTCCTCAAATATAGAATTCGCCACAAGAGCAAGGTATTTTATATACTCCCGGATCACTGAGAGGTTCCTTTTTATGTTTAGTGTTGTTGATAAGTTTTGTAATTCCTTTTGTTATTTATCTTTATCTGTTATGGAGACAGCTCTACATACAAAGGAGTTGATGACCGATTGCTTTCGAGATGGGTGGTGGTAAAAGGAGACACGTAGTTATCTGTATGTGAGGGTTTTCTGAAAACCTCATGTCCTGATGCGTTATCAGATTTTTTGTAAACTAGTATGTCCAAGAAAGGCAATTTTCATTTTTGTTCAATTTCCATGGTTAACTGCATATGGGGTTGTAATCAACTGATGAAATCGGAAAACTTGTGTGGCTTATCTAGCCCATGTCTCCAGATGACAAAAGTGTTGTCAAAGTAAGTACATCAAAATTTTGGTTTAAGCTAGATGTTTCATAAAGATTGTATCAGAGATTGGCATTTTCGTAATGAGAGATGCTACGTTGAAACTCACTAGGATGTCTTGGGGTTGAATGTGAATCTGTTGTATCTTTTTGATGAAGTCAAAGGAGTTTTAGACGTGTGTGAAAGAGTTTCCTGTGGAAGGATTCAGTTCTTTGGTAAGGAAGCGTGCTAGGTTGTAAGTTGGTGAGTTTATTGCGCTGACGATCGGACTGACTGGAATGTTGATTTTGTGAATGTTTGGGACTCGGTGAAATTTTGGAGTGATGAGATTAGTAGGTATTGATTTAGATATTGGTTTGCTGTTAAGTTTAGAGTCTTTTAGAAGGGTTTTTGTTTTGCTGGCTATTGTTTTTTTTGGGTATTTTTTAAGTTTTTTATATGTACGGTCAGTTAGGAGGTCCATGATTTTGTTGTTTTGGTCTTCTTTATGCATTACTACTGTTGTTTTGTCTTTGTCTGCGGGTTATATTATGATGTCTTTATTCCGATTGAGTTCTTTAATTGCTGTTTTTTCTTTTTTTTTTAAGTCTGAGGAGGGAAGTTGTGCTTGGCGTAAGATGTTGGCCGCCCTACGCCCGCGCCGTATGTCATTCGCTTTCTGGGTGGAAGGGTATACATATATTGTGGATTCCAAAATACTGATGATTTCTTCTTTCGAGATTATGGATGAAATTGCTGCAAAATTATGTCTTTGAGATAAGGCTGAAAGTACTTCATTGCGGAGAGGCTCGTTAGAGATGTTTTTACTGTGTTAGTTAGCGGTGTGTGCCTTACTGGAATTAATTTTTCAAATTTTATTTTTTTTTTTTTGCGTAGATGGATCTTTGATCCATTGGCATGAATCAAATGATAGGCGGTCTTATGTAGACACAATGTTAAATTTGAGGATATTTGTAGGTAAAGGTGAAGTTTTAATAGTTTTTTGAAGGTAGTGTGCACGCAACGAATCTCTTTGTGTTCTTGATCCAAATCTAGAGAGTATGATATGGTCTTGATTTCATTATGTAAAAAAACGTTCTCAAACAATTTAACGGATTTGGCGATGAGTTGAACCCAAGATTCCGGAACCAATGATTTTTCTGGCAAAAACTTGGACTTTGTAGCGACATACTTTTTACATTGTTCAATAAAATAATTTGAACATAGGCGAATACAACGCAATTTAAACGTTCAAAAAGTGGCAATTTTGTTTAATCAGCCGCACCAGACCTCTTTGATTTACGGAGCCGCTAACAAAATACGTGGTAAATTCTTCAGCAACTTCAGTCCGGTAACTGAATTTCAAAAAATCGAATTTTTTGTCTTGCATATTTCGAAAGCAAAATATATTGAGAGTATATTGCAAAAATTTTGGACTGAAATATGAAAAATTCGCGAACCAATGGCAAAGGACTCCAAAAATTTTGGGAAATCATTAATGGTTACAATTTCAGGTCTTCAAATAAGGAATGCATAGACATGAATACGTGGGAGAAATATTTCAGATCGACCTATCCTCCACGGGACCCTATTATCTACTTACCAATGACTATTTCTAATAGAAATCTCTACCTCGATTGTCCAATTACTTCAGAAGAAACTCTTCTAAGTCTAAAAGAAAAGTAGATACTGTAAGGTTCCCGGTCCAGATGGGATTGGTCATGAATTCTTCAAGACCCTGCCTGGTAATCTGATTTTATATTTAAATTCTGTATTTAATAAGATTCTTGAGGAAGAAACGGTCCCTAAATCGTGGTCACAAACTCATATCAAGATGCTATATAAGAAATGGAAAGTATCTGATCCTTCAAATTACAGACCTATCGCATTAATTAATTGCATTACAAAAATATTCACGCAAATACTTTCCAAAAGACTAATCGACTGGGCTGAAGATATGAAATTTCTTCCAGAATAGCAGACAGGTTTTAGAAGAAAGAGAGGCTGTATGGACCATGTTTTACCCTAAACTCGATAATTTAAAAAAACTAGCTCCTTCCAAAGGGAAATTATTTGTACTTTGTGTAGACTTTAAAGGAGCTTTTCCCTCTTTAATCCACAGACTGTTATGGAAAAAAATACTATCTAAAGGGTGCGGTTCCAAATTTACTAGACTAATAGTAGACTATAACTCCAAGCCTAGTGTTTCAGTGAAGTGTAAATAGGGCATGTCGAAAGCAGTAGATATCACGAAGGGAGTTTTGCAGGGGGAGGTCTTAATTTCAACTTTTTTACTGTATTCATTGCTGATCTAGAGGAGTTCCTAAAGTCTAAGGATAGTAGAGGTCTATAGATACATCATTTAACCGAAATTTTACTCTTGGCTTACGCTGATGATTTGGCTCTTCTTGCTGACTCCCTTTCAGGAATGCAGAGAATTCTTATAGGGTTATTTTCATACTGTCAGCTGAACGCTTTAGAAGTAAATATAGGTAAAACTGAGATTACAATATTCAAGAAAGAAAGGCATATACATAACAAGAATTACGCGTCATTTATGCATGGAAAATCCAGAATTGATATAGTCCAAAGCTATGATTATTTGGGTACACCCTTTAATCAATCAGCCTCTTTTGTAAACGCCAAAAACATGGCTGTCAATAAATCCAGCATAGCTATAAATTCTACGATAGCTTTAATATTTAGACTAAAACTCGATTCTTGGAACCCCATTGTACGACTTTTCCAAAGTATGGTTTCAAATTTTCTGTTATATGAGGCGCATGTATGGAGCCTGGGTATAAGTTGAAGGTGATTAGACTGATTAATGAACAACTGATCTCCTGAATTTTTCTTCTTGAATTTTTTTACCTTGATGCAATTGAAAAAATTCAAACAACTTTTTATAAAAGAATACTTCATGTTCCAAAAAACACAGCGGGATACGCAGTTAGGCTCGAAATAGGTTATCCTGAAAAATGTTACCGAAGATTAAGATATTTGGAAATACTGGAACCCTGTCGGGAAAGATTAAGTTGGGCTACTCAGGTTAAAAGTATTTTTGTGGAGACTGGGAAGGGGGTTTAAATGGAAGTGCCTCTCTCTTTCTATCTTAGAAAAAAAATATATTGGATTAGAGCTTATGATAACAGACTCCATCAAATGGATCTACAGAGAGCCCACTTATCTTCTTCTTTCCAACTTTACCCACATATAACTTTAAGAGATGGACCACAGGGCTATTTGACCTTAAGAATACATCTCAAATTCATAAGAATAATTGCGCAATCAAGGTTATTGAATAGGTTTCAACCTAGAATTATAATTAAAACATAAATTCATAGGATGGATGCAAATGGCGGGATTTGTGACTGTTGTTATCAGGATTTAAGTTATAGCGAATATGTGTATCACCTTTTAGTGGAATGTTCAATTTTTGCATACGAAAGAAATTTATACATAAGTAAGAAAACAAATGTTCTTGAGATAAGAAATGCATGGCTTGATATTTTAGATGACCCGGGAGTTAATTAAATTAAAAGAGTAGTTGCTTTCGTTAGTCAGATCTTAGTAAGAATTAAGAAATTATAATTAATTTAGATTAAAGAGAGCTGAACTTCTTTTTATGAATCGGTCGATTCTTGGACAAATGAAGATATGAGAGCGCTTCGCAGTTGCGCGCTGTAAGCCGTACAACAACAACAAACGGTCAGGCGGATAAGGCAGCGTCTGACGCTTCTAAAACAGATCGAGTCGTAGGGCAGAAAAAGTTGATGAGAATGATGCCTATGAAGAAATGGAAGGTTTGCCTTATGCACCAGGCATAGCCGATTAGTGTATGAGTTTTCTTTAAAAAAAATCTGTTACTAAAGCTATACGCGTTTTTCTCAGAAAAACGTTTTTTCGGTTGGCCCGGGTAATTAAAAATATTCTATTGAACTGATCAGGCTGAAATTTTAACACGTTGTTCTACACATCAGTGGCTATGTCGGGAGCTACTGATACTTACTGGCCGTGAAAAAGTAACAAACTAGTAGCTACGTCTCGGATATGGGAAAAATTCATCGGATATTTATGTATTTTCGTAAACAATCTGCGAACTTTGAAAAAGATTGACGAACTCGATGTGAAAATTCTAAAACGGGTCATCACTTTTTTTTTACGTGAATAATCACGAAAATATTACGAGCGATTGGGAAAAGATTCTCAAAGCAATCACGAGCTTACCCGACAAATCTTGGAACTAGAAAGTAGGTTCGCCTGTACGTGGCCTGCACACATGCTCGCCCAGACGCGCGGTGCTTGTGTGCGCTTGTATGTGTGCTTCGAACTCGTCGGATCAGTGGCTAGAAGTTTCATAATACCTATTTTGTTTGGCCTCGATGGTTGCGCGTGTTCACGCACTCCTGGTTTATTTTTAGAAACTGGTGAGTCAGCACTCATTGAGTGTTCGAATCTTCTGAGTTGTGAATTTATAAATTAATATAAAAATATAAATTAAATCGCACAAATAAAATTTTTCCTCTTTATATTTCAGTCTCAAATTTTCAGGAACTGTTCGTAGGAAATTCGAACTGTTCGTAAGAAACTTCGAAATTTATCCATATATTTCTCATAGAAATAATGATGTAATGTTTCATTTTTTTATCTCGTATCCGAGAACTAGCTACAAGTTCATGACTTTTTCACGGATAAATTTTTTCCGTGTACAGAACAATAATCAATTTGATTTTTTTGATTGAGATGTCCTGACGTGCCGCAATCACCCGGGTCAGCCATATACCTTTTTTTGAGATGCTCACTTTGTCCGTAAAAAAATTAAAAAAAAATAATGTTAAAGAAACAAATTTGTACAGTTTTAGATAGCAATAATAACATATACAAAATTTAAAAGTATTGCATTTTATTTTATTTTTTTTTTTTAAATCCCGAAGACAGGTTTGAAAAAAGGATCAGTTACCAGACTACCCCCTTAACCAGTTAACTGGTAATGACGTATATATGCGCATAAAAAATCTGTCACAATACTGGTCCTGACTCATATATGCGCACTTGGAAATTGGAAATTGGAAATGGAAAAATTCAAAATAGCTGATAATATAGTGAAATATTTTTAATTTTTAGCATTTTAGTCCGCTATATTGAATCCGCCATTTCGAATTTCTTAATTTTGACCACGGATTCGTCATCAGCGACCAAAAAACCGTTAGGAAATGCACTTTTTGTAAATATTCTAAAAAAACACGAAGGGAAAATTAATGTTGTCAATTCGTGAGATTTTAAATGTGCGTACTCCAGTTTTGTTTTAAAGTCGGTCTTAAGCTGATGGCATAATTTGTTCATCTAAATTATATCTACAAATTTGCTTCAATCCATTTTCTTATAGGACGTGTAGTTTTTGATTTAATCGTGAAAAATAACATTAAAAATAAACAAGTTAAATTTTTTTTAAACGACTAGAGAACCGACATACAGATATTAATATAGTATACATTTTATATATTAAAGTTAAACATAATATAGAAAAATTTGCATATTGGAGAAATGTTATTCGAGTGCGAAGCACGAGATACGTGATGAGAATGTGTTCGTTAAAACCGAAGAAGCTTTCACGAAAGAAAATTCACAATCACCAAATTACTACTGTCGATGATTTCATCGCAGCTCTGCAGCTATCATCGGGAATGTCTTGGCTTAAAATATGGTAAAGGTATGCTGCTGCTCGGTGGGTTTCCTGTCACCACTACGTAGCGCGTCCTCAGGTTGCGGATAGAGGAACGGCCCGTGAGGCTGAACAGCCCCTAAGGTTAGCTGCGAATACTAGAATAAGCAGTCGCAGACAGCCGATAGGAACCAGTCGTGTGTGTGGTGAACTCAGCACTGGTAGAAAATAGGTACACGACAACCATGGCTTGGGAGGACTCACCCATTCGCGTTCATACGCAATGGGTGGGTTGTGGCAAGCCGAGGTGCAGCGTGTATCCACCTAGAAACTATACCCGAACCAAAACTAAAAATCTTGTAAGGGAAAAATCCTGCTACCCCATTGGACACCGCAGCGATGACACTGCCCGCAAGGGATGTGTGGAATGATTCGCCTGCACAGGGCCAAAGGGGTATTGATGCCAGTAGGCGCGCTGCCTTGCAGGGGGATGTTAGGATACGAGGATGAAACTGTAATGTGTCTGACGACAAGTTGACACGGTCCTTGTCAAAGTCGGAAAGCTCCCATACTTAGACCCAGAGAGGTATGGGGGTTATCACTTCTGGGACGGTGGACTCACCTACGATCGGAATAGGATCCTAACGTGCGGATTTCCACGAAACTACCATGGCTAACTTGCAACAACAAAAAACTACCGTAAAATATCTAAGGGCGGGAACTCTGAACGCGCGTAGTCTAAATACTGGCGGATTTAGCGAACTCATTGAGATAGCAATCAAATACGATACTGACTTAATAGCACTTCAAGAAACCTGCTGGCCGGGCGATTTCTCGTCAATTTCTAAGGATGACTATACTTTTCACTATGGGGGAGCTAAGGGGTTCAGACTGGGAACCGGTTTTCTCATTAATAAACGAATCTCGCAAGCGGTTATCGACATTCAATTCATTAACGATCGGTTATCATATATTGTACTAAAGGGTAATTTCAGCAAACAGGTGTGGATCAACGTGCACTGCCCCACCGAGGACAAAGACGAAGATACTAAGGATCTTTTTTACGAAACAATCGAACAGGTTTTTGACAAGTTCACAACGTATGACGCAAAAATAGTATTGGGAGATTTCAACGCGAAAATTGGAAAAGAACCGATGTATAGGCCTACAATAGGGTCGGAAAGTTTGCATGACGTCAGTAATGATAATGGGACTAGAGTAATAAACTTTGCAGCTTCAAAGAACCTCGTTGTCAAAAGCACATTTTTCAAGCATAAAAATATACATAAGGCCACCTGGACATCACCAGATGGTAACACTCGCAATCAGATTGATCACGTTCTAATTGACAGAAGACGTCATACAAACATTCTCGATATAAGATCGTGCAGGGGAGCGGATTTAAATTCAGACCACTTTCTCGTGATGGTAAAACTAAGATCTAGGCTAGCGTTAAGTAACAAAAGAAGCCGCACAGAGCCAACAGTTCGTTTCAGTATAGATAAGTTTAAAACACCAACAGAAATATTAAATTATCAAGTTGAGATCTCCAATAGTTTCGACGTTCTCCAAGAACAGAGAGACGATAACGATAATTACGTGGAGGACTCGGAAACCCTGTGGAGCAATATGAAAAAGGCGATAAAGACAGCCGCGAAACTTACTATAGGTTTAACGAAAGTAAGCAAAAGCAAACCATGGTTTGACGAAGAGTGCAAACTTTGGTTTGAAAAACGTCGGAAGGCCAAACTAATTAGTTTACAAAATAAGTGCGATCAAACACATAAGAAGTATCTCGAGATTAGTAAAAGTACAAATAGGCTTTATAGATCCAAGAAAAGGGAGTGCGAAAAGAATAAAATACTAGCAATAGAAACGCATAATAAACAAAATAACCCGCGTGAGATGTACAGGGGAATCAATTTTATAAGGAAAGGCTTTCAAAGTAGAACAGAAGTAATGAGGGACGAAAATGGCAATCTAGTAGCCGATGCGACAGAGAGACTGAATTTATGGAAAAACTATTTCGATAAGTTATTAAATGTACGCGAAGCCCCCGTTGAAGGTAATCTCGGTGAAATCCACACTGTTGATCTATTAATTGATGATCCTACTGATATAGAAATAGAAATGGCCATAAAGAAGTTAAAAAATAACAAAGCCGCGGGCATCGACGACCTACCGTCAGAACTGATAAAAAATGGAGGCCCTTGGCTCACAAGGCAAATTTGTAAATTAATAAGCGCAGTTTCGAAAACAGAACGCATGCCGGAGGAATGGAATACCTCTATTATTATTCCTATCTTTAAAAAAGGCGATAAAACGAATTGTAACAATTATCGGGGAATTTCACTTGTGCCTTCATGTTATAAGATCCTGTCCAATGTAATCTTAAGTAGACT
>CAKNYM010053008.1:540467-581512 GCA_932195095.1 Andricus curvator
GCGATGAACTTTCGAGTTCGAATCGCTAATCGATAATAATAATAAAGGTATGCTGAGGTAGAAATGGCACCGGCTTGACACGCAGAAATGAAACCCTTCAATGTGCCCGACTGCACTGCCGGTGATTTGAGAGAAGCAAACGTTATTTCGAATGACATCGACTGACCCGTCACATTTTGGAGGATGTCGTGCATCCCTTGCAGAGGAACTGTTCGCGGAAGCTCTTCTCCTATGTTTTTTTGATCCGGGCATTTAGGAGTGAATACTCGAGATGGATAATCTTTGATGAATTTCGCTCACCCCTGGTCTTGAAGACAAGGCCTAGTGTCTCACCAGCCTCATCCGCTGCTTGGTACAGACACGCTTCTTTGTCCACTTCTTTGTGTTTTCCGAACATTTGAGAAGAGAGTCTTGTCCATTTGCGACTATATTTGCTGTATTCCGCGAGCGCCTTAACGGAGTGAGATGCAAAGTCATGGAACAGGCGACTGAAGGTGCACGGCTTTGTGCATGTGAATAACCTTTCGTCACCCGAAGTCGAGGAATCGGAGCTCGTCCTTTATCCATGGAACCACTACAAACGGCAAGCATGGTCGTTGCAGATACTTTATTTCTGGCAGACAGTTTGAAGAACCAAATCTGTTGGATAAGATGTTTGTATCTGCATTAAAGAGCATCCCTCATAGATTTTATGTTCTAAATGCGGCTCTGTGGCGAGTCCAGGTATGTGTAAGTCTCTACAGCTCCAAGGTGTCATACAGCGCTTTTATCGACGAGCTTAGGGTCCTAGGATATGCCAGCAATTTGTAATTACTTCAAATGAATCTTGGCGATTTTTTGTAACCCAAACTTCATTCCAAACTCACACCAGGCCATCGATGAACAGCAATGGTAGGATGCTACGTCTTCACAGATGCATCTATGGATGAACAGGTTCTCCCGATATCCCGCTATGCCTTTCTTTGATCTGCGTTGATCGTACATTTCTCGCCATATAGGTCCTTTCACCAAACTCTCCAGAATAGGCTCTATGGACGTAAGGTATGAGGTGCAAATGTGGCCCAGATGCTAGTGGTTTGAGGGAAACTTCTTCCACCCCAAACTCTTAATGTTAAAACTGTTAATGTTCAATCGAGATGGGTCAGAGGAAAACTGTTCATTTTCTTTGACCCACCTCTCTCTTTGCTATAGACTTTTCCTAGCGTCAGATACTACTCGTATTCTGACAACAATGAGCTGTTGAAAGTATTTCAATTCCTACCATTTGGTTGAATTTTCGAACAAAAAACATTAATTTCTCAACGAAAAAACGATAAAATATTTTCATGCAAGGAAACGAATTTATTTTGAAGAGAATGTTCTAAGATTTTAACATAACCTATACTAATAAAGTGTCAAACTGACATGATAGAAATTTCTGTGAGATTATTATGGATAAGAGTCAAAGATCTAAAGTGGAGGCAACTGTAAGCGTTTTGTCTTAATTATATTCAAACGTATTCTTCTTCACATCTAAACATATAGCGTATTTTTTTGTAAATTTCCAAAATTAATTGATGGGGTTGGAAAATTTATAGTGAATTTTAGACAAATTAAAGTTAATTATTTAAGTAAAGCAACTTTAACAAGTTGATATTGTTACTGTATAACATATCTGTAACGAGTTACTTCGAAAACAAAGTTACTTACCCCACACAACTTGTTGGCTTTGGTGGCTCGAAGAAGATCGGCCTGAAGAAGATTGCCACCGCTTTTTAGGAGGAAGTATAGAATGTGAGTCGCCCTGCGAACTTAATTCTGTAAGAACAAATAGAAATGGATCAATATTTAATTTTAAATACTAAAACTGGGTATCACTTGCTACAGAATTTGCAGTTTCATTCAGGGATCGCACGATGCTCCCCGGTTCTATTCATTAATAGGTTTTAACTTAATTTAGGCTGATTTGTTTTTATGTTTATTTCCCTTATATGTACCACCTCCTCCGAATCAACATCATTGATGGACAACAAGGGACATCGAGAATTGGAGAACTTTAGGACATTTAACTCTGTCCATTACTTCAAGCTGAGTGAAGGCAGGATTCAAATAGTCGTGCCATCTCGCGCTGTCTTACACTGCGGCCAACCTGACATCTACAACCTCTGTATTGTAACCTGTGAGTTACAGGGGCAGCCTGAAAATAGGCAAAAGTGCTTCCTCCTGCGTGATGCTTGTGAAAAGTTGCATCACACAGGAGAAAGAGAGAGGCGCAGACTCCAAAGAACTCCCACTCAAACGCTGTTGCGTAAGCGTGGGAGACAGAATGGGAGCAAGGAGATAAAAAGAGCATCTCAGCCGAAAAACGGCATTCTAGATCTTGCAGCTGAAAAGCGCAGGTCGCAAAGAGTCGAACACAAGGGAGAAGACTTGAGAATCTATTATCACTTCTTATCCTCTAATTCTACTCAGTGTGAGTTGAATCTGACTACTTAGTCCTAAAAAGACGACTTATTCAGAATCTTCTCCAAAAAGGATTGAGTTCGTCTTGGAAGAGGGAAGAGAAATCTATTTCTCCAAACTGTTCGGAAAGGCAATTTGATCTCAGTAGCGATCTACGAGATTCCTTTAAGAACTTAGAATTGTCTCGGGTTTCACAAAGCGAAATTTAAAAGCCTTCTCTTGTATCGCGGCAGAGTTCCCCTCAGATAAAATTAAAATAAAGCTTTATATGTGGCAGAGTTCCACCAAATAAAATTGAATCTTTTGTTTTGTGGCTTAGATCCACTTTTAGCTTTTGCTTGGAATTAGTAGGCAGTTGCCTGGTTTTAAAAGAAATACTTTGGACAAAATTATTCGTTTTGCGTTTTCGAGAACTTGTCAGGGTCTACCTTGCCAAGTTGTCAACAGAACCAAAGCCAATAATTACGATCGATCACTTGTACCTCAAGCCACTTATAGGGAGATAGAGGAGTCAACTCCTCTACCTGGCTACGAAAGCGATTGTCCACAAGAGACCGAGAGTGACAAAATATTTATCTCTTTGCTAAAGGACCTAGAGTCCTAAATTTTAGAAAATCCATTTACTGGAACGTCCCCAAACGGGGCTTCTGTAGATTTAACACTTACCTGTGATTGACAGGCCCATATTATAATTATTGTATTTGATTATCCTTCTTTGTGCCGATGAGCAATTAATTATTACAATCATAAATATAATCAAACTTGTGAATAGCCACTGGGAAGTATACCATTAAAAATTCCTTTCTTTGGAAACAATCTCCTTAGAGAGTGAAAGAATCTAGAGAGTAGAATAAAGAGAGAGATAAAGAAAGATAAAGGAATTTCATACTAAGTTTTGTGGAAACACACTGAGATTCTCTAAAGAGATAGTGATTTTCGAAAGGAAAGAATCCTTATATAGCCTTTTAATAAACATAAAAAAATAAAGAAAGATAGAAAAGCGCCGAGTCGCACCAAAAAGAGATTTTTTTATAGGTTTGCCTAATTATAATTTTACATTATTTGATTATGAAGAAATAAAACAATAAATTTGATTTCAAGGAAAATTAGATAGTCGTAGTGACGATAAAGTTTGCCCGAAGTGCAACTTTCATAAAAGTAGACAAAGCTACTCCGAAGTGCAGCTATCGTTATAGAAGTCGAGGATAGAATTTTGGAGTATATTTTTGTTCTCATTTAGAAACTAAAAAAAAGGGAAAAGTTAATTATATTGGTTTTATAACAAGGATTTGATTGAAATAGCTTAGGGCTTAGAAAAACTGCGTGTAAAATATAGGTTAGAGCAGGATCAAGAAATAAAAAGATCTTAGATTGTAGAAGAATCTTATTCTTTCTCCATGTAAGATCCCTTTCTTTTTATATATAATTGTATTTGAATATAAATCCTACAGCGATAGTAGCGTTTACAAAATCTGTCCTCCCACCATATTCGAATCCCTTTTAACCTTTTATATTCAAGGCACTAATAGAGTAATCCGTCACCGTAGTTATCATGGTAGAGAGACTTCATTATTAGTTTGAATTTTGTACCCTGTTACGCAACCTGCTTATAAATGATATAACAATTCTCTCTATATAATAATTATAACCAACGAAAAGAATAATCAATAAAATATAAAACCCGCACCTAGTACGCATCTGCTCATGTACTTCTTGACAAGCCACGTAGTATGTATGACTAGTAGAAAGTTTTACAAGCGCTGATGGATACTGTACTTTATAACTCGCCTGCTCGGGTCGCTACTCCAGTCCCGTCAGGACGTCAGTCTCGTAACGACGTCAGCTCGCGACACCCGCTCGTCCTAGACTCATCATAGTTCGCTTTAAAAAAAATATAACTCTATGAAGTATTTAGTTCATCTGGCGCTCTAGGCTTTCCACGCATAAATAACATTTTAGCGATCCTAGAGCATGCAGCAAACCGCGATAAGTTTGAAGAAAAGACGAGAAAGCAGTTATCAACTCAGTAGTTCAAAGCAGCAGCCAAGCAGAAAACTCAACGTCAAGACGTACTGATCCACGCACAAAGGAGTTAACGGTCTCTCTTGTGAAGGAAGTGCCAACTTCCAGAGAGTATTGATCCACACCCCAACAACGAATCTACGATTGAATAAAGAAGTTTTGCGTCAAGAAGAGTAGATTTTAAAAAGTGGTAGAAACTTGTACAAAATATAATCTACGGTAAACGGTAAACTAAAGTTTAACAAAAATTATCATTAAACTGAAACTTCTTTTGGGACGGAAGTGAATTGAAAAAAATTACCGATCGCTGACCGACCGTACGCCCAGTGGACACAAACGTTGAAGAACGTTATTAGAACCGCTCAAAAACGTCCTATGTCAGTCCAAATAACGTATCTTGAACATAAAATGTTCCAGAGACGTTTCAAGGACGTATTTGGGTCATGAAACGTTTTCAGAACGTTCAAATAACGTCTTTTGATCTATACGTCCAAGAGACGTTTTTAGGACGTTCCAATTACGCTCTGAACTTTCGTGCCCAGCACTGGGCACCTTCTCTCTCTATTCTCTATCTCTCTTTCTGCACTCTCGTACCATGCGACCTCCTCAAAACTCATGATGATTCGAGGGGCTACTCAAAACGAAACATAAAAATCTTAAAACTGTGAATGCGGCAATCTGTATTGAATGATTATCGAGACTTACAAGATTTCGTTGAGATTGAAGGGAGTTCCGAGATTTTCGACACTGCTCGCGACCAGAACTCCCGTGGGATTCTACAGACTCTGCTAAACTCAGCGGCTTTCAGATTCAGTCGGCTGTTTGTTCCACGCATAGGAGCGTATTGCGGAACGCTTCACACCACCTCATCTCTACAAAAACCTGGCCAAAGATTTCCAAGATTTCTTACGAATGCTAGATTGCTGAGATATTTCCAAGAGTTTTTCCAAGAATTCTTTTTAGATTTCCAGCGCAGCAATCTGAGATTTCTTAGTGAGTAGCCCCTCGTGATCTTTAGGAGAGTTTACAATGAACTAACTTATTCATAACAATCTAAACATAATTTAGGAAGAGAAAGAATAATTGCATTGAAAATGGAAGAAAAAGGTGCAGTTAAAGAGTTAATTATGAAATAACGCGACGAAATTTCAGGGCAAGTTAAATCGACGAAATCAACAAATCTAAGTGAAGCTTTGCAAGAAACATTGGAGGCGGAAACACGGATTAAAGAGAAAAACAGAGATAAAATAATGAAATTTATTATGAATAAACCTATATCCCAGTTTTTACGACCACAAATGTTAACATATATACCCAGGCCTAAGGCGAATACAACTCCTTTATCATTTAAAACACCGATTCAAAATATTCTACTAGCTGATCGATCACAAATGAAGTGCAATAAATGCGGAAAAATGGGACACTTTGCAGCCCAGTGCTACGTTGAGCCCCAAAACTTTCAGATAATACAAAACCACAAACGACCACCTCAAACTCAAATCCGGACGAGGAGGGAAAAGAAGAAGAGCTAACGCTCAACGGAAATCGCTGTCCTTCTCCCCTTGGCACATAATCTACTATTTATAAAATATTCGGCAACACTCCTGGTTAATTTTTCATACTACGAAATGAGAGGACGCTTCAAAACGATGAAGTCTAATTCAAATTAATCGTGAAAATAGTGCTATTTTGCATTTTTGGTGAATTTTCCGGGCCCAATAAAAGGGGATGAGGTCGGTCAAAATCAAAATTTATCGGCTGGAAATTATTTCCTAAAGATTCCTTAGAAGACGACTAAACTCTAATTTATAAAAAGGTAATAACAAGTAATTACATTTTCAATTTTTTCGAAAACCGAGCTATTCACATTAAAAAGCCCATCGTAATGTTGAAACCCCGGGGGCACGGGTTAATGTTGATCAGTTTGAACAAATTGGACCAACCCTAGTACTCAAACTTTAAAAACTTTTATTTTGCATCAAGTAAAGGGAGGTTATTCATCAAACGGAAAGATTACAACGCAATTAAGAAACATTGAAACTATATGTGTCTCCTCTTGTACAAAAGATAGAAGAATTAATATGTAAACATGAAGTTATGTACAAATATTTTTTATGTCGTAAGAAATTTGATAAGAAAACGATTAGATTTTACTATGACCCCCTACTTTTTATATTTAACAACTAAAGAATTCTATTTCCAACAACTTGCAGAAGGTTAAAGACATCGTAAAACAAAATTCATAAGCCTCAGAAAGTGGATATAAGTATAAAAATTATTAGTATGGTCAGACTAATTAAACTGACCAACAAAATCCAGATGAACCGAAAGTGTAAGAATTAGAATGTAGCTGGCCATCTTCATTTTTCCTCTTGGTATTGAATAGATTTCTTGAATTGAAATTTAAGAATTTTAAATTACATTAAAATCAAATTCAAAATCCCATTTAACGTTCAATAATCAAGTTAATGTATAGAATTCCTGAAAAACAAAACAAAACAAAAACAAGAATTCAGCGATCAAATTTGGACAAACACAACAAAATGCTCCTATTACAATTCCTAAAAACAAAAAAATTTGTTTCTTTGTACAAAAATAACAAAGAGGAAAGAAAATGAGAAGGCAACCAACCAAATCCCCTTGAAGAAGATGTTAAGGGGATGTGGTTGGTTGCCTTGTCATTTTCTTTCCTCTTTTTTATTTTTGTACAAAGAAACAAATTTTTTTGTTTTTAGGAATTGCAATAGGAGCATTTTGTTGTGTTTGTCCAAATTTGATCGTTGAATTCTTGTTTTTTTTCAGGAATTCTATACATTAGATTTCTTGAATTTCGACGGAGAACTTCAGAATATTTGTACAGCTATGTATACTCGTACTAACCTTCATCAGATTACTGTGAGACAATTCTCATCATGGAAATTTTTTCCATGGAATTGTCACGTTTTGTAAATAGTCTTTATGTGCGCATGAGTCATAGCTAGTGATAGCTAGAGTGATATCTAGACATGGAAAAATCACGTAATAGTCAAGAACTAAAGCTAAGAAAAAATATCATCTATTATTGTGGTGTCAGTAAACATTTCGGTGATTATTATCACATCATATTTCTTTAAAGTTTTATAATTGCGTGTACTTGTATTGGTATAGCATATAATGACCAAGTTGAACGCTTTTTAAAAAAAAAATTATTTTTACGCACAAAAAAATGCAAAGACAAGAAACTTTGACAATAAATTGAGATGGACTAAGATTACCTCAGATTACTTTGGATTACATAGGATAACTCAGGATTACATCAAATACAATATAAGAATTTACAATGAACTAGTTGAATTTTAAAACAAAAAAAGAGACATTGTTTCTACTACATTAAAAAAATTTTTAAATATAGTTATTTTTGAACCAACAAGAAACAACAAAATCCTTCTGGCAAAAACTCGAATTATGAACAGTCTTTGCGCTACGACGATTTAAAGGTCAGATTTTGGTACATATTTTTACCTGTGGAGTGGAAGATATCACAGACTTCTTTTTCCACCCTTTGCATTGCTCTCGTGCAAGTTTATGTAGAAAAAGAATTGCACGGACGAACAATGCGATGTAATCGCGTTGGAAGTGATAACTGCTAAGCGTTCGGGCGATGCGCTAAGCGCTTAGGCAACGCACAAAGCGTTCATATAATTGCATGTTATTGAGCTTCAAACGAAAAATTCGATTTCTCTTATCAAGAGGCGTTTGGTTTTATGAGTCGGGGATACAGATAGCTAATTCACAAACGCATGACCCACGCTACTTGCGATTGAAAGATTGCATCCCAAGTTCGTCGCAAAGCGCTTAAGTTGAATGGCCAGACAAAAGAATTGATACCCAGCGTTGCAATTGGGCACTGATCAACCAGTTTATGTCAAGCACTCTAAAGCACCTTTTACAGAATTCTTCTTTCGTGCCAATGCTTCCATCCTACCTTTAATTCTAAGCGTTTAAGAAAGCACTTAGACAACATATTAAACTCCCAGCGTTGCTGTTTAGCTTTAATTGCCAGTTTAAGTGAAGCAGCCAAAAACACTATGTAAGGAATGCTTATCTCATTTCAACGCTTCGACTTTAACTTTAACGCTAAGCGTAAAAGGTAAGTACGTACGTAGATCACAAAATCAACCCCCAGCGGTGCTGTTTTCGTAATCATAAATAATACCACCTAGGGTGGTTGCTGGAGAGCTTGATGAGTTACTCGTGTCGGAACGATTACTTACTTACCCTTGTATCTTACCCTTGCAACTAGGCTAGAACCGAATTATTTATGCTTACCCCAAAATCGATTTAGCTTATTTGTATGATAATAATAATAAATAATAAATGAATACAAGTGGAAGTAAAATATTGCAATCATCTGCATTAATGAGAAATGCTTAGGAGTGAATCATTATAATTTTAAGTGATTTCGATATGATTTCAAGTAATTGCGAACTGCATTCATATAATTGCAAATAATTCAAGGGTGACTTCAATCAACTGCAACGCGTCTGCAGGTAATTTTGTGTAATGGAGTATCATTAATATGCATATGACTTAACATAACAAAATGAAATATGGAAGAAACAATAAAAAACAATGTATAGTGGTAATAATATCAGTGCAGATATGAATCTGATTTTGGTAAGTAGCTTCTGTAGGATAGTAATCTTCAGAAAAAATATCGAAGAACAATGGAACGAAATTATAACGCAGGAACAGAAAGTATATTTGCTTCTTCCGTAATCATGAAAATTCATGAATTATAATGCTATTTATCAGAACAAAAGATATTTTTGCTTTTTCTGTTACCATCAAAAATCATGAAAACTGATACTGTTCACCAGCCAGAATGAATAAAATGTGAAACAGGTGATCATTTGGTAGAAAACGAGGTTAGGGGATCCGATTTGTTGCTTTCAGTCTTCAACATCTCCGGGCTCATCATCGGGGTTCTATTGTTGAGGCCTATTTGCTGCATCAAGGATCGCGTTATCGAAAGACATTGAGGGATATCAAACATTTTCTTGATGCTGTGGAAATAACAAGAACCATAGTACACTTGCAATATGTGCAGACGAGCCTACAACACGAGCACCAGGACCTCTTTTACCTTTTTTTAACAAATAGATGAATTTTCAGGCTTAAATTTTAATTCTCAACCCAGAAAAAATTCAACAAAAAATGGGGATCGTCCAATAACAATTGCCCTCGTTTTAGCAGGATTGAGTGAAAGAAGATTAGCACTGGCCCAATGCGCCACCCTATCGATATCCTCCTGTACGAGAGTAAGGAGATTTCTTAAGGAGGCAATAGGACCCGAAAGATAAAGTTTGAAGTCATCAGCATACTTGTGGTACTTACAAGGTTTTAACTCTCTACCCAGATCCAAGGTATGCAGGTTAAAAAGAAGAGGATCAAGTATGGAACCCTCAGGAACTCCACATCTTACCTCCATCCAGTCAGACGGCTCGCCTATACTATTTTTTACTCGTTGAAGCCGACTATAAAGTACGATTCAAACTACCTAATTGCCATGTCTGAGAGCCTAAAGGACTTCAACTTAAGCGGGAAGAGTAAATGCCTTAGAAAAGTCGAACAACACAAGAATCGTGAACTCTTTATTGTCTAATGCCATTTCATAATCATTAATGACTTCAAGAGTTGCTGTTTCTGCACTGTGTTTTGCCCGGAAGCCGGATTGCATTGGATCAATTAAGTTTTGGGAATCCAGATATTCAGATAATTGACTGTGAACTGTATTTCAGATGGTTTAGATAATGCGCATAGGATCGAAAATTTAGCGAAAGTTTAAAAAATTCATGTGAACATCTATTTATCAGTAGAAAGTAGTATATCATGAACTAAAAACAATTTGCATTTAAAAAACTAAAGAAAAAAATCATAATTAGCGCCAGAAACTCGCAACACCAAAGTTTTCGTTTATGGGTTTTTTGGGACCCTATAAAACAGACTTGAGGTTGATATTAAGAAATGTTCGACTTGTATTCTACAGTTAATTGTAAGGAGAAATGATGAGTTTCAACCCAATTCACCTAATATTAATGATTTCGTATGAAAGGCACAAAAACGTCTTTTTTTTGCGGGAAATACCTGTCAAACATCATGGGGTTTGCGGAGTCCCTAAGTAGCATGTAGAAAATCTGTCCGCTGCGCGGGTACATTCTCATAGCGCACGGCTCGCTTTACTCGTAAGTTTGAGCGCGCCCAGGGCGTGCGTCTGTTGGGTCTCGAGCTTCGCACTAGATAATGTGAATGTGAATGATAACAATCATTTTGAAATTAAAGATCAAAGGCATCGACAACTGTCATTTGGTGATTGTGAATTCTCTTTCGTTAAAGCTCCTTCGGCCCTAACGAACACATTCTGATCATGTATCTCGTGCTTCGCACTCGAGTTAGTCCAAATTTCGAACTTTTCTGAATTGAGTTCAGCTCTGTTATATCAAATGTATATTATATTTATTTCTATACCTCAGTTTAGGAATGCTTTTTCAGATTCTTCAAAATAAAGTACAAATTTCATTCTTCATGATTACTTTAATATTTGTACTGTATTTTGTAATAATTTTCATACTCAGCTACCCTGAAAAATATATAATTTCAATAAATGTATATTATTAAATTTCATAATATGCATTGATATTAAAACAAATGTATTTTTATTGTCTCCTTTTTATAATTAAAAAAGTTCATCATATGAGAAAACAATTTTGTTAATTACCATTTTATTGCACCTTGTGTTTTTTTGGCAAAAATCAATTTGTTTATTTTCTATGTTATTTTTTACGATTTTGATCAAAATTGCCCATTCTATCAAGAAGTCATTAATAACAAATTCTTAGATCTTTTCTGTGTGCATAATTTTGGTCTATTCATCTTTTTCTCGTAGCTTGTGTGGTTTGTCCAAACAATTTTATTTCATATTTTTGATGTTTTTTATGAATAAAACAGAAACTGAGCGTCCTATCAAAAAGCGATTGATAAAAAATTTGTAGATCTTTTGTAGGTGCACAATTTTGGTCTTCTCATCTTTTTTCACATCTTGCATAGTTTGACCGGAAAATGAAATTTTTTATTTTTCGTTTTTTTTTGTGCGAAAAAAATTTGAATTTTTGATTTTTGAAGAAAATTCGAAAAGGTATTATGATAGTCTTGTAGGGCTTCCAAAAAAACAACATTTTTCTTCTTGATCGTTCTGAATTTCCATCCAAAATAGCTGGCTAGCGAACTTGACCTTAAGTTTCCGACATTAAAAGCTGGTACTAAAGGCCAATCTATAATAGATTAAATCCTTCAAAAGTTATCGTTTGCACAGACAGACATAGAGACAGACATAAATACAGTTTAATGTGCGGAATGGGTGTCGCGGATTCAATCAAATGTCGACGTTTTGCGGCCCCCTGAAACCGAAAAAATAGTTTTTATGTCGATGTCTGTCTATCTGTTTTTGTCGTTTTCGTCTGTAAACGCGATAAATTTTGACTGAATTATCGGAAAAGATTGCGCATGTTAAGGACGTAAAAAGAAAGGACAAGTTCTTTAGCCAGATATTTTTGATGAAAGTAAGCATTTTCAAAATTAAAAAAGAAAAATCTAAATTTGAAGCCAAACAACGCACGATATGAAAAAATGTCAAGGAAAGTAAATCATTGCTTTTTCAAAGCCCTATTTTTTCAATTATAAAAGCAAGACAATGAAAACACATCTGTTCCAATATGAATACATATTATGAATTTGAATCATGCTTCATTTTGTAATATCTGAATAAGCTGCCCTAGACTCAGGTACAGAAATAAATATAATATACATTTGATATAGCAGAATTGAACTTGATGTAGAAAAGTTCGCATTGTCGACAAAATCGAGTGCGAAGCACGAAATCCAACAGACGAACGCCCTAGGCGCGCTCAAATTTGCGAGCGAAGCGAGGCGCGCGCACAGCGGACGATTTTTTTAAATAGTCACAATCTATTCTGAAATGATCCGTATTGATGAAAATATTACTAGGCTTGAAATATTTCAAAATAGGTACAAACTACTGTAAATTCACTAGCAGTAAAAAGTGAGTTTAAACTCATGATTATTTTTAATGAAAGTAATTATGTCGCAGGAACCAGAGACTAGAGATAATTCAGATTCAGATTAAGATTTTCTGGCTGGTTCTCTGGACTTTGAAATGCTTTCGAAAACATTTGAAAGTCTGATCGCATCAATTGAGACGTGCACAGTGGAGACATTGCCATATGTGCACATCTAAATTTCAGCGTGCACAGTTGAGAGTGTTATATAAGTGCACGTGGAAATGTAGACGTTCACAGATGGGTCGATGAGGACACAGAAGTAGACAGTTGCTGAATCGCGTAAAGCTTATAAAAATGTACTCAAAATTATAGATATATTATATTATTATATTCACCAATAGAGTTGAGGATAGCGGCCAAGGATAAGACCAGAGTATAGACAGTCTTCATCTCATCAATTAGTGGAACGACTGATTAATATATAATTTGATAATTTTGTTAGCAGTGTAACTAATGAACATTCTAGTGCTTCATTATCATATAATCACTCTGCTATAGTCGTTATCTTCCACATTGAAAGCATCGAGGAGAAATATTTACATTTGATAAGAGTCAATTTCAATGGAAAAGATTTGGTAACACGTTTCTTTACAACTTATATCACCATTTATGTAGTTCTTTACGTTTCAAGGAAAGCTGATTTTTACCTGGCAAATTGATATAATGTCTACTGTAATGGCCCGTTTGTGACTATAAAAAATATGGATTCCACAAATTATGCTAAAAGAATGGGAAAAAAGTATTTCATCCTTGCCTACTTTCGAACTAATGTTTTAGAAATTTCTCAAAAATCATTTTCTTTTCTTGTTTTTTTATTGTGTCAAGATATTATTCTTAATAGAAAAAGAAGTGATTCACACAAGAAATTGGCTACGTTCCAAAACAAGAAATAAGTAAATTTGTTTGTGATAATTTTTTATAAGAATTGTCATCGTTTAGTTTTGGGTTGTGATATATGGTTATAAATAATAAATATTTTTACTCAAGCTAACAATGGAATCAGTGTATAAATGCATTCAGACACGGAAAATCAAGCAAATGCCCATTTTACCTATTACTTTGTTTATGACAATTAAAGAAATAAAGTAAATTAATCGATAATGAAATTGTCCATTCATCGAGAATAAATTTAATAATTTTATTTGTTTCGAGGAAATGCGAATAAATAAGACAAAGGGTAGGTAGCAAATATACAAAGAACTATGCAGTTTTTGGTATCTTTCGAATCAAGTAGAAAATTAATGATCTTTCTTCATTAGTTGCTTGAATTTTGATGATTTTGAAGATCAAAATTCAGGTTTTTAATTCTAAATCTTACAAATTTGAGAAATTTCGAATGTAAATCATGAAAATTCCAAAATTTAGTAATTGACCAAGTGATGACTAACAAAATAAAAAGTTTTTAATCCGCAGTGATGAAGGGACATTTGTATGGGGTTTAAAATGCGCTCATGTGCGCCATAAAAATTTTCTGCATATCTGGAAAATTGCCCAAAATATGAAGATCATAACATTTTGCAAAGTGATGACCAACAAAATAAAGCGTTTTTAATCTACAGTGATAAACGGACTATCGTATGGGGTTTCAAATGCGCTCAAATGCGCCATTCAATTTTTCTGAATTTCTTGAAAAATGCCCATGATAGGGAGGTTATAACATTTTGCAAAGTTATGACCAACAAAATGAAAATTCTTTAATCCGCAGTGATAAAGGGACTTTCGTATGGGGTTTCAAATTCTCTCATATGCGTCATAACAATTTTCGTCGCATCTTTAAAATTGTCCAAGATATGGAGGTCACAACATTTTTCAAAGTGATGACCAACAAAATAACAATTTATAATAATAATAATAATTTGAATATTTTCTTTATGCCATAATTTTGGGCTTTTTTTGGGCAACCGACTTTTGTGTAGAGCTGCTGGCCGCCAGCACCTCCACTACAGAAAAATTGAAAAATTAGAAAAAAATCAACAGCGCCAGAACTTTGGGGGTTTTTTTTTTTGGTCTCTTTAAAAATGCAAAAAATAATTTTCGAAAAACTACCCTTGTCTTCGAATAATTACCCTTAAAATAACTTACGCACCAGTTCTAAATGTGAGCATATCCGAATTTCAGGCTATTTCTGGGTTCCCGAAAATACTGGAAAATTTTACACACTTTCCGACCTAATATACGAATAGACCCAAATTTCTTGATATTGATTTTACAGGAAAAAGTTTCAAACCAACTTTTGTTTCAAACTTTTTGCTGTAAAATCAACATCAAGACATTTTAACCGAATTTCCGGTAACTTTGAAGGAGCCTGAAAGCACCTTTACATCCAGATAAGTGCCTGAAAATTTGCAGGGGTTATTTATATGTCATCTTCTGCATATACACAAATTTTCCAGCTTGCTCGAGTCACAGCAATGAACCATAAAAATTGACACCTTTGACAGCTCGCCACCGCTCACCTTTTCCACTCAGACCTTCAAGGCACGAATTTTTACGTTCGTCATCGTAAGTCGAACCTGTCAAGTAAATATGGTCCTTGCTCCTATCATTACACCAATTATGTCATGGGCTTATGATCTAGAACTCTCGTAACTACATATTAAAATATAACCGTTAGAAAGTCATTATACGGGACGAAGGTCGTAGAGAGCAGAGAGAACGAAGACCAGTTCGCATAGCATAGAGTGGGGAGTCCCATCCAACCACGGAACAGCGCGGTCGGCCTGCACGGAGAAGCAGTCGACCGGCAGACAGGTCCCAATCGTTCAGTGTTGCGAGATACACCGCATTTCCGCATTTTGAGACTGGAATCCGCCTTTTGCATTGCGGATGGCCCAAAACTCTGCATTTTGGCCTTTTGAAGGATTCCTCTGCCCAATGATATGATGGAGACGGCGTAAGAGCGAGGGAACTTCTGACAATCACCTGCCAGTACCCAGCCATTCTGTCCAACGGAGACTCGCGCTCTACGTAGCGTTTTACGAGATTTACGCTTCTTGTTCCTAGAATCTACTATCGGCGTACAAGTTATAGGCATCTGCCTTTGAAGCTCAACAACTCAGCCGAAAAAATGCTAGACTAATGAGTAAATAGGCATTTGAAAGCTGAAGGTGTTCCGCGTAAATGAGCTTGAAGACGTTAATGTGCAAAAATTTTTGTGCTTTGTGCAATGGGAAACATTGGAAAAAATTTATGAATATGAGAAAACATTAGTAAACAAATTGCAGTTGACAAATTTGAGAAATAATAAAAATTTGTTTCTTAAAATTACAAGAATGTACAACTATACTATCTTTAGTTCTAATGAAGATATTAAAGCGATGCAAACTCCAAACTGTAACGGATAGGATCTGTAATTATTTACAATCTCCCGGAAGGATGTGATTGGTAGAAACTATCCCTTGTGTGCGACGAGCAGACGCCATATTGGATCCACCATATTAAATTTCGTGATTTTGACCTCAGATTTGTATCCAGCGACATTGAAAAACCCTTAAAAGCATCTCACGTTTTGAATCACCCGACTTGTTTTCGTTGAAACGTGAAGACCACCCTTCATATAAGAGGGGTAGTTTCTACCTTTAGAATTGTTTCTCAGCCGATATAAAAAATACGTTTTGATTATTTTCCCTAGTTCTACAAATTTGCAAAGTTTTATCAAAATCGGCGAGTGACAGTTCCGTAGGTTTACTTGTGAGAGCACGCTTTGAGCACTAATAATATCGGAAACAACAAGAAGTGGAATAGGGAATAGAAAGAGGGGACAAATCGAGAAAGTCGACCTGTTCTTTTCTAAGGATGGCGATTGGTGGATTGGTCCGTTTCTAATGAAAGCAGATGGTAGATGAGTAGAACCAATCACTATCCTTAGAAGAAGATAGGTCGACTTTCTCGATTTTCCCTCTCTTTCTATAACCTATTCCGACGGTGCGCGATCTGGAGCTCTGATTTAAAAGAAAAGATATTTTGTATTTGGGGCGTTATTTCTCAAGTGTACCCACTCAAAAAGTCAAAGTTGTCCGATGTAAGTTAAACTTAGGCAAAGCGTTGTGCTATTGAATAGTAGTTTATGGGGAAAAAATTTTGTTATTCAGATAAGTATTGACCGAGGGGGAGGGGGTGAAAGTTTTGGGATTTTCGTGGATATTGTCTATTTCGCGATTTTTAACTCTTCTAATAGCGATAAAAAATTGTTTGGCCAGTACAGTTTCGATAGAGTTTTTCACGCCCTTTCGATTGGTGCTACGCATTTTTTCAAAAAATAAATTTGACTTTGTTTCGAAATAAGACAGGTTTTTTTTTTCTTTTTTTGGTCTTAACAGAAAGCTTAGGTTTTTTCCTATAAGACTATGTAGATTAGAAAGTGGGATTCAAATTTGTAATTCATGAAAATAAGCGTTGAGTACTCCGGTACGCGCATAACGCTGGCTCTAGAGCCCTGCGGCGCACCGTGGTGCCTTCATGATACTGTTTTTACGAAAAGTAATAATATATGCTAATATATTTGATCGCTCCCTGCATTTTACAGGGTTAATCCTGTCATTATTTAAATGCCTGCATTACGTAAACTGATGAATTTTGAAAAAAATGTTGAATTTCGGAAAATCAAGTTATTGAATAAGTGGTCGGGTCTAAAAAGTGGTTTCATGAATTAACTAAAATTAAAGTTTGAAGATTTTTTTATGCTGATGTCTAGTCTTATAATCTGCCTTTCTTGCAGCCTTTTGTTTTTTTAGTAACAGTTGTTTTCACTTTGTTTTCTACTTTTTGTTTCTTCTCTTTTGGAAAGTAGTCGCATTCCGTGGCTGAGGGAAATTTCTTCAATTGAAGTCTCCCATCTTCAGTAGGTATAAATGCATGGTATTGCAATGTCCCTTTGATTGTCACTGCAGCACCGAATCTGCTTTTCAGATCTTCAGCAGTGGCTTCGTGATCTTCCTTGCTACTAAAAATGATTTCACTTTCCTTGCAATATTTCTTTGCCCACTAAAATAAGGATGAAGCTTCTAGGATGCGATCTTCAGCGGAACAATATAGGCTAAACCTTGCTGCATTTCGTTTAAAATTGGTGCGTGAGATCAGTCAAATTGTTTCGCTTTATTTTTTTTTTCGCTCTTCGGCAATATGGCAACTCTTCGTAGCTCGACAGTCATAGAGCACGTCGGGATGGAGGCGTCTGTCCTTGGAATACGCGCAAGTAAGTTGCCATGTAACATGGATGCTCTCTGTTACTTTTTCCACCTTCATCGAAGGACCGGTAGAAACGTCCGGGGAAGTGCCAGACTAGTTGTCAGAGAGGCTGTGGATGAGTACTGGAGCAAAACACGAATTTCACTGCAACAAGAAATAAATTTATTATTAGGTTAGAAAAGTTAAAAACTGAGTTGAAAAAGCTATTTAAAGACCCATATAGAAACAAAACATAAGTGGATGTATTTAAGAATAAGCTTGATGAACTGTTTGATTTATCCTTTAAAAATGCACGTGAACAAATGCAGATCCAAATTAGAAAATAAAAGAACACCACAGTTAGAGCTGCTCTTGGAAAGGATCTCAAGTTTCTTAAGGATCAAATGGATCGTGGGAAAAGAGAAGGATTTTTTCAAAGTGTAGACTTGAATCTGACAAAAGGTGTAAAGAGGAAAGCCTCGGCTGAAGTGAATAGGAGGGAAAAGGAGAGAGTTTCAGAAGAGCGGAAAGAGAACGAATCCAAAAATTTGAAACTGTCAGAAGGTTTGTTACGGATCTTTTCTATAAATACTTAAATTTGTATTTTTATTTAATCATGATTCGCAGTCTTCACTATATCAAATCGGGGAGAATCTCAAACGTTCGTGTGTGAGAGGAAATTGATGAGATGAGTACAGTATATCATTGATTGTATTTGTCCGAACCGCAGTTTCGGTTTTACAGAGAAAAAGTTTACGGAGCAGTTAGTGTTTTCTTTTCGATGTCACGTATACTCCGAGACGGGTTGCGCTGCGTTACTCTATCTTTTTGAAAATGCAGAACGGTTGAAATGCTCCATTACAAATGGTTTTTGATTAGAGAGTTGAAGGGTAATAATCAAATATGCAAGTACGAAAATACTAATTTTTGTACGCATGGAAAGATTGTGAAAAAAATCAACGGCTCCGTGAATGTTGACCGCCAGGCAGTTATAGTAACAGGTGAAACACCTATCCAATTACTTTGTGTTCAGCCACTGGAACATGGCACATAAGAGGCCTTTGGTGAGTCCGTAGTTCAGCTTGTTGAACGCTGGGATCTCGCACAATCTGTAAAAGCAGTGAATTTTGACTGCAGCTGAAGCTGAGGGACTATGACGTGTGTCTCTTAATCGTTCTTTGTTACCTAAATTTGGTGTTTTCGCATACGGATCCTGTTGCTGCTCCCGATCAGACAAAGAACTTGTAGCGCCGCTTTTTGCCTTTTCTGAAAGTAACGTACTAGTCGCGTCAGCTGCCTTAAGGAAAGGTCAGGGACATCTTTGGTACGTAAGTGAGGAGTTGATTGCTTTGGCGCTCTATGATGAAGCGTTGACAGATGAAGAAAGAGACGCTCTTGTGGCATCAATCAAAAGCAATTCAGGGAATGAAAACTATAGGAAAAACAGAGAAATTACAATTGAGGATTTCCATTACACAGCACTCTCTGATTTAGGTATATGAATGCCACTGGTCTCAGCAACCATCATACATCCAGGCAAAAGCTGCCATTGATAGATTATCAATTGTTAACGATAGGAAGACTGTGCCCAGCTATAAAAAAGAGACAATTTACAACAAATATTTTAATGAATAATCTTGCATTTCTATGAATATGTACTACAAAAACCACTGTATCTTCCTAAAAAATTGTTCACAACCTACCTGAAATCATGAAGTCCGTCGTTTCTTGTAGATGCCCAACCCGAGGCCATAGAAAGGACCACGCTGCTGGAGCTTCGCCGAGCGGCCCAGTGATATAGCGGCGCGCGAGAATCGCATGCTTCATATTTCGCAAAAACAGACGTTTGAAATTATTGGACATAGGCCCCTTGGGCCACCCCAGAAAACAATCAATCGCTATCAAACTGAAATATGATTTATTTCAACCCAAAAAGATACTTTTTCTGCAATAAAGATTTAACCATTCGCATTTTTCAGAAATAAGAAATGGGCTACCCTCGGCCTGTTAGTATTCTCTTCCTAGCCGTGAAAATACCAAATCAGTGATTATCTATCGTTCCTCTGGTGGAACGAGTTTCACCTAGAGCTCGTAAGGACAGTATGGATGAAGATTTTACCCAAAAGAGCTTGACTTGCTAAAATTAAAATTACACGTTGTCCTCTAACCTCTTCCGAAACTGTCGAGCAACAGTTGCGGTGTTGGTAGTAACAGCTCGAGTTTAATTCACGCCGTGTACATGCTTGAAAGTTGAACTACTTTGCTAAAATTTAATTTCATAAATTGTGTAGAAAATTCTAAATTTTCGAATCTATTCAGTTTCGTTGTGGATAGTTGTTTTTTTCGAATCGGTTTCGTTGAGATAGGAAAATACTGATTAATAAGCTACATAGTGTGAGAGATTCGACCAAACTAGATTTAACTCCAACTTTCCTATGGAAAGTATCAGGTGACATTAATTTTTTTAGTAATGGTAAATTATTTTTCACATAAAATATCACTCTTAACATTAATCAGCTTCGTCCATAAGTCCAGAAAAAAATAAATTTTCACGATTTACAGCGCCCAAATATTGTGCAAACAAATTAAAATTGTTTGCATCATTTCCAAATTTCCTATGCAAACAAATATTACTCAAGATTCAAGATTTAATTTATTATATAAGTTTGAAGTGAGATACAAAAGGAATCGGACATAAAATAACTACAATAAGCTTTGTTTCACGTATAACCCAATAATCATCAGTTATAGTTATACAAATAAATGAAATGATTGCACGCAATGCGACAGATCAATACACATACGATCTTTAAAGTTCGTCAAGTTACACAGGCTGCGAATTTTATTTGAGGCAATCGCATACGACGAACAATTATTATATAGTCTGATCTTAGTGGAGTCTGAAAGGCTTCAATGTCTAACCAGCCGCTTTTTCCCGTACTTTAGTTAATATATAGATAAGATTCAGTAAGATTCAATTGACTTAGGTTTCTAAATTGACTTTTGTATTTGGATTTTGTCACACGATCAATAGCAGTGCTATACATATGATTTGCCCACTTCATTATTAAGTTTGACTCTTCTACGGTAATTGCGAAGCCCAATTAAATTCTACACTTCCAGCACTAGCCTGGTCCAACTCGCAGAACTTCCTGAGACAAATCTTAGTCGTCTTTCATATGAGTTAAAGAAATTCACCAATTATAGGCGCGTTCGAACGCTCTGACGCTTACCTGATCTAATTCCGTTTCCACTCAGATAAAGTGCGCAGGCGTATTTCTAGGTTTCCCATTAATTGTGTTCAGACTTATTTTTAATATTGCACACTCTATAAATTGCTGTCGTTCCTTTCCTGTCAGAATGGTCTTTGGCCAATTTACATTTACCCGTTGTCGAGAACAGTGTTCCGAGGTACGTGTAGGCGTTAATAAATTCAAGAATGGATTAACATTTCCCCAAAAGTGGGCGAAGTTTTTTCAACTTACCGGCTTTACAAAATGGGACGATCTTTCTTTTTTTAGGTTCAGCTAAAGGCCATTCTGATCGCAATACTCCTCCAGAACTTTTAGTTTGTCGCAAGCGTCGTTCCAAAAAGTAGCAAAGATAATTACATCGTTCGCGAGCAGAAGCATAATTATTATTGTCCACAATAACTGTTATTGTCTATAATAACAGCGGTAAAAAGAATGAAGCGGTGAGGACTAAAGCTGTCACCAGTGTTACGTCGAATATTTCCAAGTAGGACTCACCACATTTGACCCTTAGACCGGCGTTGACATAAAATGAGAGCGGTGAATTTGACAAAGCAGTATAAAAGGTGTTACCTTTCTCGTTGACTATTAAGGGTTCCTGCACGAGCTTTAAAATCACCAATTAATAAAAAATGTTTTTTAACATTGTCTGAGAAGAATAAAACATTTTGGAGCGCTTCAAGGCAGAAGTCCGAGTATGTAATAAGGGTCGTGACCATCTAACAATTTCGGTAGTTTCACAGATGAGTTTGTGAGCCACGACTCACCTATGCAAATCATACAATAACTAGTTAAGTAGGCTTTCTGCTTTACTCCTGTCCTTTTCATACAAGATCCATCCAGGAAGTCTGTTCGCTGCCCAGATACTGCAGGAGTTGCCCTGTTCACATACTTTTCAAGAGAGCCCGCGTTTTGAGAATCACCCCTCCTTTGCCTTAAAGGAGTTGATTAGGTTTAGAAAGGTTGGTGATGGCTATCTTCCTCTCAGACGTCATACTAATAAGCTGTGTGTAAGGCATAGCAGCTGTATTTATATTTACAAATGAGGCTTACTCATCATTATGTAAGCCTGCTTGTGAAGTCATAGAGAGCTGCGAAGCGACATGTGCAGGTGACATGTCATTGTTTACAGGAGTTTCAGAGCTCTCGTCCTTACCAGATCTGTAAACATGAAACCGGAATTTGCCCATAGATGACCCTAGCTGCTAATGTAGCTACCGTCAAACCGCATTATTGGCCCCATCTCCTTGTTGATGCTCAAATGCAACAACACTCGCGGATCAATTGATACGAGAAGCCGTCTCCAGACTTTGAAAGCCATGGGAAAGATTCAGAAGACAGGAATATCAAAAAAGGCAACAAAAAGTGATTTTCCTTCACGATAATGCACCATCAAATGCAGCAAAACTGGTCAAAAAAACAATTGAGGAGTTTAGTTGGGAAATAATTGCGCATGCGGCTTACTCGCCAGACTTGGCTCTGTCCGATTATTACTTATTTGCATCGATGGGACACGCACTTGCTGAACAGCGCTTCACTACTTACGAAAATGTACGAAAATGGCTCGATGACGGGTTTGCCTCAAAATAGCAAAAATTTGTTGGCGTAGCATCCACTAATTGTCAGACAGGTGGGGAAAATGTATAGCTAGCTATAAGCAATACTTCGAATAAAATATTTTTCATCATTTTCATACAATAAACTTGTATTTTCTATACAAAAATTCTGGCTTCATATTTATATGCCGGTAAGCACTACAATATTTAAAAAATTATTACCGATTAATTCCTCTAGGCTTATTCTTCTTAAACCATCTAAGCTGTAGATGAAGTTGTTAACTCGCAGGCGGTTGCCACTTATACGAATTTTCATCCCTGCGTTTTTTCGTTTAGCTGCTTCTTGACTCAGAGCTTTGCGGATTCTAACAGAGTCCCGGTCCAAGTCATGCTCGATGAAAATATTTGTTCCTCTAAGTTTCGAACGATTTTAAAGGATACCGGGCTTCATCGACCCTCAACAGAGTGAAAGCAAAACAGTTCTCATTTTGCCAGTGTTAAATTTACCAAGGCGGCGAATTCCATTAGTCGATTCCCAGTTAAGAGTTATACCCATTTTGATTCCGTGTAGATTTTGCACTTTCTCGTCCAGTACAAGTGGTGCTTCTGGTGGCTCATCATAACTGCCAAAAAGTATTAGGTTGTTTCTCCTTGTAAGGCTATCTAGCTGTTGAGCCTGCTTTGCGATCTACAACTTGAGCTCGGCATTCTCCTTTTCTACGGCATCAATTTTGGCTTCACATCTCTGCAAGCCTGCGGAGGTGCTTGCTAGGATGTTTTTTTCTACAGAATGTATTTTAGCTTTGAGCTGTTCTTCTAGACTTAACCTCAAGCCCTGCATCTGCTCGCAGGTCGCTATATTAAGGTGCATATGGAATGATACCTTTTTATGATTCACTACACATTGTCGATAAAAGCAAGTAATTTTTTGTCAAAATATTACCTTGAAATCGAATACTCGATAATGATAATATAATTTTATTCGATATTATAATTTCTTTATAACAAATAATATTACTTATGAATCATTTTTCGCTTGCACATACTCCTGCACCTTAAATCCAAAAAATAATGAAAGTCGTAAAGTTATTCAGCAAATGATAGACGAAAAAGAAAAGAATCAACATTTGTTCCTTATTTGCATTAATGTAAAATTTTGCACCATAACAATTCAAAAATCGCGTCCACATATCAGTTGTAAATTCAATAAAAAAATGTTTTGAAAAAAAAAACAGAATCAAAAATCAATTAAGAATTGCATCCTACAAGTTATAGTTAACTATGTTATTTGATTTCGACACATTGTCGCTGACGTTGCGCGTGGACAATAAAGGCTATGCGATTGCACTGGAAAATTAATATCCCTATAAATTATACGCTGTAGCTAAAAAATAATGAAAATTCTGTTGGCAGTTGAAGCAATATGGTGTTTTCAAAAAACTCGCCTCTGAAAACTCAAAATCATGTAACTCTCTGAATTTTGAATATTCGAAAAATAAAAATTTGAATGGCCTTGTGGGGATTAGCAAAAGCTAAAATAAAAAAAGCCTTGACAACCATAATACATTTGCATCTAGATCTTTTTATTTAATTTTGATCCGACTACGGATTACAGAGAATATTATAATTTAGTTTATCTTTGTTCTATTGAATTAATGATACACATACTGTAGAGTATCTGCATTGGAAGCAACTTCTTTAAACCACCGTGAAGAGATTGTGTAACGTTTGCCTACAGGACATTCCCTCATTTCGATTACGGTCATATCATCAACCGCACCGCTTATCATGTTTATTTTTATTCTCGAATTATATCCATCTGCCTTATATATTCCAAGAAGAATCCCAGTATACTCCAGTATTGCAAAAACGTTACCATTGGATGTTGATAAAACAATATGTTCTCGGTTTGGCACGGATACATATATATTCCTTCCTGCTCGAAATTTAATTGGTAAACTGGCAGGAATGACATATCTTCGAAACTCGAATTGCCTGTTCTGATTTGTCTGGGGAATAAGCCGAATATATACAAGTTTTTCGAGTGCATATCCAAGTACTTCATGAGAAGGAGGCCTGCCCGGAGGGGACCTGGACTGTCTGACAGGAGAAGAAGAACTAGGATCACGTTCGACATTGGGATTCCGTTCAGTCTGTAGTGAATCGTAATTTGCAGAAGCTTTAATAAAACTCCTTGAGAAGAATGCTTCACCTTTGCCTACTGGACAATCCCGTTTTTCATCTGGAGTCAAATTATCAACTGCGCCGCTTATCATATTTATTTTTATTCGCGAATGATTTTTATCTGTGCTATAAATTCCGAGAAGAGTCCCACTATAATCCAATATTGCAAAAATGTCATCATTGTATGTTGCTAATACAATATATTCTTGGGTTGGCCCAAACACATAGTTCAGCTGATCTATTCGCATTCGAATTGGTTTATCAGTAGGAAACACGTATCTTCGAAATTCAAATCGCTGGTTTTGATTTGTGCAAGGAATAAGCCGAACATATCCAAGTTGTTCCATTGTATATCCAATTGCTCCATCTGAAGGAGGCCTGCCCGGTGGCGAACTGGAACTGGCACGAAGAGAAGGCTCCTGAGGAGATGTACGGTCAGGTGAATGTTGTCTGGCAGAAGAAGGAGAACCATGATTACGTTCGACATTGGTATTCCGTTCAGACTGTAGTGAATCGTAATTTGCAGAAGCTTTAATAAAACTCCTTGAGAAGAATGCTTGACCTTTGCCTACTGGACATTCCCTTTTTTCATCTGCAGTCAAATTATTAACTGCGCCTCTTATCATATTTATTTTTATTCGCGAATGATTCTTATCTGGCCTATACATGCCACGAAGAGACCCACTAAAATCCAATATTGCAAAAATGTCATCATTGGATGTTGATAGTACAATATATTCTCGGGTTGGCACGGGCACATATCTATTGTGTTCTACTCGAAATTTAATTGGCATACCGGCAGGAATATAGTATCTACGAAATTCGAACTGCTGGTTTCGATTTCTGCGAGGAATAAGCCGAACATATCCAAGTTCTTCTATTGTACATCCAAGCACTTGATCTGAAGGAAGCCTGCCCAGAGGAGAAATGGATCTGGCAGGAAGTGGAGGCTCCTGAGGCGATGTCTGTTCAGGTGAATGTTGTCTGGCAGATGAAGAAGAACCAGGATTACGTTCGCCATTAGGATTCCTGCTAGCAGGAAACCTGGACCTGCCACGAAGAGCCGCCTCCTCTGGAGAAATCTGGTCAGGCAAATGTTGTTGTCGAGCAGCAGAAGGAGAAGAAGGGCGAGCATTACGTTCGCTTTTAAGTTTCTTGTCAGGCTGTGAACTGCATTCTGCAAGAAGAGATAGAAGATTCTTTGTTTCTTTGTTCAGCACATTTATGTCTAATATCTTTAGCTGAATTCAACGTTTCTTTGCATAAAGTATCTTTCTGATGATTTAATAACGATTATAAAAACATATATTTTTTGTAAAAGACGAGTGCATAGACGCTTTAATAACCTTAATGGCAATAAACGATTTTCTGCTATACAAAAACCTACATGAAAGAAACGGTTTTTAGTATATCAAATTCTTTGGCAAATATCTTTTCACTCAGTTTTTACTGTCAAATAACACTTAACAAACAGTCATTTCGAATGAGCCAAATAAAGATTTGAAATGCAAGTATTTCAAAATTCTATAAAGAAGAATTGAGCGTCAAAATTTCCAAGTTGAAAATGATTAAGGCTCACCGTGTTTGAATTTAACTGAACTCATTGGTTTATTTTTAGGATCTATTCTGAATTCGTTAAAATTATCCTGGAATTCTTATTAACTTCATAGAACTCCTTTGAATTCAAAAGAACATTAGACATATTAATTATACACGTTAGTTAATTTTAGTTAGTTTTAATCACATTTTGGGTTCAAAATTATCATGTGAAGGAACTGTATTTAAAAACAAAATCTCATTTGCAAATAACGTTTAGACTTGATTTTAGTTTTGTCTCTTTATTGACTTTTATTTTCTATATATAAATATATTAAGAATACATGTATTGATATACATATATAATAATAATAAAGATATAGTATAATATACAATTTGCTAACTGTTACACGCGGTATGAGAGTCCAAAGAATATGTGTGCATAGTTTGGTGTCGATTGGCCAAAAACTATGGATTTGCATAAGCATCATTTATTTTAGGCCACTTGATTTTATATATATTAGATAATAATATATAAGATGATAATACATATATACATGTAAAATTATACCCTTCTATATTGACATCATTGTAATGTTTTTTTTTTGTTTCTTGTTTTATATTTTTAAAAATTCGACTATTTGGGAGATGTTTTTTTAGGTTTGAAATTTGACTATTTGATTAGTAATTCATAAATTATTATTGAAAAGTGATTCGTTTTATTTAAACGATAAACTATTTTCTTAAAGATTCATCTTCTTTGCTTGAAACTTCAACTATTTCAAGAAAAGTTAGCTATTTTGTTGGAAATTCCTCTGTCTGAATTGAAAATTAAACTCTTTATTCATAAGCCCAACTGTTTGGTGAGAAGTAACGAAATTGATTTGTTTAGTTTCTACTATCTGCTTGCAAATGCATTAGTATGTTAAAAAGTAATTTCTTGGTTGTAAGCTTAATACGATGCCTCCATTCAATATGAGTCTATCTGCTGACAGCGCCGTGTATTAGACTATGCGCTGTGTATAAGCATAGGGAATAGTCTCATACAGAGTGCTGTAGGCACATAGACTCATATTGAATGGAGGTGTCGAATAGTATATTATGCACCAAGGGGGAAAAGAGGGACATTATTGATGAGTATATCTTTGCAGTGCGAATCGTAGGACCGAACTTAAGTGCCGCTTTTCAAGTTCGTAAGTATCTAATGGCAAAGTATATCTATGACGTCATAATTTTCGAAGTCATAGACTGTAAAAACAATAAGACGGAGAAAAATTAGTCTGAAGTGGTACTCTAATGAGACCACTGGTGAGAACCCTGAATCGTTCCTTTTTGCACTAAAAATAACAGCATCAAGTTATTCTTTTCAAAAATGGAACGCGAAAAAAAAGAATACCATAAAAAAAGAAATCTCTAGTTTTTACAGTGTAAATATACAAATGGCTACTATATGACTATAAGCTGGAAAAAGGGACGTTAGATTTGCCCCATAGGCCTGAGAAATAGCCCTGTTCATGTTTGTGTTACATAAACTATAATAAAAATGAGAAATATATTACTATATTCACCAATAGAATTAACGATGACCGCCAAAATGGAAACAAAAGTACAGACCATCCTCATTTTCGCAAAGTAGAGAACGAATTGATTAATGCTTCAGTGAATAATTTGATTAACAACTGTATCTGAGAAATATTCCATTGCATCATCAGAGTACAAATATATACATAAGTAGCCGTTATCTCACACATATGTGAAATAACGACTTTATTAGTGTCAATTGAGTCAACACGAGAACTTCCGAAGAAACTACCTGATTAAACAATCTGATTGAATTTCTGATTAAATTTTCATTTTTATAGAAATATTATTTCCATACAAATGTATGTAAATACTGTTTTTTTGTAGGTAAATTGAAATTCATTTATATAGCATGCAGGTATAAATTTTATTTTATTTTATTCCTAGCGGCTTTTGCATATGTTGAATTACATACTGAGGTAAAAATAAAAAACAACGTAAGGCAGAAAAACAAATTTCACAGGTAAAGAAGTTTTTTTCGTTCATTCTTACGCTTTATTTCGATCTATATTATTCTTATAAATGGAATTTATATGGATGGGGAAGAAGTAAGGAAAGGGAGAAAAAGTAAAAGTATGTGAGTGGAATTACGGGAAGCAGAAGATGGAGAAATAAGGGAAGTGACGGTGGGGAGGAGAATCAGGAGAAATATGGGAGTGAAATTAGGGGAATTAAAAGATAATGATAATGCTGAATTGGAAGAGACGGATCCTTCCTCAATAAAATTCTTTGAAAGTCATTTTGGTTTTTATTAATACTTTACCTGCCGATACATTTGTGTGATATCAGCTGACAAGACGATCGGGTGCTGTCGAAAACGTAATGTGATCGAGAACAAATCATTCTGCCTCACGGGACCCACCTTCTGTACCTCGTTAAAAGAGACCCCAGTAGCGGTTTTCGCAGAACCGTCGAAAACCACCCGTACCTTTGTCGTAGTGCTACCGTCCTTCATCACTGCGTGGTGAGGTAAATAATTAATAATATCACTATTATTAATTTCTTCGGTCGGAATTGCTTCCATGTACCCTTGAACTTCATTATCTTCTAGAAAGTCAATGTATTTTTTTCGCAATTCTGGAAATTTTAATAATTTACGTTCCATGGCAAAAAACGTTTTTGCGTCATGTTTAAGGATGCGCCAAGGTCATCGACCTCTTCGTTGAGTGGAATGGTAACGACAAATATTCCACTTTTATCGCGTTCAGTGGTAGACCTAAAGTGCTTTTCCCGATCATCTCGAAAGTCGAGATCTGAATAATTTTGTTTTTGTTTTATAATTTTCAATTTCTCAACATTTTTTAAGTTCGTTTTGCAATTGATGATTGGTGATTAAATTACACATCGCTGGCCTATGAAGGGAGGGAGCTTCCATGAGACCTGCGACAATCGATCCGAGCTGCGTCTTCTGCAGAATGGGTTGATTACTGCGTAGATGAATCTGACCAACACACAGGATTTTTTAGAAAATACCTGCTCCAGGTAAGAGATCGACAGGCCGTGTTTTATCGAAGGTTGGATCGGCATATCGTCAGTAATTTCCGGCGTGACTAAACAATTGATTTCTTTGGAATAATTCGCCGAACGCGATGTAGGCATGACACTCGTATAATATTGTGGTTCTTGAGTAGATTTAAACACACCAGAGACTACAGTATTCGAATTTGCAACCGGAAATTTAAGACGTTGACATAATTTTTGTGTCATAAGATTAACTTGCGAGCATGAATCGAGAAAGACGCGACATTCGTGACGGTTTCCGATGTTATCTTTTACCCAAACGATGGCAGTGCCTAACATTACATCTTCATTTTCCGGAGAGAGAGTTAAATTCGTAACAAGTGCCGCCTTTATATATTGATCGCTCGCATGTTCTATCGTTGAATCCGATGCTTCAATTTGTTTCTTGTCCTGCTTCACACGAGTATTATCGTAATCAAGGTGAAGTAACGAGTTGTGTTTTTATGACATTTATTGCACGGTCCGGCTTTGCACTGTCTATTTTGATGACCAGGAGTTAAGCAATTGAAACAGAATCTCATTTTCCTAATCTCATCAATACAGCTTCAATCGGGAGCGCAACAAATTTTGTACAGTAGTAAAGTGCATGGGATTCTTGGCAGAGTGGGCACAGTTTTTTCGTGCTTGCATGGGATTTTAGACGTTTAGAAGATTTTAAACTGGAATTTTTTGTACTTGACTTATTTTGATAATTTATTTCATTAGACTCTGGCTTGTCTGTAGCTACGCGCTGCAGATATTTGCAATGATTTTCTAAGAACTTTAGCATTTCTTTGAACGTCGGTTTCCCAGGAATCGAGATCAACCGTTTTCTCCACTCTCTTTTAGTGAACGATTCTAATTTTGAACTTAAAAGATGTATGATTACCGTGTCCCAGGCATCCGTATCCTCAATTAGCCATTTTAATGCCAGCAAATTGTTATTGGTATCGTCAATAAGCTGTCTCAGAGCGACGAATGTGGCCTTTGTCAATATAGGCAGATTAAAAAGAGCTGTCATGTGAAAATGAACAAGAGACCGTGAATCTTCGAATCGATCTAACAGACTTTTCCACGCAAGTTCGTAATTCGCGTCTGAGACACCAAATCACTGCATTGATCGCGCAGCCTCTCCTGTCAGCGCCTCGTCTAAATAATGGGATTTTTTAATGTTGGTGAGTCCAACCTTATCATGCACCATTGTCCTGAAAGAGTCGCGAAATTTTATCCAATCTTTATAAGATCCGTCAAATTTCGGGATTTTGATGGTTGGAAGATTTGACGCGAGCGCGTTCGCTGACAAAAGATTTGCGAGTTCAGTTAAGGACGATGCCTGGCCTGGTGCTTCACTACCTGAAGAACTTTGCATATGAACAATCGAGGCTGACGAGATGCTTTGCTGATTTTGTCCAATAAATTCTCTAACTTGAGACACTACTTCGAAATACGCGGTTTCAAATTCTGTTCTTTCTGCAGTTTCTTGAAACTCATCATCAGCTTCGATTGGCATCTTGATTTCGGTTTAAATTTCATCATAATGTTCATATAATGGCTCGCGTTTCGCTAATTTTCTACTCCTTTTATTTCTTTATATTTCAAAAAATTTCAAATGATTCCTTAAACTTTCGAGAAAGAGTGTAGAAGATTTCAAAGAAAACTTTATTACCTAAATATCTTTTAAATTGATTCGAATTTTTCCTAATATTTTGTAAAATCATGGATGATAAACCAAAATTTCTTTCCAAATCGAAAGCTCGAATTGAAGTTTTCAAAACTGAATTGAAGAACTTTTTAAGCAAATTTAGGAAAATTTCGAATTACTGTTATTCGAAGTTTTTACATTGTATCAAAAACAATTTTTCCCCTTAAATCGAAAACTACACGCACTCGATTCATGATGCAAGTCTTGTTAAGTAAGATATGAAAGTGTGAAAAGGTAAGGAGACAGCACTGTCGAATACACTGATTGATTTCATAAATTAAACAAATTTTTTAATTCCTTATTTACAAATTTTATTGTTCATTTTAATATCAATGCAAGGTAAATGAATTGCTTCCGCGTAAAGAATGTTTTGTAACATGCGTGTGTGTGTAACTAATATTTTTTTTTATAATAACTCGAAAACAAGTTGAACTAAGGTTACAAGATTTTGAGGGATTATAGTCCCAAACGATGTTTATTATTGTTTATATAGGGTAGCCGTTTTAATTGAGGAAAAAAATTCCCGGTCATTTCCCTGTTTTTTCCGAATTCAAAAAACTTTTTCTCGGTCATAAAAATCAAATTGGAGCTCTTTTGAATTTTAAACATTTAAAATTGAAGCACACATTTTTTAATTCAAACGCTCAATAATGTACACGTAAAAATGGAAGCTTTTAACACTTTTGAATTGAAGGTGGATTTCAAACGCCCTTTTGTGTGGGTGATAGAACCTGCATGGCTTCCGCTCGAGACCGCCGAATCAAGAAATTACAACAACAAAAATCAGAAGATCCCTATGCCCTTAAAATTAACGTAACGTCCAGCATAGTCAAGCAGGATAGTGACACAAGTGAAAAGGAAAAATAGACCCTAACGATAACATAACATAAAATAAAATATAACAAATAAATAAAATTGCAGAGAATCTGCAACGTCACAAAGTATGTAGCTTCAAAGTCGAAGTTTTTTGCATAGAAATCATTAGTTCGAAATCTTGGGTTCAACTCACCGCCAAATCCGGTAAATTGTTTCTACCTTTGGAATAGAAATTTCTGCGGAACTTTAAATAGGAGATTCGTTGCGTTCGTTAATATCATTCTTATTGAAGGATTCTACAGGGAGAGTTTCTGACTGAAAATAACACTTTTAGAAGGCTCAGGTCTTCTCAAGCTAAGCTATTAACATCCTTACCTTTCTTGAAAGCATGCAGGGACAACAACATCGTCGCAAAATTCTCACGGATGAAAAACCATTCGGGAAAATCTAAATCCAAATCAATTCTACATGAAACAAGTTTGCTTCTCTTGATAGGAAGAATACACCATACCAAATTTGTCTTGCACACGATCTTCAAAAACGGAATAAAGATCTTTCCAATCAAAAACAAAAAATGAAATTTGACAAATTACTTCAAGTTATGCACACACCACCAACTAACACAGTAAAAATATCTCTAATCAGCATCTCAGCCAACGTATAAAGGAACATGAGAGTGAAGTCAGGATAAAACATTTCACGCAATCAGCACTGGCTGAGCATCGTATCCAAAAAGGACACAGCATTTTTTTTTGACAAAAGGACCGTCATCGTAAAAACATACAATATTTTTCCAAGAAAACATAGAGAAGCAATCGGAATCTTTAAACACCCTAATAACACCAAGAGAGACAATGGATATATACCAACCTGATTTGGTTTTCCGTCCTCCCGGGTTTCTTAAAAGACTTAATTGGCCAATCAAGTTCGACCTGTCTCCCCGGTGGGGCTTTTGATCAATCACGAAACGAAACGTTCACGAAACGTCGGCAAGATTCATAGTTTTGAACACGATTGAAACACGTACACATAAGTTTATTGTAATGAATCATCATGAAAGCATTAAATCTATTATATTGTAGCTATCTTATGAAAAATGTATCTTTTCTTGAAAATTAAAATATTCGATTGAAAATTTCACTTTTTGTGTTGAAAATTTATCTGTTTTGGTAGAAAATCTTTTTTGGTTGGAAATTAAACTTGTTTGTTAGCAATCCAACATATTATGACGTGAAATCTCAAGAATTTTAAGTGTTTCATATTGAATTGCATCTGGTATCAACATTAGTGGTGTATAAAAGAATTTATTTCTTTATTATCCCCTTATTTTTGTGAAAAATCGCCCCGTTCCATCTCTTTTAAGAGCGTTTTGGGATCTAAAGTGTGACATTTTATTATTTTTAGTTATTCTTGATTCATTATTGTAAGTTACAAAAACAAAAAAAAACGCAAAATAAACGTAAAATCCGTGTTTAGCCAACCGCTACGTTACTTTCGAGGGGGAGTACAAATTGACGTCGGGTCGGGTATCAATTTCGCAACCCGGCCTAAAAACACGAAAATCTAGGATGGGTTGAAAAATATAAAACCAGCTCGAAAGTTTGATCTGTGAATTATAAAAATTTCTAGGAAATCAGGAAAATTACAAACAATTTTATCTTCTACCCACTTTATACATTGTAATTTGACAAAAACGAAACGTGTTCATACTATTTTGCTTGAAATCTATTAATTAACTCTTTTGATATTTGTTAATTATATTCAGTAAATAAATTTTAAATAATCCTAAAAAGCTCTTCTGTCTACGATCGCTTTTTTTAAATAATCGGTACAGAGCTATTTTTCCAATTAAAAAATTTTAAATTATGGGAATTGAAATTAAATTATAAAGATTTCTTTAATTTTTAAATATTTTCCCCATAATTAAAACGTAGTGCATGTAAAAATAAAATAGTTTATAAAAAATTTATATTCGGTTCATTATAAAAAAAATCTATAAACAATATCACATGAATTCATCATGTTAATTTGTTCAATAATGAAGCCTTGGAGAGATAAAATTGGAAAAATAAAGATCTGTTTTCTGGGAACTTTGTTTAAACTGTGAGTGTATGTCGATATAATTGTTCAGCTACCGCTATTTGTTCTATGACATACAGGTATACAAAGACGTAGACCAGAAAATCTCTATGAAACTTCATTGTTAAATAAATAAGTGTTTGTCACCAGACTTGAATTTACAATGTCGAGTGAGATAGTGACTAGCGGCTGTCCGTATACGACGTATATATTTTTTTGGGCGAGTGAGGCAGGAGATCAGAAAGGGGGAGTTAGCAAATCAAAATTGGCTACGTGGAATTCGAAAAGCCCACTAGTATATATATGGAAACATTTCAATAAAAATTTCTTTCCTTGCTGAATCAGCATCATCTACTGCCATTTACTCTCATCTACTCGATTAGTAAAAAATGAGGATCACCGTGGGTACTCTGTTCCTTGCTTTTGCAGCTTTCCTTGATTCTATTGGTAAATATATAATAATATAACATCTTTACTTCTCATACTTTCTAACTGCTCAATTTCCTGACTTTTTCTTTCTCTACTTCCCATCCTCTCACATCCCACACTTCCAATCCCATCCCTTCCCTAACTTCTCCATCTTTTACTCCCCCTTATTTAACTCCCATACTTCTCCTACTTCTTCTCCCCACCATCAGTTCCCTTATTTTTCCATCCTCCACTTCCCCTAATTTCACTCCCGTACTTCCACTTATCCTCCCTTCCCTACTTCTTCCTCATCCATATAAATGCCATTTACAGTGCCACCTCTGAATAAGCCCTTTCCGAATAAGACCGCTTCTCCTAATCTTAGTTCGAAAGTTGCCCCCACTACTTCGCGCATCATAGAATGAGGGGAAAACCTCCGAATAAGACCGCGCGTGGAAATTGCGTTCTGATCTTAATTTATGCTTTCAATAATAGTATAGTCATAAAAATTGCAATTGATTGTAATCAATTTCATTAATCTATTGATAATACTTATTAATATTAATACATTTTTATACAAATATATTAATAAAAATGTTTAATTATCTCAAAAAAAGTAACACAAAGTAACATATTCAGCAATCCTTGTTAAAAAATAATATTTTTCAATTCAATACTAAAAAAATAGTATCACATAAAATGCTGTCAAATACTGGTACGTCTTGCAAATTACAAATTGAGTATTGCACTCATTTAGAATAATATATTTAAAATAATACTTAGTAACACGAATTCAGCATTAAAAAACTGGATTAGAACTATGCAATCTATGTTAGGTTGCCACACTTTGCACGTGAAATTCATCGAGTGCAAGCGGTCCTATTCGAAAGGTTGAGCCGAGAATTTATCGTGGCGATTGCGGACCGCGGGTGGGGGTAACTCATTTCTCGGAATTGTATTCCCCTACAAGCCCGAGTGCGGTCTTATTCGAAGGTTGCACTGTGTAAGAATAATATAGATCGAAATAAAGCGTAAAAATGAATTTCAACAAAATTTCTTCACCTGTGAAATTTGTTTTTCTACCTTACATCCTTTTTTATTTTTACCTAAGTAGGTAATTAAACATATGCGAAAGCCGCTAGGAATAAGAGTATAAATATATACCTGCATTCTATATCAATGCATTTCAACTTACCTCCAAAAACGCTGTATTTCCATACATTCTTATGGAAATACTATTTCCATACAAATGAAAATTTAATCAGAAATTTAATCAGATAATTTCTTCGAAAGTTGTCGTGTTGACAGACAACGACGACAGACAGAAACCAAAGTAAAAACCATTACTCCTCAATCAGTGAGTCCAAAAACGTCAAATTTTGATGAATTTGACGATACTCAATTCATAAAAACATTACCTTCTATTTGAGATGAAAATGACTTAGTTAAAATGATCATAATAAAAAATGTCAAATGATGCCACTATTTGCGAGGGACAATCTTGATACTAATAGCGTCGTTATTTCACATATACAAATGTGAGATAACGGCTACTTATGTATATATTTGTACTCTGATGATGCAATGGAATATTTCTTAGATACAGTTGTTGACCAAATTATTCACTAATGCATTAATCCGTTTTTTCTCTACTTTGCGAAAATGTGGGTGGTCTGTACTTTTGTTTTCACTTTGGCAGTCAACGTAAATTCTGGGTTCCAACCACTGGTCTCATTTTAGTACGACTTAAGACTAATTTTTCTCAGTCTTATTGTTTTTACAGTCTATGACGTCAAAAATTATGACGTCATAGATATACATGGTCATCACATACCTACGAACTTGAAAAGCGGCACTTAAGGTCGGTTCCTACGACTCGCACTGGAAAGAGACACTCATCAATAATGTCCCTCTTTTACCCCTTGGTGCATATTATACTGTTAAGCTTACGACAGAGAAATTACTTTGAAAAATAATGCTGAATTTTCAAGCAGATAGTAGAAACTAAACAAATTAATTTTGCAATTTCCCACCAAACAGTTGTACTTATGAACAGAGAGTTGAATTTTCAATTCAAACAGAGGAATTTCCAACAAAATGGCTAATTTTTTTCCCGAAACACATATTCTTTGGGCTCTCAGACAGTTCGTTAAAGTATTGGTGGCGGGGGGCAAGTTGGAGGGGGTAACCGCGGAGCATGCAAACTCCTGAGAAAGTCCTACATGTTTAAACGTCTGGCTTCGTTGAGTTGGGGGGGGGGGGGGCGCAGACAGGGGAAGCAAATGGAAATGACCGCTGGTTATAGCTATTATATTGTATATTATATATCATTATTACTATTATATATGTATATCAATACATGCATTTTTTAAATATTTATATGTAGAAAATAAAATTCAATAAAAAATAAAAATAAAATCAAGTCTAAGCGTTATTTTCAGATGAGATTTTGTTTCTAAATACAATTACTTGACATAATAATTTTCGACCCAAAATTTGACTAAAACTAACTAAAATTGACAAACGTGTATTAATAAGACGGTGAGCCTCAATCATTTTCAAGTTGAAAGTTTTGACGCTCAACTCTTCTATATGGAATTTTGAGATAATTGCAATTCAATTCTTTGTTTCGCTTACTTAAAATGATTGTTAAGTGTTAATTGACAATAAAAAATTAGTAAAAACATATTTGCCAAAGAATTTGATATATTAAAAACCGTTTCCTTTATGTGGGTTTTTGTATAGCAGAGAATCGTTTGAATAATTAAGAAGAGAATCATTAAGGTTATTGAAGCGTTTATGCACTCGTCTGCTACAAAAAATAGATGTTTATTTAGCAAGGAAAATGTACGGTGGTGAGTTCTTTTAATTAAAAATTATTTCTCATAATTTTTATTGAATCATCAGAAAGATGCTTTCTGCAAAGAAACATTGAATTCAGCTAAAAATATTAGACATAAATGTGCTGAACAAAAACCAAAGAATCTTTTATTTCTTTTTGCAGAATGCAGTTCACAGCCCGACGAGAAACCTTATAGCAAACGTGATCCTGGCCTTTCTTTTTCTTCTTCTTCCACTGCCGGACAACAACATTTGCCTGACCGAATTTCTCCAGATGAGGCTCCGTTTCATGGCAGATCCAGGTTTCCTGCTAGCAGGAGTCCTAATGACGAAAATAATCCTGATTTTTCTTCTGCCAGACAACATTCACCTGACCGATCATCTCCTCAGGAGCCTCCACTTCGTGCCAGATCCATTTCTCCTCTGGGCAGGCTTCCTTCAGATCGAGTGCTTGGATGTACAATAGAAGAACTTGGATATGTTCGGCTTATTCCTCGCACAAATCCGAACCAGCAATTTGAATTTCGAAGATACGTTATTTCTGCCGATATGCCAATTAAATTTCGAGCAGAACGAAATAGATATGTGCCCGTGCCAACCCAAGAGTATATTGTATTATCAACATCCAATGATAATATTTATGCAATATTGGATGATAGTGGGACTCTTCGTGGAATTTATAGGGCAGATAGATATAGTTCGCGAATAAAAATAAATATGATAAGCGGGGAAATTGATAATTTGACTTTAAGTGAAAAAAGGGATTGTCCAGTAGGTAAAAGTCAACCACTATTCTCAAGCAGTTTTATGAAAGCTTCTGCAAATTACGATTCACTACAGTCTGAACGGAATTCCAATGTCGAACGTAATCCTAGTTCTTCTTTTTCTGCCAGACAGTCTAGGTCTTCTCCGGGCAGGCCTCCTACTCATGAAGTACTTGGATATGCACTTTCAAAGCTTGGATATATTCGGCTTATTCCCAAGTCAAATCAGAACCGGCAATTCGAATTTCGAAGATATGTTATTCCTGCCAGTTTACCAATTAAATTGCGAACAGAACAGAATAGATATGTGCCTGTACCAACCCGAGAATATATTGTTTTATCAACGTCCAATGGTAACGTTTTTGGAATACTGGAGTATACTGGGATTCTTTTTGGAATATATAAGGCAGATGCATATAATTCGAGGATAAAAATAAACATGATGAGCGGTGCAGTTGAAGATATGACCGTAATTGAAATGACGGAATGTCCTGTAGGCAGACGTTTAAGAATCTTTTCACGTTGGTTTAAAGAAGTTGCTTCCAATGAAGATACTCTACAGCATGTGTATCATTGATTCAATAGAACAAAGAGAAACTAAAATATAATATCCTTCGTAATCCGTAGTCGGATCAAAATTAAATAAAAAGATTTAAATGGAAATCTATTATGGTTATCAAGGCTTCTTTGGTTTTATCTTTTGCTAATTCCCACAAGGCTATTCAAAATTTTTTTCTCCGAATATTCAAAATTCAGAGAGTTACATGATTTTGAGTTTTCAGATGCGAATTTTTTTTAAACACGATATTGCCCTAACTGCTAACAGTATTTTCATTATTTTTTTTAGCTACAGCGTATAATTTATAGGGATATTAATTTTTTAAGTGCAGTCGCGTAGCCTCATTACGCACGCGCAACGAAAGATATAGTGGGGCGAAATCAGATAACATAGTTAACGATAACTTGTAGGACGCATTTCTTAATTGATTTTAGATTTTGTTTTTTTTTTCGAAAAATATTGTTATTGAATTTACAACGGATATGTGGCAGCGATTTTTGAATTTTTATTGTTCAAAAATTTACATCAATGCAAATAATGAACAAATGTTGATTCTTTTCTTTTTCGTCTATCATTTGGTAAACAGCTTTCCGACTCTTATTATCTTTTGGATTCAATGCGTAGGAGTGTGTGCAAGCGAAAAAGGATTCATTAGTAATATTATTTGTTATCAAAAAATTATAATATCAAATAAAATTATATTATCATTGTCGAGTATTTGATTTCAAGGTAATATTTTGAAAAAAATTACTTGTTTTTATCGACAATGTGCAGTGGATCATAAAAAGGTGTCATTCGATATTATTGATTAATTTCATAAACAAAAAGCTGGAAAAAATTCTGAAAATATAATTTACAAATGCTTAGGAAAGTCTCGATTCTTCTCTGCCTTGTGATTTTCACATAATTTTTTTATTTGTAATTCATTATTCTCAAGAATATGATCAATTTTAGGACAGAAATAGAACACTCAAATTTTGAGTGAAAAAGTTAATTTTCAACTAAAGGAATACTAATTTCCATAAAAGAGTTCAATCTTCAACCAAATTGCAGTTTAGCAACTTGGTTTGATTTCCTAGCAGTTTAATTTCCAACTCACAACAATTAATTTTCAACAAAAAAAAAAAAATGTATAAGTGTTATTTTCTTTAGCTAAAATCTTTATATCATCGAAATTAAGCTCAAAAAGGTGGTAAAAATTCCAAGAGTGTTGTGACAAAAAAACCTGTGTTTAAATTGCCAATTGTGCAATCTCTTTTATGTTCTCTTATTCTTGTTTTTAACCTTCTGCCAGTTTCACCAATGTCACCTTTATTACAACCTTTGCATTTTATTAAATAAACTACGTGAGATAAATTTTCAATTTTCTCTGAATCTTTCTTATTTATAAGACAATTTTCTCATTTATGGTCATTTCTAAAATATACGTTAATGTCAAATTTTTTCAAAGCACTTTTCAATCTCTCTGATAAACCCTGTATGTATGGCAACGAAACACGTAGATCAGTTTTTTTTTGTAATTATCTCACCATTTATTATGTTTACTGGAACTATTGTAAATTTCATTGATTCTTTCTTTAATAACACTTTCTATTAAAGGTAGTGGATAATTATTTTGCTGTAATGTAATTTTCAATTGATCCAAATTTTCTTTTCTGAACGTGAAATCACTTAGTTTTATACATCTATCTATTAATCCCTTAATTAATCCAACTTTTTGGTTAAACTGATGGTGCCAGTTATAATTTAAATATTGCCCTGACCATGAAGATTTGTTGTACCAATTGGTAATTAAAGCCCCATTTTCCTATTCTTATATTCTATTCGGATTTAATGGGTTTAGCGGTTAAAAATTTTTTTTTTTAACCGGTTTTAGCGAATTCCGATTTGATGTGAGATGGAGTTATTGCTGCATCGTGAGAGCAGTGCACGCATTCTGCAATTTCATAGATCGTGAGTGGTTGTTTCAATGACTTGATCATTGAATCGAGAGAACGATTGTAGGCGACTTTGAATGGACTGTAGCAAGTTTTGTTTAATGGCTGCAGTTTGTGATATGTGTGGGGTAGTGAAGTCAGAATTGTGACGCCATTATCTTTTGCCAGAACAAAAGTTTAATCGTGGAAACACCATCGCAGGAGGCAAAGAATTCCCAGCAGCGTTGATGAAACAACATCTTGTGACCAGTGTGCCCTTTTCTCCGCTTGTACCTTGAGACACTTGATTAGAGTTCTTGGCAGCGATGACGTTTGGAGGTTTAGTGGGAACAGTTGTTGTAGCGGTTTTATCTGGATTCCAAATATTTGATGGATCTGAAAATCTGGGCTCACGTTGGTGAATCAGCTGCATATTGTCGTAAAAAATTTTGACGTTGTGAGCGTTGAAGGACCTAGCTCTGGAGAAGCTGCAGTTTTCTGGTTTCTGGAGGCTCATGATTGGATTTATTCTAAAAAATCCAAGAAACCAATCTTCTCCTGCTGTTTGATTCGCCTGCCATGACTGTGGCATACGGATATTGTTT
>CAKNYM010053008.1:581912-623050 GCA_932195095.1 Andricus curvator
CCTCAATAACAGAAATTCTTAACGTCATTCCAGACTAGATGGAGTTTTCGGAAAATAAAAATTTTAATTCAGAATTTCAAACTCCATCTAGTCTGGAATGACGTTAAGAATTTCTGTTATTGAGGAGTTACCTTAGATCGATATGTTGATTTCCAGTTTCACAGTTGTGAAAGATTTTGACATGATCGATAGTTACCAACTCCGATGATAATACAGATTCCTTCTAATAATATACCTATAATTCTAAGCACATTTTTATAAGCTTTACGCAAATCAGAAATTGTCCAATTTTGTGTCCTCATCGACCCATCTGTGAACGTCTAAATTTCCACGCGCGCTTATATAACACGCTGCACGCTTATATGCACGCTGAAATTTAGATGTGCACATATGACAATGTCTCCACTGTGCACGTGCACAGATAGGATATTCCCAACTCTGCACGTCTCAATTGACTCAGCTCTAGTCTCTGTTTCCTGCGACATAATTACTTTAATTAAAAATTATTATGAGTTCAAACCGTTTAATTTTACTGCTAGTGAATTTACAGTATTTTGTACCTATTTTGAAATATTTCAAGCCTAGTAATATTTTCATCAATACCGATCATTTTAGAATAGAGTGTCACTATTAACAAGAATCGTCCGCTGTGCGCGCGCCTCGCTTCGCTCGCAAACTTGAGTGCGCCTAGGGCGCGCGTCTGTTGAATCTTGTGCTTCGCACTCGATTTTGTCGACAATGCGAAGTTTTCTGCATTAGGTTCAACTCTATTGTGAAAAACTTTTGTTTTCTAATTTTTTTTCGTACCTTGTCCTGTTTTCCAAAAAAAATTTTATTTTGTTATTTGTAATGTTATTTTTTACGATGAAAACAAAAACTGCGCGTCCTGTCAAAAAATTACTGATGAGAAAATTGTAGCTCTTTTTTGGATGAGCAGCTTTCGTCAGTTCGTTTTTTTCATAGTTTGTGTCGTTGGTCCAAAAATTAAATTTTTTCATTTTTAATGTTGTTTTTTACGAATAAAACAAAAACCACGCATCCTATCAAAAAATAATTCATAACCAATTTGTAGCTCTTTTTCGGTTGAACAACATTTGTCTCATTATTTTTATTCGTGGCTTGTGTCGTTTGTCCAAAAATTTATTTATTGTTAATTTGTGATGCTGTTTTTTACGAATTTATACGAACACTACGCCACGAAGTGATTTTAGCAGATTTTTAGATATTTTTTGAATGCACAATTTTTTTCTATACATCTTTTTTCGTATCTTCTATAATTTCACCGCAAAATGGAATTTTTTATTTTTCATCTTTAAGCCTAACGCGTCGTTCTGTTTAGTTGTGGTCCTAGTTACTTCCAGTGGGACACGTGAGGGAGGTTCGAATATGACGGAAGGACAGATTTTCTAAACCCTACTATCGCTGTAGAATTTATATTCAAATACAATGTTTTAATACTCGCCTTTCACAGTTTAAGCGATTACTGATATATAGAGGTTGTAGATGTCAGGTTGGCGGCAGTGGAAGATAGCAGGAGATGGCACGACTATTTGAATCTTGCCTCCACTGATCTTGAAGTAATGGGCAAAGTTAAATGTCCTAAAGTTCTTTAATTCTCGATGTCCCCTGTTGTCCATGAATGATGTTGATTCCGAATAGGCGGTACATATAATGAAAATTAACATCAAAACAAATCAGCCTAAATTAAGTTATAAAATATTGATGAATAGAACCGGGGAGCATCCTGCGATCCCTGAAATGGCAGATTATTTTATCATTGATTTCCAAGATAATAATTTTACAGATTTCATTAAATTGACTGAATTTCAAAAATCGCCATGCAAAAGGACAGTTTGACTTGCAAAATTCTGAAATAGTTCAATTTTTTAGGCTTCTAAATTAAATTGTGAAGACTAAGAAAAGCTTTATCGCACCTTCAGTGGAAAATTTTTTAGATTATCATCCTAATGAGAAGGTATTAATTATTTATATTTTTATTATTTATTATTAGTTTCATGTAAAATTTAGCTTCGTCGGTTTTCATCAAATCTCCACGTTTTGAGACATTTTGAGTCACGAAAACCGAGTTTTACGAAGGTTTCTCTCTGTATGTCTGTCTGTATTCTGTGGTCACGATAACTTTCGAAAGGCTGATCAGATTGGATTGAGCTTTGGCACACGTTTTTCAGGCATGAAAAAAGGACCATTTCGTTGACGAGCCATTTTTGACTAGCCCCAGGTAAAAATATTTCGTCTTGATTTTGTGTGGGTAGAAACTGATCGAAGACAATTTCAAGTTATTCTTTATGTCTAGCTCGTGAGACGGAACCAGACTATTTTTTATGTCTGAAGACAAATATTTTCGACTTAGAGACAAAAATTGATGTCTTGAAACAACATTATTGGTTTTCGAAAGAACCTGAGAGATTTATAACTAGAAGAGAAGCCAAAGGCTGCCAACGCCTTCTTAGGGTCATCGCTAATCCGCTTTAAGTTTTACAGAATGTTTATATTATTCATCTTTATGGTATTTATTTTTCATTTATTTATCAGTTTGTTTATCTGCAATAATTATGTTCTCTGGATTGCGAAAAAAAATGTTCTCCATTTTTTCTTAACTCCAACAGTTCACTAGATACTTGTAGAAACTGACAGTTTTAATCTTTTTATGGAAAATGTTAGATGCCTGCAGCTGTTAAGACCGACAGGTTCCAAATAGTGATAAAACCAATACATAAATTATACTTCCGTGTCTCAAGCCAAGTTTACCTTGTCTTGTCTTGGCACAGCTAAAGCCATAAATGCAAGACAAGTCTGCAATTTCAAATTTCTAGCTGGTGAGACGGAGTCAGACATCCTGGTCCAGAAGACATATTAAAGACATTCAAGACAAAATCAAGACCAAATATTTTCACCCGCGACGGTTCTGGTTTTATCCATCGAAAGTGTGTTTATAAAAATCCATTTTTCACCAAAACTATACGAGATATGAAAAAAATATTAAGAAGCAAAGTTGAGCATCGCAACAAAATAAACAAATTTCGTTTAAATTATTTTTTTCATAAGTCGCATATTTGTTGTTTTAATCATGGCAAATGCTATTAAAAATAAAAATAAAACATTTTTTATGACACATGCATGATTTTAGCCCTTTTCGAAGACCTATGAAGCGGGGCTAAAGCTCTACTTTTTACTCCCTAGGGACTGAAAAGTGATGTCAGAGGTGAAAAATGAAAATTAAACATCTATGAGCTCGCTTTTTAAGATGATCAGCCCACTCACCGTAAAAACTTTGAGGAAATTTTGGTTGCAGATAATAGAATTTTACGGTTATTTATGGAAAGTTACCATATTTACCGGTAAAATTACCATGAATGACCGAAAATTTTCATAAATTTCCGGAAATTTATGGAAATTTTTTTTAATGAATTTTGGGTAATTTATGGTAAGTTACCATATATACCTGTAAAATTACCATGAATGACTGACATTTCATGAATTTCCAGAAATTTATGGAAATTTTTAAAAATGAATCTTGGGTCATTTATGGTAAGTTATCATATTTATTTATTTATCATCATTTATTTATCATATTTATGTTTAAATTGAATTTTGGACAATTTATGGTAAGTTACCATTAATCACCTCTAAAATTACCCAAAATTTCCGGCAATTTTTTTATTGAATTTTTTGATAATTTGGAATAAGCTAACATGAATTTCATACTTCTTCACTCAAGATCTAATTGTAATTGATATATTTACCTTCTAACTCTTCATTTTTCAGTTTAACTTTAATTTAAATCCAACATATGAAAAATTAAATGAAAACCCTGAAAAAGAATTAAAAAATAAAAACATTTAAAATGTTAAATTCTTGGCGAAATAATGGATATTTAGGTGAAGACATATTACGCAAAGGTATTGTAGTACATGACACTAACATTCCTAGAATTTATGGGTTACCTAAAGTTCATAAACATAATTGTCCACTTCGACCTATAGTTTCATTAATAAACTCAACGACTTATAAAATGGCTAATATTTTTAATAAAATTCTTAAAAAAGCTTTTATAGTACCAAAATTTCAAGTAAAAATTCTTTTGAATTTAAAAATATAATAATTAATAAATCAATTCCACCTGATCATATCATGGTTTCTTTGGATGTTTCTTCGTTATTTACAAATGTTCCAATTGATTCAATTATCAACAGTATTTTAAGTAGGTGGATTAATATAAAAAACTATACAGATTTACCTCTTGATAAATTTGAAGAAGGAATACAATTATTGATGGAACAAACAGTATTTAAATTTAATAAGAAATTTTACAGACAAATATTTGGAATACCTATGGGTTCTCCCATTTTTCCAATACTAGCTGATTTAGTTATGCAAGATTTAGAATCAAATGTCATAAAAAATTTAAATTTTCCTTCACAGAGATTTTTAGATACGTGGATGATACTTTTATTATATATTTTATTTATCCCTAATGGATAAATTAATTTTAAAGAAGTTATACTATTTAAATTAAAGTTGAACTGAAAAATGAAGAGTTAGAAGGTAAATATATCAATTACAATTTTTAACCTCAAAAAATTTTCTTTACTCTAGTGATATTTAATTAAAACAAGTTATTTCATATATTTATACAGACATGAAGAGAAATAGGAACCTTTTGAAAAACCTAAGATATGTGAAACTTCGCAATTTAACAAATTTTTATTGTCCTGATGAGGAAAACTATGGTTTTCGAAACGTAGACAACACTACGCCAACACTACTATGAAATAAAGGATCCAACAACGAACTATTATATAATTTTTATCAATTTAATTTTTAAATAAAATTAATTACTTTTTATCAATAATTTCTGAATTAATAATCAAATAGTTGAATTTTATAACCTACAAAAACATTTTCTACCAAAAAGTTGAATTTTTAAATATTTCAAAAAATATGAAAAAAGAAAGAAAAAATTATGACTTTCCTTAAAAATGGATTAAAAAATTGAAATTAAATTATTTACAATGGTGTTAGTATGGAAGTGGATATTTGTATATGTATATATGTACTCTCTAAATTTGAATTAGTAGAAAACTACCAATTGGTAGTAGTTTTCTACTAATTCAAATAGTGCCGATTCGTTCACTGGCAATTAATAAAAATCTACTAATTCAATGAGTAAGAATAACTGACTAAATGAATTAGTAACTGTATCTACTAAAGAAATTGGTAATGTTACTACTAAATGAATTGGTAAACAGTTGTAACATAAAATGTGGTTTTTCACTGTATACGATGGAAATTGCACATGTAACACTTACCTTTCGATAAAACGTAAATTTTTTCATACACTAATCGTTTTAAACGATGCAAACCAATACTAAAATGCAAGGAGCAGACAAGTCAATTTTTAACGTTACAATCTTTTACATTTAAATTTCGCAACCACACACTGTGTTTATCTAAAAGTTCAATTTTTCCAAATAAGTTTCGCCTCTTTATTTTAACACTTTCAATCTGTGGCACTCTATGGAAACTTAAATTGAGGTTTTTATTCTCTTTGGAGTCACGTACAACCACTGACGCAACAACCTCCGAAACTTGTGGATTTTCGATACTGATGTGCAAATTCCATTATGGGAGCAGATAATTATCAGCTCGGAAGTACTTTGATCATCACAGCTACTTATTACAGCACTTATTTATTCAGTTGGACGATCATTACACTTAAACGCTATGTTTTTGCTGTGTTTCGTGATGTTTTACATATATTTAGTATGTCATCCACGGCTGTCCACGGCCATATTGGTTAGTTCGCGTAGAGGCCGACAGTGTCGCATAGCATGTTTAAATCCCCAATAGCAATTCATTGCTACCAGTTGCTACTCATTGAATTAGTAAGTTGAAACTACTAAGCAGATTAGTAGAATACCCTTACTAATTCATTTAGTAACCTAAATCTTACCATTTCATTTAGTAGAAAGTGATAAAATTACTAATTTAACAGTCAGATGCAATGCTACTAATTGAATTAGTAAAATTTCCACTAATTCGGATTTAGTGAGTATTATTATATTATATATTATTATCTACTATATAAAATCAAGTGCGCTAAAACGTATGATGCTTATGCAAATCCATAGTTTCTCACCAATCAGCACAAAATTATGCACACATTTTCTTTGGGCTCTCAGACAGGTCGTAAAAGTATTGGGGGCGGGGGGCAAATGGAAAGAGGGCACAGCGGCGCATGTGAACTCCTGAAGAATTCCGACATGTTTAAACAGTAGCATTTTCACCCCTGAGACAACCCTACATGTTTATACGGTAGTCTCAGATGAGGTGGGGGGGGGGGGGGCAGATAGGGTAATCAAATGCAAATGACTGCGGGTAACTGCTAGTATATTGAATATTATATATCATTATTATTATACATGTACATCAATAAGTGCATTTTTAATATTTATATATAGACAATAAAAGTCAATAAAGAGACAAAACTAAAATGAAGTCTAAACGCTATTTGCAAATGAGATTTTCTTTTTAAATATAGTTCCCTGCCATAATAATTCGTAAAACAAAAGACTAAAACTAACTAAAAGTGACTAACCTATATTAATAATATGTCTAATGTTCTTTTGAAATCAAAAGAGTTTGATGAAGTTTATAAAAATTCCAGGAGAATTTTAACGAATTCAGAATAAATCCCAAAAATAAAACAATGAGTTAAGTTAAATTCAAACAAATTGAGCCTTAATCATTTTGTACCTAAAAGTTTTGACGCTCAACTCATCTTCGTAGAATTCTGAAATAAGTGCAATGTAATTCTTTATTTGGCTTCTTTGAAATGATTGTTTGTTAAGTGTTATTTGACAGTAAAAACTGAGTAGAAAGATATTCGCCAAATAATTGGATATATTAACAACTTTTTATTCTATGGCGGTTTTCGTATAGCAGAAAATCGTTTATTGACATTGAGGTTATTAAAGCGCTTATGCACTCGTCTTCTACAAAAAATATATGTCTATTTAACTAAAAAAATGTACGGTGGGGAGTTCTTATAATTAAAAATTATTTCTCATAATTTCTATTGAAGCATCAGAAAGATGCTTCCTGCAAAGAAACGCTGAATTCCGCTAAAGATATTGGACATAAATGTGCTGAACAATAAAAAATGAATCTTCTATTTCTTCTTGCAGAATGCAGTTCACCGCCCGACGAGAAACCTAATAGCGAACATAATCCTGGCCCTTCTTCTTCTTCTGCTGCTCGACAACATTTGCCTGACCAGCTTTCTCCAGAGGAGGCTCCTTTTCGTGGCAGGTCCAGGTCTCCTGCTAGCAGGAATCCTAATGGCGAACGTAATCCTGGTTCTTCTTCTTCTGCCAGACATCATTCACCTGACCAGACTTCGACTCAGGAGCCTCCACTTCGTGCCAGATCCATTTCTCCTCTGGGCAGGCTCCCTTCAGATCGAGTGCTTGGATGTACGATAGAAGAACTTGGATATGTTCGGCTTATTCCTCGCAAAAATCCGAACCAGCAATTGGAATTTCGAAGATACGTTATTCCTGCCGGTATGCCAATTCAATTTCGATTAGAACTGAATAGATATGTGCCCGTGCGAACCCAAGAATATATTGTATTATCAACATCCAATGATGACATTTTTGCAATATTGGATGATAATGGGACACTTCGTGGCATTTATAGGACAGATAGAAATAAATCGCGCATAAAAATAAATATGATAAGCGGTGCAGTTGACAATATGACCGTAATTGAAATAAGGGAATGTCCTGTAGGCAAAAGCCAACCAATCCTATCAAAAAGTTTCATAAAAACTTCTGCAAATTACGATTCACTACAGTCTGAACGGAATCCCAATGTCGAACGTAATCCCAGTTTTTCTTCTGCCAGACAGTCCAGGTCTCCCCCTGGCAGGCCTCCTTCTCATGAAGTACTTGGATATACGCTTGCAAAACTTGGATATATTCGGCTTATTCCCGAGACAAATCCGAACCGGCAATTCGAATTTCGAAGATATGTTATCCCTGCTGGTTTTACCATTTATTTGCGAGCAGAACCGGATGTATTTGTGCCCATGCCAATCCGAGAATATATTGTTTTATCAACATCAAATGGTGACGTTTTTGCGATACTGGAGTATACTGGAATTCTTCTTGGAATACATAATGCAGATCACCATCATGCGAGAATAAAAATGAACATGATAAGCCGTTCAGTTGACAAAATGACCGTAATTGAAAAGAAGGAATGTCCTGTAGGCAGACGTCACCCAATCTTTCCACGTTGGTTTAAAGAAGTTGCTTCCAATAAAGATACTCTACAGTATGTGTATCATTAATTCAATAGAACAAAGATAAACTAAAATATAATATTCTTTGTAATCGGTAGTCGGATCAAAATTAAATAAAAATATTCAAATGCAAATGTATTATGGTTATCAAGGCTTCTTTTGTTTTATCTTTTGCTAATCCCCACAAAGCCATTCAAATTTTTTTTCTTCGAATATTCAAAATTCAGAGAGTTACATGATTTTGAGCTTTCAGAAGCGAGTTTTTTGAAAACATCATATTCCCCTAACTGCTAACAGAATTTTCATTATTTTTGTAGCTATAGTGCATAATTTATTGAGATGTTAATTTTTTAGTGCAGTCGTGTAGCCTCATTATCCAAACATAACGACAGATACAGTGGAGTTAAATCAAATAACACATAACGATTTTTCGACTTTTATTATCTTTTGGATTCAATGCGCAGGAGTGTGTGCAAGCGAAAAATGATTCATAAGTAACATTATTTGTTATAAAAAAATTATAATATCAAATAAAATTACATTATCATTATCGAGTATTCGATTTCAAGACAATATTTTGACAAAAAATTACTTGCTTTTATCTCCAATGTGTAGTGGATCATAAAAAGGTGTCATTCGATATTATTTATTAATTTTATAAACAAAAGCTGGAAAATTCTGAAAATATAATGTATGAAAGATTAAGAAAGACTCGATTCTTCTCTGCCTTGTGATGTACGCGCAATTGTTTTATTTATAATTCATTATTTAAATCATTTTTTATATAATTTGTTCATGAAATGAACAAATAGCATCAGTATCAATCACATCTCAAAAATATGATCAATTTTATGACAGAAGTAGAACACTTGAATTTTTAGTAAAAAAATCAACTTTCAACTAAAAGAATACTAATTTCCATAAAGGAGTTCAATCTTCAACCAATGCAATAAAATGAATCGATAAAATGAAATAAAGTTTTGACAACGTTGTTGAACTTTCAACCTAGCAGTTTAATTTCCAACTTACAATAAAATTAATATTCAACCAAAAAAAAAAACGAATTTTCAGCAAAATAGTTTCAACTTCAACCAACAAAATTAAGTTTTCCAAAGATTTTATACGATTTCTCGCGATTTCAGACATTGAAAAGATTTCTTGTGCTGCAAAGTTTTCAAGAGATTCAAAAACTTTAATTAAATTTCAAAGGACTTTATCAAATTTGCAAGGATGATTTTATCATACTTCGAGAGATTTTGAAGGATTTGACAAGATTTTTTCGCATCTGATGAATAATTTTGATCAGATGATTCATTATAGAAAGAAAAAATATAGCCTGGCAGAAAAAAGGACTCTTTTTAGTGACATGCATTTTTGATCTTTTTACATCTTGAGAACCTCAAGTAATTTTCTTACTGAATAGTGAATAGATTGCAATTTTATATATTTCATCAGCACACTGTTATTTATATAAGTATACTAATGTTGTAAGCCAGCTCAACAGTTTAATAATTCAAATAAGGCAAAAAATTCGTACGATTAAGTTTGACTGCTTAAAATTTGAAATTCCATATGTTTTTTATTCCAGACATAATTTCAAATTTCATTTTTATCCAAGATTTTCAACTCAAAAAATTATCTAATTTAAAAGTTACGATTCTCTGCAGTCGGTGTACCATTAATTCATGAATAAAATGAATTAATTTTACAAACTGTTTGTAAATTCCCCTGCGTTGTGACCGAAAAATGCCACAGAAAGTGGAAAGTAGAAAATAAAATTAACGAATGTTAGGAGTAATATTCGTTGAGGCTCGTTTGAGCAGCCGAGCTGTAGGGACGTGTTTGTTGTTGCTTCGTCTTATTCTGAGAGTTGAGAGCGTTTGGCTTGCGCTAAACATTTTTCACAGTGCCTTGATGCCATGATGTTAATCTTGTTTTTACTGTTGTGAGTCTAAACGTAGGGCGGATATTTATATGGGACAGACATTACTCACGTGCAAAGTGCTTCTAGGATTGTTGTACTTTTGACCACTGCTGGTATGTTGAGGTAATAAATCTTTCGCACCCGCATCTTAATATAGCGACTACGAGGAGATGTGAAGCTTGATGTAAGCCTAGAAGAACAGCTTAAAGCTGAAGTACATTCCATAGAAAAAAATATCCTAGCAAGCACCTCAGCAGGCTTGCAGAGATGCTCAAGATGGAGATCGAGAAAGTGGAAAATCTACTGGGAATCAAAATGGGTATAACTCTTAACCGGGAATCGATTAATGGAGTTCAGCGCCTTGGTAAATTTAACTCTGGCAAAATGAGACCTGTTTTGGTTTCACTCTGTTCAGGGTCAGTTAAGACCCGGACTCTGTTAAAATCCGCAAAGCTTTGAGCCAAGAAGCAGCTTCCCCAAAAACGCAGGGGTTGAAAACTCTTATAAGTGGTAACCGCCTGCAAGTTAACAGTTTCATCTACAGATTAGACGATTTAAGAAGAATGAGCCTAGAGAAAATAATCGGTAATAATGTAATCCGAATTTTAAATTAGCAAAAAATTTACGACAAAAAATTACAAGTTTTATCGGTTGTAAAATTTTAATATTTAACAAATGTCAACTGTTTGGAAATGCAGCAGGCCCTACCGTTAGGGTCCGAAGTTTGCAGAGGTCGAAGTATTATGGAACAAAACGAAATCGAAACTTTAATCGTATGGTTGAATAACAAAAAAATCACAAAACAGTTTTGATTTTACGGTGTTTTCAAAAGACGAATGTGCTCACCCTAAGTGATTCACGTTTTTTGTCTTAGCTTTTCTCTATCTCTTCAAGGCCGCCGGTAATGACCGGAAAATTTCCCAGCCAGCCGACAAAAACGCGCGTGGTCAAGTTATTTCGTCATGTTACGCTCCGTCAATCGGTCAGATCCTTTAATATGGCCGCCGACAAACGAAGCCTTGGGTTGTGGGCCTGGATGGCGGTCCCCACCGTTCGACTGCGTCTTCGTTGCAGTTTTCCAGCCAATCGGCAGGCTCGCCGCCGCTCCCACTGCGAGTTACAATAATCTACGCAAATGGACGCTTCAGAAACCTCTTGTACAGTGCACTGAAAAACATTAGTTTGCAAAGTCTTTTTAGGCATTTGTCGATACACGTTCTGTGGGCTGTGAACACACTGCTTTAAATAGTAGATTCCATTTTCGAAGGGAAAAGTAGACGTTGCCCATGCTGGACCACAGTATGATATTCCAGTAGCCGCGTGCTTCAAATTATGAACATTAAAAGTCATATATTTTTCTCCGTACAACATTTCAAAAATTCCAAGAAATTGAAACAAATCTTGCTCAACTTTCTGTAACTCCTGCTCAGTGATACTTGTTTGAAGCAGTGTGTACATACTATTGACAAAGAGAGCAAAATGTTGTAAGGCATAATCGTCAAGGATTCCTTTCGAACAAGGAATTGCGTAAAACAGCATCCAGGAACGCCATTCTGATGCTTTCAATTTACATCGTGCGCCATCTATTGTTCTAATAAGCATGTGTACTTCATTGGGAGGTGTCATGTTCATCAGTCGTTCATTAACTTCAGTTTGTTGGTTCTTAGTTAGACGGATGGGACTATTTGGATCGGCCCATATTGACCACAAAAGCAACACCACTCCAAGTAAATCAGCATGCAAGTATTCTCTTACAAAAGACCAGATCATATCAAAGTTGTTCAACTTTGATGAAACAGAAAACCCTTAGACACCTTTCACCACTGTAAATTTCTTTTTATTTAAAGTTTTCTTAGCCTTCTGAGATGCTTTTTTTGTAATTTTTCATTGCATCATTCATGTTTTTTATATACAGTGAGTGTGATCGGTCACCAAATTCCTTTTCTTCCATCAGAAATCGCATGCAACCGCTTGTGTATGTACCAAATATGTAGCACCCAGAGCAACCGTAGTAAGCATTATACTTCATTCGGTTCTGAAGCAGAGGGCGAGCAACTGTGTCTACACTGCACAATAGGGTGGTCCTTATTTTTTGACTTTTGATTCTTCTTGGTCTCACCCCCCTATTTTGTTCCAATGACAAAAAAATGATCTCCACAAAATTTTAGCGAAATCGGTTAATATTAACACGTGCCTCAAAGCACTTAAAGTTTCTTATTCAATTAACATGGGGAAAAGTAGAGTACGACTTCAAATGCATGTATTTTTTTTTTATATTTCACCGGAATCCTTTGGCTCTGTGCAATTGTGATCTTTAGACTATGTTAAAAAAACACATCTAAACGAAAAATTGTTTTTTTTTTTTCAAAATTTACAAAATGGTGGACCCCTAAATTTGAACAAAAATTACAATTTCCACAATTGATAACAAAATATCGTCTAATTTATACAAAAGGCAGATTTATTGATTAGAAAGCACGTTATGACAATGAAAACTCAAAATTATGAAAAAATTCAAGATGGCGCCTTATGAAATACGCTAAAACCCGTCTTTTTCAAGCTTTTCGTCCGAAAATCTACCAATTTTGAGGAAAAATCAATTATATTGTTACAAAGCTTATGGTTGGAAGTAGGTCTCGAAATTTTCACTAATATAAAAATTTGTACTTTATTACTATTTTCAAAAAGTAACGTAATGTTTATAAATTTGGACAAAATATGAAATATATAATCAAAAAATAAGAATACGTTATACATTAGATTAAGAATAAATTTTCAAATTACATTAAGAAATGTGATTTCCAGTATAATTGCAGTTTTAAGAACTTTTCAAGAAAGTGGTTTTCTTCTCATCCGGAAAGCGACGGCGATAATCACTTACGATTTGTAGTAAATACTGCTTCTGTTCTTCGTTTTTTGTTAAAAATTTGTTATAATCGGTCATTAATTTGACCCCCCTCTCTGCTGTGTCGTTCACAACCTTCAGATTTTTTACTCCTGCAGACTTTGATGGTAATCTTCGAGCACTACCCAGTCCACTGGATCTTGGCTAAGAAAGGAACTTAGAATCCCGAACCGTTCAAAGAAATGCATAGTCTTGACTGAAACCAAGTCTTCAATCCCTTTTTTTACGAACTCTGGAACATCCTTTGGTTGAATAATCAATCGTTTACAATCTCCAAAGGAAGAATCAGATTTCAGACTTTCGACCATTTTCAGCTTGGTTGCAGCAGGTACTCTTGAATCGAAGAGAGACAACCCTACCGTTTCTGATGTCAAGTACCAGAGATGACCACAACATTTTTTCACAGCTACGCGTGATATATCGCAATCTATTTTCTCATATTCAGAGAGATTTATTAGACACTCAAGATCACGATAAGGCGCTTGTAAAGCGTTAGACGCGCAGGACTAAGCCTCAAGGTAGAAACGTATGATGAAAATACAAACATCCTGGCAGGCTGTCTTCTCAATTGATGTTAGTTGGAATTCGTCACAAAAAAGGAACAGCTTGATACAATAAATCGCTTTGGCCATCCGTCTTGCCTGATTCATAGCTCCAGGGCGACGAAAATTTATGCCGCGCGGTGGAGTACCTTCCAGAAAGATGATTGTCAACTCAAGTAGCTCTCTATAATCTTCTCTGCAATGATGTTCCATCAGAGATTTCAGTGCAAAAATCATAACCTTTTCCTTGACATCCTTGAGTGTCGTACGAACGTAATCATTTTGTATTCCAGGTCTAAAGAGAGCTTTGCTCAAGCTATCCCATGACTCCTAGAACCGTTTGAACAGTCGTACCGTTGGTGCTGATGACGTTCCAAACTTCACTTCGAAGACGCTTTGTAGGACTATCTCATAAATATGATGCCTGCAAATGAAATAAGAAAGACCACGCTGCAGTTGCTGTTCCAACAAGACGCAAGCACCATTCAGCCGTCCTGTATTCGATGCAGTCGAATCACAGCAGAGAGCCTGAACTTTCCCGTCTAAATTCCATTCCTTTAAAGTTTCATATACGACATCAGCTTGTTCTTTACCTGTTCCTGTAGGAAATTTTGGAACACCAAGAAATTTTTCACCATCTTTACAGGTTACTATAATTGGTAATCTGTCAACTTCTTTATTCTCTATTAACCCTGGAAGTAGCTTTCCATCCCAGTGAACAGTACATACCTGAAAGTCAGTATTTGAGAACTGACTTTTAACTTTTAAAGCACATTCTTGACGGATGCGTTCACGACATCGGTTTATCGAGGATCTATTTATTACCAGATCATTGCAATTATGTCCTAACGCTTCAGCAGTTGAGATCAAAATATGCACTGCACCCCTAACGCTCACATTGCATTTGTCGAATGCTGCTACAAGTTTCTCAGTAAAAATAACTTCCCTTGTAAGCCTAGGCATGGCCCGATAGCCCTCTCCATAGGGAGAGGACCGCAGCCACGCTGTTGGCTGATATCTCTGACTCACTAAATGCAGTACGAGGGGGGACCCAAAAGTAACGGGAATGGGGTGGTGGTGGGGCGGCTCAGTGGGCGATCGGGTTCTCCAGTGGGCGTTCTAAGCGGTGACTCTCCCTGAGTCAGTGTGTGAAGTCTGGTCGCTGTGAGTGCATCCGTTCGTCCATGGGATTTTTTTCAGTAAACAAACTTTTTCCGTTTCAGCGAAAACGTGAGATGGCTGAATGCCGTGAGCAACGCGCGGCTGTGAAATTTTGTTTTCTGTTGGGGAAAACTCCCGCGGAAACTCTTGTGATGCTTACAACAGCTTATGGGGATGCTGCCCTAAGTCAAACACGTGTGTTCGACTGGTTTTTGCGTTTCAAGCGTGGAGAGATGTCGATTAAAGAGTATTGTCATACTCTTTTGCCTTGTAGGCGCACTGGATATGGCCATAATCTCAGATCGTAGAACTGCAGCGTAGGACCCCATCTCAATTGTGAAGCCCATTTCATTCCTTCTACAATATACGCCGGCTCCTGCATGCTCCTCGTTCGTGGAGCCATCTGTAAACCAGTTGTCACCATCACTGGGCAGGTGTGCGTCGCCGTTAACCCATTCTTCCTTCGTGGATAGGCTAACTCGATACTTCTTGTTGAAGAGGTAGCGAGTGACCGTTTTTTTCCTGGGCATATTCAGGGTCGGCGTTCTCGCGATGTCGATTGGGATCTTCACTGCTGTCGAGATACTTCTGTCATTTTTCAAATTTAGCCTCCAGGCCGCCTTCGCAGCCACGGCCTTGATGATAAGATGCAGGGGCTCCAAACCTGTTAGTGCCCCCAGTGCCATCCTGGGTGTCGACTTCGAGGCTCCAATGACGCCTCTCAGAATCAGTCCCCTGATCCTTTCCAGTCGAGACTTTACGGTGGACAGCTCGACCGTGCTCCGCCAGACCGCCGCCGCATAGATTAGCCTGGGTCGCAAGATCGCTTTGTAGATCCACATTTAAGTGTCTCCGGTTTCAAGCCCCAGCTTTTCCCTATGGCTCTCCTACAGAGCCATAGAGTCGCTACTAGCTTCTTGTACTTGTTTTCCAGGTGCTCGTTCCATAACAGCTTCTTATACAGAATGACTCCTAGATATTTGGCTCGTTCTTTGATTTCCAGTTGTTGTTCTCCAAGTTTCAATGTACTCGTGGTTCCCCACTTGTACCTTCTGATGAAAACAAGCGCGTCTGTCTTACTCGGATTAACCGATAATCCAGTTTTCTTGCACCAAGAATTCACTATCATCAGTACTTGCTGCATTACTCCAAAGGGCGCATCCAGATGCTGGTCGCGCACAGTAATCAGTATATCGTCCGCATAGCCTATGACGTAGTAGACCTGACTCGAGAGTAGATAAAGCAATTCATCCTCTACTAGGCACCACAGCAAGGGCGATAAAACTGCTCCCTGCGGGCATCACGAATCAATGGTTCCACATAGCGTGGCATCACCCTTAGTCGTAGTTAGATTCTTGTTGGCCAACATGTGGCACGTCCACTCCACGACTTCAATAGGCACACCATGTGTAATCATGGCCGCCCTGATCACCTCTCCAAAGGTGTTATTGAAGGCTCCTTCGATGTCCATATAGGTTCCAATCTCGAGGCCTTTCTCCTTCAGTTGACCTTCAATTGGGTTTACTGCTCCACTTAGGGCCGTCTCCGTCGAGTGACCAGCCCTGTAGGCGTGTTGCTCCTTGTGGAGTGGCCTAGTTTACAAGACTTTATCGCGGATATATATATATATATATATATATATATCCACAAGTCTTTCCGCTGTTTTTAGTAGGAAAGATGTCAGGCTAATGGGCCGGAAATCCCTGGGTGAGGTATAACCGATCCTACCTGCTTTCGGAATAAAGACTACTCTCCTACCCCTCCATGCCGTGGGGACATACCCCAACGCCAGACTAGCCCTAGCAAGGCTCACTAGCGGCCCTATGATGACCTCTCCAGCCCTCTGTAAGAGGACTGGATATATGCGATCTGGTCCAGGAGACTTGTAAGGACTGAAAGATTTCAGGGCCCACCTGACCTTAGCGGGGGTGACAATCTCGTTGGCCAGCCGCCATTTCGGGCCCAGTTGGGCCTCAGACGACTTAGCTTGCCTCTGAGGTGTCATCCCCTTTTCTCCAAACCTTGACAAGTCCGGGAAATGCGCCTTAATCAGGCGAGCCAAGGTATGCCCGTCCGACTCTCAGTATCCCCTTCCGGGCAATTTCAGAGTGCCGAGAAAGCATCCGGGTTTCGAGAAAGCAGCCTATCCAGTCTAGCCGCCTCAGATCCCTTCTCGATATCTGTGCAAAAGTTCGCCCAGCTCTCCTGCTTTGCCTTATGTATTGCACCCCTGTATTCGTCCCTCATCACTGTGAATGACGTCCATAGTTCCTTCGTTTTGTCACTACTGGCACGTCTGAACCTCTCTCTGGTTTCCCTGTGAAGCTCTTCGAGTTTCCCATTCCACCAGTGTGTCTCCCTGGCCTTTCGGACTCTTGTAGGTCGACAATTACTTTCATAGGTAGCTTTTATAGCTTCTGTGAAAGTTTTGGCTGCTATCTCCAGAGTATCCACGTCTCGAATTGACCTGATCCCAGTCCGTTCTTCTTGGATTTCTGACCCATTTAGGGAAAGTGGGCACAACGGATTCCAACACGAACTCTATCTGCGAGTGATCTGAGAGAGTATGTTCATCTGAAACCCTCCGCTTCCTGATATTATCCCTAAAACTACTGGTGCAGAGAGTGATGTCAATGACTTCCTGCCTGACCGAATTACAGAACGTCGGGGTGTTTCCCGTGTTGAAAATATCCAAATCAGTGGTGATCAGATATTCCATACGTCATTACCCTTTGAGTTGATGTCCGTGCTGCCCCACAAAGTATGGTGGGAATTAGCATCACATCCCAGCAGAAGAGGAATACCCCTTACCTTGCAGTATTCCACCAGTGTACGTACCTCCACTGGTAGGTTGGTATTGCTGTCATAAGGAAAATAAGCCCATCCCAAAATTAGCCTCCCTATTTCTTTGAGATCCGTGGGTATCACCATCAGGTATCTTGAACATAGTTCAACGAGCGGGACAACGTTAACTCCCTTCGCCAGTATGCAGGCCCTTGGTTTGGCCGCCTTGGGGTCCCTGTCACAAAAAATACCCCCCCCCCCCCAAATGATGTGCCTGAAGTTTTAAAAATGTATATGATTCAGCGACTAGAAATCTATAAGAAATCCGTCCCTTTGGTCTTGGTAGATTAATAAGAACCAAGACGAAAATTAGGTATTTTCCGTAAATTATATTGAAGTCAATATTTCTGTTGTCTAAATTGTGAAGTATTAGATTTTTTCTGCATGCAGACTCTCTCATTACTCACCGGTTTTCTACAATGACAGATTCGCACTCAGAGTTATTTCAAAGAAATTTGTCAAAAAGGCTAATTTTCACAAAATTTTACTCATTAATTCGAATTCAGCGTCCAAAAATCCACGGAAAATACCTACTCATAGTTACGGTACATTAATAATTTTATAGATGAAAATTAATGTTTTTTGAAACTTACATATCTTATTTTTTTCGACAATGGCGCGTTCCGCCCGTGATTCTTCTACTTCTTTTCGTTTTTGATATCGATTTTCTCTCTCTTCCAGTTCATGGTCAATACCATCATATATCCAGGTCGCCCTTTTTGTCTCTGGAGAAGCAAAAACTGTTTGTCTTCTTCTATTTTTATAATTTCCAACGCATTGGCATGTGCAATATCAAAGAGGTCGTTTAGAGTGTCACTGAATGCATCCCTCTTTTTCTTTGCCACCTCGCTCTCCCTTGTTGAATTTCTTTGTAGGTTTCTCCATTTATTATACAAGTCTTGCAGTTTTGATACGCAGTGATAAATTTCTTCAGTTGGAATTCGTGCCTTCTGCCAAAAAAAAGAACTTCCTGTATTGTTAACTTTGCACTTTCTCGCACTGTTTTTTTCCACATAATTAAGGTTTAAGAATAACACTCTCAAAACGTGTCCATTTGTCCGTTTCAACTTCGACTTAGCACTGAAATATATTCTTCTCTTATGAGTGGTAAAGAATTATTACTTATATCATTATAACCGAGTCGAGAGACGAGATGGTATTGACAATGATCAAGTTCGGAACTTTTTGAAAATAGTAATGAAGTACCCATTTTTACATTAGTGAAACTTTCGAGACCTACTTCCAAACATAAGCTTTGTAACAATATAACTGATTTTTCCTCTAAATTTGTAGATTTTAGGACGAAAAGCTTGAAAAAGACGAGTTTTAGAGTATTTCATAATGCACCATTTTGAATTTTTCAAAATTTTGACTTTCTTACATCCCGAAAAATGTTTCTTTGCAATAATGTAGTCTTTCAATTCAATAAATAAATCTGCCTTTTGTATAAATTTGACGAGATTTTGTTATCAATTGTGGAAACTGTAATTTTGGTTCAAATTTAGGGGTCCGCCATTTTGTAAATTTTGAAGAAAAAAAAAATTTCGTTTAAATGTCTTTTTAACATAGTTTAAAGATCACAACTACACGGAGCCAAAGGATTCCGGTCAAATATAAAAAAAAATACATGCATTTGAAGTTGGACGCTACGTTTCCCCATGTTAATTGCATAAGAAACTTTGAGTGCTTTGAGGCACGTGTTCATATTAACCGATTTCGCTAAAATTTGGTGGAGATCATTTTTTTGGTCATTGGAACAAAATAGGGGGTTGAGACCTAGAAGAATCGAAAAAAAAACCACCAAAAGTAAATAAGGACCACCCTATTGGGCATACTTGTGAATCGTGCAAATTTCCGATTGCTAGATTTTCAATTTCATTAATTAATTTCTACATTAATTTGTAGTTCCTAAATTAAATACCAGAATCTGGTTCCTTTATTCATCAGATTCGGTTTTTCGTCTGGTCTGATCATTTCTCCCGCCAGTCTGGTCGACTAGAGGGAGCAGATGCTGAGCCAGACTCTGGCCTCTGTCATACAAGCCAGACGTTGCTACTAGGACTTGAACCTACCTGAGCACTTGAAAATAAAGCTTTGAATTTTAATTTTTGAAATACATATCCACATTGTAAATTGAATTTCGCATCTTTTTATTTGGATAAAAAAAGTTGCAGCTTTTTATTTTCTGAAATATTAATAAAAAGCGGTTTTTTCTCCGATAAAAATATTTTGCCTTTTTTCACTTCAACTCGCGACAAAGTCAGCACTTTTAAAGTAAAATTCATGGAAAGTATGCATTGACATCTTTTGCGACCGATCAGGTTAGCAAAAGTTAAAAATGTTTATTTGAAAAAAAGTTAATAACTTTTTGCCGAGGCGTTGCACAATTCGCGCACAAACAACATTGATCGTTTCGGGAGTCGACCGAATTTTTAGAAAGCAAAAACTGTCAGTGACAAAGTTGGTCAGGAAGGTTCGAAGAAGTTTTCTGGAAATTTTTAGCTCAAGTGAAATAGTAGTTAACAAACTGTTAATGTTTTAATTTTCCGACGTGATCGATTTTATCTCGCAGAGGTCGGTCAGATACAGATAATTTTCATTTAAAAAACAAAAAATCAGAACTTATCCTAAGTTACATAAAATGTATACTGATAATTAGGAATCAAGAGTGTTAAATTTTCGATAGTATTAAAATAAAGATATATAATATATAAACCCAAGAAGACAAAAAAAAATTCAAGCGGAAATACTATGTTTAACAAAAAATAATTTCAAGTAAGTTTACTGGTCAATTTAACCAGAGTTTCTCTAGTTAAAGCTTATGATTATCACCCTAAAACACACAATGCTGCGCATTAAATCCAAAAGATAATAAGAGCCGAAAAGTTGTTTACAAAATGATTGACGAAAAAAAAAGAATCAAAATTTGTTCATTATTTGCATTGATGTACAATTTTGAACAATAACAATTCAAAAATCGCTTCCACATATCAGTTGTAAATTCAATATCAAAATTTGTTGATCGAAACAGATTCTAAAATCAATTGAGAACTGCGTCCTACAATTTATCGTTAACTATGTTATTTGATTTCGCTCTACTGTAGAGGTCTTTGCGTGTGGGTAATGAGGCTACGCAACTGCACTAAAAAATTAATATCCGTATAAAATATACGCTGTAGCTAAAAACTAATGAAAATTCTGTTGGCAGTTAGGGCAATATGGTGTTTTCAAAAAACTCGCATCTGAAAACTCAAAATCATGCAAGTCTCTGAATTTTGAATATTCAAAGAAAAAAAATGGCATGGCCTCGTGGGGATTAGCAAAATATAAAACAAAAGAAGCCTTGATAACCATAATACATTTGCATTTAAATCTTTTTATTCAATTTTAATCCGACTACGGATTACAAAGAATATTATATCTTAGTTTATCTTTTTTCTATTGAATTAATGATACTCATACTGTAGAGAATCTTCATTTGAAGCAACTTCTTTAAACCAACGTGGGAAGATTGGGTGACGTCTGCCTACAGGACATTCCTTCATTTCAATCCCGGACATATCGTCAACTGCACCGCTTATCATGTTTATTTTTATTCTCGAACTATATTTATCTGTCTTATATATTCCAAGACCCAGGTGCGAAATTCGGTCGGCTGCCAGAGATTGACCATCGGCCCAAAGTCGGCCCTGCTTTGGTAACCGATCTACGGTAACCAGAGTTGGGCCGACTAAGGTGTTTTCAAGCTGCCATGGTCTCACCGACGTTGGCAACCGACGTCGGCGGTGGGCGAAAAGCCGACTGTCGGCCCAATTCTGGCCCAACGTTGGGCCGACGATCGGATAAACTGTGGCAGATTGGTCGGTACGACCGCAAGAATGCGATCGGTCCAACTCTAGATACAGCAGTCGGTTAGCCACAAGTCACTATGTTGGCCCCGACGGTCGGTCTAACCTTGGCCCCAATATGGGCCGACCGTCGGATAAACGCTGGTTCATTGTTTTAAAAAAACCGTGAAAGTACGGTCGGCCCGACTCTGGACAAGAGGTGGCCCGACCGTCGGCATAACATTGGCTTGTACAAGTCACCATGATGCACCCGACGGTCGGTCAAACCTTGGCCCGAATATGGGCCGACCGTCGGATAAACGCTGGTTCATTATTTTTAAAAAACCGTGAAAGTATGGTCGGCCCGACTCTGGAAGAAAGATGGCCCGACCGTCGGCATAACATTGGCTTGTACAAGACACCATGATGCACCCGACGGTTGGCCCAAATATGGGCCAGCCGTTGGATATAGTAGGTTTCATTATTTCAAAACGACCGAAATTTGGGTACAAAAAGCTGGATTTTTGTGTAGACATACCCATATTTGCAACAAAATTTCGGTCCATGTAAAGTAGGGTGGTTCTTATTTATACTTGGTGGATTTTTTTCTCGAATTTCCCTGCTCTCACTCCGCACTTTTGGGTATCCAAAGAAAACCCCGTAAGTGACAAATTTGAATTTTACGTAATAATGCAGTTTATTGACGCTTTTTGAAAGTTTGAAAAAAATAAATAATCATTAATCGATAATTTAAGAATACTCAGTCATTTTTTAACGAATATTCCATTTTTTAAACAATTTTAATTTGTTTAAACACTTAAGAGTATTTTCAAAAAGCAAAGTAAAACATGAGAATATTTCAATCTTTCGAAAAATAGTAAAAATAAAATATGTAGACAAAAAAATTGTTTAAACAATTTAAATTTATTTAAACATCTACGAATATTCACGATGAACACATTAGTACTTGGAAATATTTAAATTTTTTTCGAAAATTTAGTCCGATAAAATATTTTTCCTGCTTTTTTTTTAGGTAAAATATATACTTGATCAAACACGTTTTATTTAAATAATTGTGAAATTATTCAAACAAATTATTTGATTGTTATCATTGATTATATAACTAATAAATTCTAGAAAATACGTTAATTTCGCGAGTTCACTGAAAAAAAAATTTGAACAAATTAAAATTGTTTAAATAATTGAATATTATTTAACAAATGACTTGGTATTCTCAAATTACCAGTTGATTAAAAATTCAGTTAAAATTCAAATTGTCTCGGATGAATTCTGGACAATATACTGGAACACAGAATTATTTGTAACATATTATCGCGTTTAAATATTAGATTTACAAAAAGCTGACTTTTTCCTATTTTAAATCAATGAAAAACTTCATGGTCTTTGCAAAACCCCTAAATATTAACCGATTTTGCTCGAATTAGAAGATTTTTTTTGGGCATTCGAACAAAACTGGGAGGTGAGAGCAGAGAAATTCGAAAAGTGAAAAATAAGGGTCACCCTAATGTAGACACTTCGCTTTTTTAAGAAAAAAATTCGAAGTTCCATCTTTATGATAAATTGTGAATATTTAGAAAAATGTACGTTTGATGTAATTCTTAATCGTTTTAGAATAGTCTGAAACACCAAAGAGCAAAATGTTACACGAAAGTTTGAAAAAATGTGTTATTAAAAAAATTGTCGCGGTACGCGATAAAATTTCCAAGTTCCGTCTATACAAATTTCAAATGTTCATTACAAAAATGACATTTTATGTCATTATCAAACGTTATAAATTGTCTAAAACACGAAAAAAAATATTACAAGAAGAAAAATTAGTCAAAGTGGGCACCTAAAAAAAAAATTTCTGAATAACATTTTTTGAACAAAATTGTTTAAAAAAGTTTGAAGAAAATGTTTGAAAAAGAAAAGTTTAGAAAAAATGTTTGAAGAAACATTGTTGAAAAAAAATTTGTTGAAAAAAATTAAAACAAAAATTTTGCAAAAAAAAATTGTTGAAAAAAATTTTGGAAAAAAATGGTTGAAAAAAATTTTGGAAAAAAAATTGTTGAAAAAAATTTTGGAAAAAAAATTATTGAAAAAAATTTGTTGAATAAAAATGTGTTAAACGAAAATTTTAGGGGTTCCGCCCGGGAATATTAAACACTAAAAATTGTAATCGATTTAAATTATTTATTTAAAAAAAATTTAATTTATATTCCCGTTGACAGTTAATTTATTTTAGATGTACATGATGTCGCATGATAATACAAAAATTCATGAGAAAAAAGAGTTAACAAATTGTTTTTCTTAACTGCTTTGAGCTGTACCTTATGAGGATGGTTTTTTCATTGTCTTTCAATTCTTTAGGTATAGAGTAATGGGTAAGACTCCCGACTGCTAGGCGATAGATTCAGGTATAGGTGTAGGTTCGAAACCCCGTAGCGTTAGAAATTTTATTTGTAATATAATGTTTAAAAATGTAATATATGTATTCATTCTAAGCAGGACCATTAACATTTATTGTCAAAATACTCGCAATCAATTATTATTTATTTTTTGAATACCTATTTTGTGTATTTCCTAAGGTTGCCCAGGTGCGAATTGACCGTCGGCCCAAGTTTGGGCTGACATCATCTTAATAGATGGCCCATATATGGGATCAAATGTCGGGCCGACTTTGAGAAGTCAAAGGCGGTTGACCGTTATCATTTAGCTGGTTGGCCCGACCAGTGGCGCACAAAGTTGGACCGACCGTCCGACGGTTGGCCCGACCGTGGGCCGACGGTCAATTCGCACCTGGGGAAGAATTCCACTATACTCCAGTATTGCAAAAACGACACCTTTGGATGTTGATAAAACAATATATTCTCGGGTTCGTACGGGCACAAATATACTCGTTTCTGCTCGAAATCTAATTGGTAAACCGGCAGGAATAACATATCTCCGAAATTCGAATTGCCGGTTCGCATTTTTCTGGGGAATAAGGCGAATATATCCAAGTTTTGCAAGTGCATATCCAAGTACTTCGTGAGAAGGAGGCCTGCCCGGAGAAGTCCTGGACTGTCTGACAGATGAAGAAGAAAAAGGAATAAGTTCGACATTGGGATTCCGTTCAGACTGTAGTGAATCGTAATTTGCAGAAGCTTTAATAAAACTGGTTTGGAAGATTGCTTGAGTTTGGCCTACTGGACAATCCCTTTTTTCATCTGGAGTCAAATTATCAACTGCGCCGCTTATCATATTTATTTTTATTCGCGAATGATTTCTATCTGCCCTATAAATTGCACGAAGAATCCCACTATAATCCAATGTTGCCAAAATGTCATTATTGGATGTTGATAGTACAATATATTCTTGGGTTGGCACGGGCACATATCTCTTTCGGTCTGCTCGAAATTTAATTGGCATACCGGCAGGAATAACGTATCTTCGAAATTCAAATTGCTGGTTTACATTTGTGCAAGGAATAAGCCGAACATATCAGAGTTCTTCTATTGTACATCCAAGTACTCGATCTGAAGGAAGCCTGCCCAGAGGAGAAATGGATCTGGCACGAAGTGGAGGCTCCTGAGGAGATATCCGGTCAGGTGAATTTTGTTGTCGAGCAGCAGAAGAAGAAGAAGGGCCAGGATTACGTTCGCTAATAGGTTTCTCGTCGGGATGTAAACTGCATTCTGCAGGAAGAAATAAAAGATTCATTTTTTTTTAGAACATTTATGTCTAATATCTATACCTGAATTCAACGTTTCTTTGTAGAACGCATCTTTCTGATGATTCCATAAAAATTATGAGAAATAATTTTTAATCATAAGAAACGCCCACCGTACATTTTTCTTGTTAAATGAACATATATTTTTTGTAGAAGACGAGTGCATAAACGCTTTAATAACCTTAAGGACAATAACGATATACGATTTTCTGCTATACAAAAACCTACATAAAATAAACGGTTTTTAATATATCCAATTATTTGGCAAATATGTTTTTACTCAGTTTTTACTGTAAATTAAAACTTAACAAACAATTATTTTAAATAAGCCAAATAAATAATTGAATTGAAATTATTTCAAAATTCCATATAGAAGAGTTGAGCATCAAAACATTCAAGTTGAGAATGATTAAGGCTCACCGTGTTTGAATTAAATTTAATTCATTGTTTAATTCTTGGGATTTATTCGGAATTCGTTAAAATTCTCCCGGAATTATTTTAAACTTCATCGAACTCTTTTGAATTAAAAAGAACATTAGACATATTAATAATATACGTTAGCCACTTTTAGTTAGTTTTAGCCACATGTTGGGTTACAAATTATTATTTCAAGGGACTGTATTTGAAAATAAAATCTCATTTGCAAATAACATTTAGACTTGATTTTAGTTTTGTCTCTTTGTTGACTTTTATTTTCTATATATAAATCATTTCCATTGGATTTCCCTTTCTGCCGCCCCCCCCCCCCCCCACCTCACCTGAGACTGTCATTTAAAGACGAATGTGTTTCTCAGGAGTTTACATGCGCCGCTGTGCCCTCTCTCCATTTGCCCCCCACCACCAATACTTTTACGACCTGTCTGAGAGCTCAAAGAATATGTGTGCATAATTTGGTGCCAATTGGTCAAAAACTACGGATTTGCATAAGCATCATACGCTTCAGGCCACTTGATTTTAAATATTAAATAAAAATTGGTCTATTTTTTTGAAGATCCATCTTCTTTGCTTGAAAATTTAACTATTTCAAGAAAAAATTAGCCATTTTGTTGGAAATTTATCTATCTGAATTGAAAATTTAACTCTTTTTTCATAATTCCAACTGTCTGGTGAGAAATTACAAAATTAATTTGTTTAGTTTCTACTATCTAAATGTCCGGAAAAAATTCAAGTGGATTACTTGTCTATTTGTAAATGGAGCCGAACTTTGAAAATTTTAAAATATTAAAATTGTGGTCACCAGAATTGTTAATGCAAGAAAAAATTATCTTCGGCTTGAATGGAGATATCGAGACGAATCAAGGTTTAAAAGAAAGAGCTCAGTACACTGATAGAGCTGAGACCAATAAAGAGTGGATAAAATTGTATATTTTCCTGTAAATTGAGTTCGCATAATTTGGACTTCAATGAGCTAATGGGATCGTCCATAAATTACGTAAGACGTTTTTCTTTTGTCTAAATAAAGACGAGAATAAAATTGATGTGAAGTTGAAAAGGACACAACGATATAAACAAAAGAAAAACGTCTTACGTAATATATGGACGATCCCTATGCTAAAGTCTCGTGAGGAAATAGTATTACAAAAAAAGGGTGACGCGTGTCCAATTACCAAGTCGCCCTCAACTGCGAAGACTGGAAAAAAAAATTTTGCTTCTGTGCGGTTCCCTACAGATACAGAGTATAGGTCAGAGTCTTGGTCTAGGACTAGACCTGACCATATGGTAGTAATTTCCTTTTCATTTAGAAACTTTTCATATATCAGTATACTATAAATGCTAAAATTATATTCTACGTCTACAGTAATGATTAACTTACAATTACATTTTTGTAAATGGTTTTAAATAAGGCGTAATTTTTTTCAATTCATTGAAAAGAGTATTAAAAAGAGTAACACTCTAATTCTGAAATTTCTTAACTATTACTTTTTTCTAAAGAACAAACTTGTAGGAAAGAAAAAAATAGTATGCATTTTTGTAAAACATTACATTTTGTCAATTTCAATATATTAATTCCATTGTACAATATGCAAGTACCAAATGTTTAAAATGTCAATGAAATTAGGGTGGTCTGAAAATTCGACTTTTGTTCACCGATCCCCCCCCCCCCCCACTTATTTGTTCGTTTGTGGAAAAAGAAATTCCTAAGTTTGTTTAAAAATGGCTCGAAAAATCGGTCAAAATTACCCCGTGCATTAACTTTTTCTAAATTAAAGTTTGAACACCTCTTTGGGAATGTTCAAAGAATAATTTCCATTCAATAACTTTTGATATCGCCCCCCCCCCCCCCAACCCCTTTGCCTGTAGCCGGAAAATGCCTCAAAAAATGCAAAACATCTGTTGTATGTCAAATTCAAGCTGAAGACGGTATTTTTTGAATTTCAACGTAGTTTAGTTTATTTATTTATATTCGATAAGTGACAATATTCCAAGTTTTTTAAAACTAATTTTCAATTGTTTACATAATTTTACTGGTCTCAAGCATTTTTTCGGGTGTAAATTGTCAAAAGTTATTATTTTTCGTTATAAATCATACAGTTGATAAATTTCAAGGATGATATTTTTTGCCTAGCATATTTGGTAATTACTTTAACAATTTTTCCCCTGTAAATCCTAATGAGAAGGTATTGGTTTTATGTAAAATTTGACTTAGTCGGTTTTCATCAAAAATTCACGTTTTGAGACCCCCTGAGCAAGAAAAAACGATTTTTATCAAGGTGTCTGTCTGTCTGTAGTCTGTCTGTAGGCACGATAACTTTCGGAAAAATGATCATATTGGATTGAGCTTTGGCACATTTGTTTAAGCCCTAAAAGAAAAGGAAAAGTTCGTTAACCAGATATTTTTGATGAAAATTCAAAAAGTTGGAGCATTTTCAAAACTTTTGAAATCATTTTTTTTCCAAATTTCAAAATTCTAAGTACGGAAATTCGTAGTAATCAAAAACTTGAGCAATTTATCCTCAAGACTTTTTTCGATAAAGAGAAAACTATCAGAGTTATAGCATTTTCAAAATCCAAAAAAACAAACGGAAATCAACATTTTGCGCCAAACAACGCACGATATAAAAAAAAGTCAGGAGAAGAAAAACGTGGCTTTTTGCAAGCTCTACAAGATTATCATAATAACTTTTTGAATTTTCTTGAAAAATCAAAAATCCAAATTTTGACCCCATGAAACATATAAAAAACAAAATTAAAAATTTCCATTTTGCTGTTAGACCATGCAAGATACAAAAAAAGATGATTAGACAAAAATTATTCATCCAAGATAGACCTACAAATTTTTTGCTAATTATTTTTCTATAGGACGCGTAGTTTTTGTTTGATTCGTGAAAAATGACGTTATAAAATAAACAAAAAATCAAATTTTTCCATTCTCATCCCAATGAGAAGGTATTGGTTTTATGTAAAAAAAAAGTTTACTATGAATAAAACAGTTCCTGTTCGACGAGAAACGGAATTTTCGATTTTTTGTTAGCATTTTCAGTAAGGTAAACCAAAACTTTCTTAAGCAATTAAGCGTTTTTATTTGGACTTCAAAAAAGTGTGTGGGTATTGTAATGAGAATGTATTCCTTAAGGTCGATAGAGCCTTAAGTAAATAAAGTTCCTTTTTAATCTAAAATAAAAACAAATTTAACAATCGCTTGAAACGTAGAGGTTTTGTTTATTTTATAATATTTGCAAGTAAATTTCTTCTTTTTATCTACGCCGAGCGCGATGTGCTAAAACCGAAAAAAGCCGAGCGCGAGGCAAAAAGTATCTGAGGGCGTAGCTCGAGGTACATAAATTAGCGAGCGCGAAGCGAGCGGTAAATATATTGTCGCAGGTGATGAATGTTAAGAGTGATACTTTTTGTGGAAGACAGTTCGCAATTATTCAAACCATGATATTACTTGTACTCCACCTTTCCTGTCTTCTGCAATAAATATCGCTCTCAACATTCATTAACTGCATCATTAATTCCATAAAATAGTAATTTTGAAGATTTACAGAGGAAAATATTGTTTCAATGATTGAAAATTGTTTCAATAATTTTAAACTATCTTTCACACAAAATATCACTCTTCTTGTCATGCAATTACTTTTAACTTTCATATATACATCTGTTATCAGAAAAAGGCATTAGGATATTTTGTTCGTCTTCTTGCGTAGTACTAATAACCGTACATAGAATTTTCAAATCTTCAAAAAAATGGTCTCAAAAATTTTCAAAATTTGCTCACTTTTTGAATTTTCATCCAAAATAGCCGGTTAACAAACTTGTTTTTTCTTTTTAGGCCTTAAAAAAGTGTGCCAAAGCACAATCCAATCTGATAATTTTTTCGAAAGTTATCGTGCCTACAGACTACAGACAGACTACAGACTACAGGCAGACATACAGACACCTTCGTAAAAATCGTTTTTTTCTAACTCAGGGGGTCTTAAAACGTGGAGATTTGATGAAAACTGACTAAGTCAAATTTTACATCAAACCAATACCTTCTGATTATTATGAGGATGTAAAAATGTAATTGTGATTTAATCATTACTGTAGACGTAAAATAAAATTTTAGCATACGTATAGTATACTAATATCTGGAAAGTTGGTAAATGAAAAGGAAATTACAACCATATGGCAGGTCTAGTAGTAGTAGTAGTAGTAGGGAACCGTCCAGACGCAAAATCTTTTTTTTTCAAGTCTTCGCAGTTGGGGGCGACTTGGTAATGGACACGAGTCACCGTTTTTTTTGTACTACTATTCCCTCACGAGACTTTAGCATAGCTCATTAAAGTCCACATTATGCGAACTCACTTCACAGGAAAATATATAATTTTATTCACTTTTTATTGGCCGAGCTTTATCAGTGTACTGAGCTCTGTCTTTTAAACCTTGATTCGTCTCGACATCTCTATTCAAGGTGGATATAATTTTTTCTTGCATTAACCATTCTGGTGATAAAAATGGCTATTATATGACTATAAGCTGGGAAGGTGGCTTTAGGCTCGCTCCGCAGGCCTGATAAATAGCCGTATCCATGCATTTATTATATGAAATATAATGAGAATTACAGATATATTATATTATTATATTCACCAATAGAATTAACGATGACCGCCAAAGTGAAGACAAAAGTACAGACCATCCGCATTTCCGCAAAGTAGAGAAAAAACGAATTAATGCATCAGTGAATAATTTGGTTAACAACTGTATCTAAAGAATATTCCATTGCTTCATCAGAGTACGAATGTATACATTGGTATCCGTCATCTCACATATATGTGAAATAACGACGTCATTAGTGTCAAGATTGTCCCTCGCAAATAATGATATCATTTGACATTTTTTATTATGATCATTTCAATTAAGACATTCTCATCTCAAATGGAATAAATTATCTGATTAAATTTCTGAATAAATTTCCATTTGGATGGAGATAGTATTTCCATACAAATGTGTGGAAATTATTTTTTAATTCATTTTTACGCTTTATTAAGTGTGGGATGTGAAGACTGTTAGGCGTTGTGATGTATAGGAGGATGAAGTAAGACAAGTATAGATGTAATATCATTATATATTTACCAATAGAATCAAGAAAAACGGCAAAAGCAAGGAATAGAGTACCCACGGCGATATATATACTAATGGGCTTTTCGTATTCCACGTAGCCAGTTTTGATTTTCTGACTCCCCCTCTTTGACTCACTGCCTCATTCGCACAATGATGTTTCATCGAGATTTACTGGTCTATGTTCCTGTACACCTGTATGTTATAGAACAAATAGCGGTGTCTCAAAAATTATATCAACATACGCTCAAAGTTTAAACAAAGGTTCTAGAAAACAGATCTTTATTCCTCCAATTTTATCTCCTCCGTGATTCCATTATTGCACAAATTAATATGATGAATTCATGTGATATCGTTTATTGATTTTTTTTTTATAATGAGCCAAATATAAATTTGTTATAAACTTTTTTAATTTGACATGCACCACGTTTTAGTTATGCGAAAAATATTCAAAAAGTATAGAAATTTTTAGAATGTAATTTGAATTCCCATAAATTTAGATTTTTTTATTGGAAAAATAGCTCTGTACCGATTATTTAAAGAAACTTTCGTTGATATCATAAATTGCAAATTAAACTTTCGGACTGGTTTAAGTTTTCAACCCATACTAGACTTTCGTGTTTTTAGGCCAGATTGCGAACCTGATACCCTGACCCGTTGTCAATTTCTACTCCCCTCGAAAGTAAGTAAGCCGTTGGCTAAACACTTATTTTACGTTTATTCTGCGTTTTTCCGTTTTTTAAAATTACAGTAATGAATCAAGGATAATTAAAAATAATAAAATGTCATACTTCAGAGCCCAAAATTCTTTTAAAAGAGAGGGAACGGGGTGATTTCTTACAAAACTTGGCGGATCAATTGCCACCAGTCACTGTCAAAACTTTGAATTAAAAAAATAGTTTGCATCTGCGCCGCTACGACGCGGCAAGGAAAGCATCCTTCACAGCGCCAAGACTAATGATCTCTAAGGGAGAAAAGAATAGGTCATTAGAGGATTTTGGGGAAATGTGATAAGATAGCTACAATATAATAAATTTATTGCTTTCACGATGATTCATTATAATAAAATTATGTGTTTCTGTTTTCAATCGTGTACAAAACTACGAATCTTGCCGACGTATCGTGAATATTGCCTGTGATTGGTCAAAAGCCCCACTGGGGGACTGGGCGAACTTGATTGGTCAACCAATTCGTTTTTAAAAAACCCGGAAGGACGGAAATCCAAACCGGATGAAGGTAGTTTTGTCAAATAAAATGCTATGTCCTGTTTTTATATGATGCTCAGCTAGTGCTGATTGCGTGAAATGTTTTATTCTGACTTTATTGTCATGTTCCTACACACATTGGCTTACCACTTTCACGGTTTCTCAAATATAGACTTTGCCGCAGGAGCAAGGTATTTAATATACTCCCGGATCACTGATATGTTGATGACCGATTGCTTTTGAGGTGGGTGGCGGTGAAAGGAGGCACGTGGGTATATCTTTGTATCTGAGGGTTTTCTGAAAACCTCATGTCCTGATGTGTTATCAGATTTTTTGTAAACTAATACGTTCAAGAAAGGCAATTTTTCATTTTGTTCCATTTTCACGGTGAGCTGAATATGGGGGTATAATCGATTGATGAAATCGAAAAACTTGTGTAGCTCATCTAATCCATGCCTGCAGATGAAAAAAGTGTTGTCAAAGTAACGGCACCAATATTCTGCTTTAAGCTTGGATCGGTTGAAGATTTTAGTTTCTAGATGTTTCATAAAGATGTTGGCTATCACAGGTGATAGTGGAGATCCCATTGCTGCTCCTCAGGTTTGTTCGGGACTATGGTTATTGAAAGAGAGGTATGTACTATTAAGACAGTGTTCCAACAAAGGTATGAAATCAGAGGGGAAGTTTGCAAAGGATTAAATAATATCGATTGTATCAGAGATTAGTGCTTTTGTAATGAGAGATACTACGTCGAAACTCACTAGGATGTCTTGGGGTTGAATGTGAATCTGTTGTGTCTTTTTGATAAAGTCAAAGGAGTTTTGGTCGTGTGTGATAGAGTTTCCTGTGAAAGGATTCAGTTCTTTGATAAGGAAGCGTGCTAGGTTGTATGTTTGTGAATTCATTGCGCTGACGATAGGTCTGAGTGAAATGTTGTTTTTGTGGATTTTTGAAAGTTGCTGAAGTTCTGGAGAGATGGGATTAGTAGGTATTAATTTATATATTGTTTTGCCGTCAAGTTTAAAGTCTTTTAGAAGGATATTTGTTTTGCTGAATATTGTCCTTGTGGGGTCTTTTTTAAGTTTTTTATATGTATCGTCAGTTAAGTGTTCCATGATTTTGTTGTTATAGTCTTCTTTATTGATTATTACTGTTCTGTTACCTTTGCCTGCGGGTTATACTATGATGTCTTTATTCCGATTGAGTTCTTTAATTGCTGTTTTTTCTTGTTTTGTGAAGTTTGAGGAGGGAAGTTGAGCTCGGCGTAATATGTTGGCCGTCTTACGCCGTATGTCTTTCGCTTTTCTGGGTGGAAGGGTAAATATTGTGGATTTCAAAATACCAATGATTTCTTCTTTCGAAATTTCGGAGGGAATTACTGCAAAATTATGTCCTTTAGATAAGGCTGAAATCATATAATTGCTGAGAGGCTGGTTAGAGATGCTTTTACTGTGTTAGTTAGTGGTGTGTGCCTCACTGGAAGTAATTTGTCAAATTTTATTTTATGTTTTTGAGCGGAAAGATCTTCAATCCGTTGGGATTGGTCAAATGATATGCGGTCCAATGTAGACCAAATGTCAAATCTGAAGGGTATTCGATATGTAAAGGTGAAGTTTCAATATTTTTTTGAAGGTAGTGTGCAAGACAAGTTTGTTATGGTGTATTCTTTCTTTCAAGAGAAGCAAACTTTTTTTATGTAGAACTGATTTGGATTTAGACGTTCCCAAATGCTTTTTCATTCGTAAGAATTTTTTGGGACGATATCGTTGTCCCTGCATCGTTTTAAGAAAGCTAGAGATTTCAATAGCTTAGGCTGAGAAGACGTGAGCTTACTGAAAGTGTTAGTTTAAGTAAGAAAACTCTTCCTGTGAAGTTCGTTCATAAGAAGGATAATAACGCACGCAATGAATCTCCTATTTGTATTTTTGCAGAAATTTACATTCCACAGGTAGACACTATTTATGATTGCTTAGCAATTACGTAATGTTTATTTGTGTCCTTGATTCAAATCTAGAGAATATGAATTGGTCTTGATTTCATGATGTAAAAAAATGTTCGGAAACAATATACCGGATTCGGCGATGAGTTGAACCCAAGATTTTGAGCCAATGATTTGTCTGGAAAAAGCCTTGGATTATGAAGCTACATACTTTTTAAATTGTTCAATAAAATAATTTGAACATAGGCGAATTCAACGCAATCTAAACGTTCAAAAAGTGGTGATTTTGTTTAACCAGCCTCAACAGACCTCTTTAATTTGAGGGGCCGCTAACAAAATACGTGGTAAGCTCTTCAGAAACTTCAGCCCTCCACCCCCCCCTTCACCTACTTGCGTGATGTTTTCTCTATTGTTCTTAACATGGAAAATGATACTTTAAGTGTGGAAAATTTAACCGTAAATTTACGTTATATTACCATAACTTTTTAGGTTAACTCGAAGAGAAGATAGTTACAAACGATAACAAATTGTTTAAGAAATTATGTTTGTTGATTTTAATTAATTATTACCTCACTCTAACTTATGAGTCGACATTACCTAAAAATTACATAAAAATCCGCAACTTCCTAGCACTAGTCTAAGAGAATATTGTCATAAATATTGCAAAATGTTTACTTCTGAGCTATTTTCAAAAAGTAATTACTCGATTGAGTTATATGGCTAATTGTGAAGAAAAAAATATTCACGTTCAACTGAATTCACCTAATATGACGTATTTACAAGAGGTTTTTCTCCAAAATGATGAAATTTACATATTTACGCACTCATCTATTTTAATTTGCTTTTTTCGCACATCGTGCCTCGGTTTGCAGAAAATATTCGTTTAATTTTTAATGGATTTTAATCAGCAGGAGCTCATTTCATTCCTTAATATATTTTCCGTCTGACCTCCGATTTTTTTTAAACTACGTATACGTATGTTTTTTGACGCTCCGATTATGAATATGCCCAGATAACAACGTGCTCACACCTTGCCCGCATGGTGTTTGCACGCGTGTCGACCGATCGGCACGATGTGAGGGCAAGAGTGCAGACATATGTGTCCTCATATGCATCGCATATGCGTCGCACGCGTGTCGACACGTGCGTGCCAGCGTCGTGGTAGCATGCACGTGTTTTGAGTTATAATCATTGAAAACAAGATGTTAAAAATAACATAAGTAACAGAAAACATTGTATGACGTTTTTAAGCAGAGACTCGTGTGTTGAAAGTTGTTCTTTCACAACTGATGATGCAACAGGTGTTGATTCCAAAAGCGACATACACAAAATTATTCCTGCTACATCTTATGTAAATAATGAATTAGCGAGAAATATATATTTATCTGAAAATATTTTTTTATTTCGAACAATTTAAATTATTCAAAACAGAGCGTTTATTCAACACCTTTGTTAAAAAACTAAGGGATTTTAAAGAACACTATACTTTTGAATCTTCTAGTTAATTACTTTAAATTGTTTTCCAAGTTGCATATTTTTAATCGTTCTACTTCTGAGATTTAAGAACTTAAATCTCAGAAGTAGAAAGATTGAAAATGTGCACTTGAAAAACTTGTTTTCGATCATTTTAAATCTGAATATAGTAAATATATTAAAAAATAGTGAAGAAGATATATTGAATTTTTGTATTGCGAAGCATTTTAATAGAAACGTTGTGACAATCGCCAAGTGACAGTTGCCGATGCTTTGACGTTTAATTTTGAAAGGTTTGTGCACAAATGTGTGGGAAGTACAAAGCCTGAGGCGCGCTCAAACTTGCGAGCGAAGCGAGCTCCGCGTGACGAGAATGTGCCCGCGCAGCGGGCAGATTTTTTTTTTTAGTTTTTCTTCTAGTTGCATATTTTTCTTTATGTTTATCATTTGACTATAAGATACTTATGGTGCACTTTCACGGAGCTAAAATTTTAGAGTTCAAAAAATTATTTTTAAACAATTACAACTCTTGCCGACTTTGTTATTTGCCTTGAAATTTGTTTTTACTCCAAGCTAATTTTCCGAGCCAAAACCCAAGAAAAAATCTTTATTTAATTTGAACAAAAATAATTATTCACTTTGCTTAAAGCGAATTTGGTCAGAGTTTTATTTTTACACAACTGCTATATTATGTTTTTAGTAATAATGCGCTTTTTGTGCCGTTCTCTTCACCGCACGCTATATGCCGACATTTTGCCCTAAGTACCTGACGAGCATGATAGACGCACGCTGTGCTGCATATCATGCAGACCGTGTGCGGGCACTATGCGGGATTACTTATTACCCTCAGAACGTGCTGTCACTGTTCTTGCATTGTTGCCGACACATCGTGCTTGCACGACATGCCCCCATGTGCCTCCGCATGCATTGTTATCTGGGTGATAGTTAAAATTGGCACAAATTTGATTTTCGTCGGAAACCATAAAAAAACGTATATCAGAATGCACATTTTATGTTATATTAATTTTTAGCCTATGAGTCACAGTGTGACACAAAATGAAAAGTTTTTAATCTACAGTAATGAAGGGACTATCATATAGGGTTTCAAATTGTCTTATATGCGTCATGAAATTTTTCTGAATTTCTTGAAAAATGCCCAAGATATGGAGGTCATAACATTTTTCAAAGTGATGACCCACAAAATAAAAGTTTTTAATCCGCAGTGATGAAGGGAGTGTTGTGTGGTGTTTCAAACGACGTGCGTTCCGCTAGCACCTTCACAACGGAATTTTAATATTTTCTTCATGCCATAATATTGTGTTTTTTTGGGCTTTTGTAAGGCACCGATGCCGACTTTTGGGCTCTTCTAGTTTTCTCAGAAACCTATTTTTGAGTGGAGCTGCTGGCCGCCAGCACCTCTACTACAGAACATTTGAAAAATTAAAAAAATCAACAGCGCCAGAACTTTGGGATTTTTTGGGTTCCTCAAATATGCAAAAAATAATTTTCGAAAAACTACCCCTGTCTCCTTAAAATTACCCTTAAAATAACTCACGCACCAGGTCTAAATGTAAGCATATCCGAATTTCAGGTTATTTCTGGGGTCCCGAAAACACTGGAAAACTTTACACACTTTCCGAAATAATATACGAACTCTCGTAACTACATATCAAAATATCACCCATCAGAAAGTCATTTTAGCCTAAGAACGTCGCAGAAAGCAGACAGAACGAAGACTCGTTTGCATAGCGTAGAGTGGGGACTCCCAGCCAACCACGGCACAGCACGCTCGGCCTGCACGGTTCCTAGTAGGTAGCTCATGAGGTTTTGTGTTCCTCAGGAGAGCAGTCTTGTAGTTTTTTTGGTAGTTTTGTGTGTGCGTAGGCCTTAAACTTAATGATGGTTGGATTAGAGTACAAGTCAGTAGAGTGGGTTTTGTTTTGGTTAGCTCAAGTAAAGTGGTAACGTGCTGTGCTTGAGACTGAATTCTATCAATTTAATTATTTAAATTCTTTTTTCTTGCATTTTATTTATTAACAAGTAATTTTCATTGTGTCGCTTCGAAGAAAATGTCTAACTTTCGAGGGTTTCATCGAGATAACCCTTCATCCTGTTAGTATTCTCTTCCTAGCTGTGAAAATACCAAATCTGTATTAATCTTTAGTTGCTCTGATGGAACAAGTTTCACCTAGGGCTTGTAAGGAGAGTACGGATAAAGATTTTTCCCAAAAGAGCTTGACTTTTTAAAATTAAAATTACACGTTGCCCTCTTATCTCTTGGGAGTGATCGAGATCACTCCCTGGATTTGTGACGTAGCTTGCAGTAAACTCCTTGAATTCATTATTTGAAAAAAAAGGTTATTTAAAAGTTGCAAATAAAGCCAATTGCTGACCAATAAATGTAGCCTTGAATTTTTAATTATGGTTCGTAGCACTGATTCTCTGGCTTACAATCAATGAATGCAAGGCTGAGATTGTCCAAAGAATCAAAATGATTTTAAACTTCTTTTTAAACATAAATATACCAAAAGATTTCTACTTTCAAATCATCCACTCCGAAAAGGCACGCACATAAATAGAATAATATTCTGAGTTAGGATATTAATACTTCGGCCTCTTCTGTTTCAGAAAACGAAATTTATTTAATTCTCAACATCTTCGGTAAGATTCCATGAGTTTTTATTTATAGGCAATAATGTTCGTTCTACTTTCAATTTTTAAACGTATTAAAATCAGAGGAGTTTGATGATTCCGCCTTCGGGAAACCCAAACAAAAATTTTCTTCAATTATTTGGTTCAAAATTCCTCTATTTTGCAAAAAATTAATTTTTTTTGCTATAAAATTAATATTTTTGGTTGAAAATTCATTCCACTGGTTGAAGATTTAACTATTATGTTGAAAATTCCTTTAAAATTTCAAATATTTGTTTCATAATTTTGAAAAATTACTTAGAAATTAATCTTCTTTGGTAGAAAATTAACCTTCTTGGTAGAAAATGTATCCTTCGAGTTGAAAATTTATCTCATTGATTGAAAATTAACACTCACAATATTAAAAAAAAATTAAAATTTTGAGCCAAATAACGCACGATATGAAAAAAAGTCGAGAGGAGGAAATTTTTGCTTTTTGAAAGCGAAAAGGACTTTATCAAAAAGATACAACAGATTCACATGCAACCCCAAGACATCCTAGTGAGTTTCGACGTAGTATCTTTCATTACGAAAGTACCAATCTCTAATATAATCGATATTATTAAATCCTTTGCAAACTTCTCGTCCGATCTCATACCTTTGATGGAACACTGTCTCAATAATACTTACTTCTCTTTCAATAACCAATTCTGCGAACAACCTTGAGGAGCAGCAATGGGATCTCCAATCTAACCTGTGAGAGCCAAAATTTTTATGAAACATCTAGGAACTAAAATCTTCAACCAATCCAAGCTTGAACCGGAATTTTGGTGCCGTTACGTTGACAATACTTTTGTCATCTGAAAACATGGACTAGATGAGATACACAAGTTTTCCGATTTCATCAATCGATTACACCCCCATATCCAGTTCACATACAAACAGGTACCTACAAGCCTCCTTCCACCACCACCCATCTCAAAAGCAATCGGTCATCAACTCCTCTGTATGTAGAGCTGTCTCCATAACAGATGAAGATAAATTACAAAAGCAATTACAAAACTTCTAAACAACCCAAAACATAAAAAGGAACCTGTCAGTGATCCAGGAGTATATGAAATACATTGCTCTTGTGGCAAAGTCTAATTGGACAAACTGGTAGAGCCGTAAGCCAACGTAAGAGTAAAGTGAGGACAAAACATTTCACGCAATCAGCACTAGCTGAGCATGATATCGAAACATAACATAGCATTTTATTTGACAAAACGACCGTCATCGTAAAAACATGCAATACTTTTCCAAGAAAACGTAGAGATGCAATCGAAATCTTTAAACACCCTAATAACATCAAGAGGGACAATGGTTATAATACCAACCCGATTTGGCTTTCCGGCCTCCCGCGTTTTTGAAGAGACTTGATTGCCCAATCAAGTTCGACCAGTTCCCCCGGTGGGGCTTTTGATCAGTCACGAAATGAAACGTTCACGAAACGTCGGCAAGATTCGTAGTTTTGCACACGATTGAAATCCGAAACACATCATTTTATTAGAATGAATCATCGTCAAAGCATTAAATCGATTATATTGTAGCTATCTTTTCACGTCACCCCAAAATCCTCATGACGTATTTTTTTTATTCCTTAGAAAATGGCGGCGCAGATGTAAATAATTTGTTTAAATTCAAAGTTTTGCAAATGATCAGGTCTTTCAATTACTTCAGCCAAATAAAATTTACTTAGTAAACACAAACTTTTTCTCAGTGCATGAGTATTGCATTTTCTATACTTTGTTAATCATTTTAATTGTTATTACAACGCATATTCATTTCTTCTGCTTGAAAGCTCAACTATTTGGTTGCCAATGACACTGATTGGTTAGAAATCAATTTTTTGTTGAAAATTCAAATATTTGATTGAAAATTTGACTTTTTGGGTTAAAGATTTGTCTCTTTTGGTAGAAAATCTTTGTTGGTTGGAAATTAAACTTTTTTGTAAGCAATGCAACATATTGCGACATGAAATATCAAGATTTAAAGCGCTTGATATTGAATTGCATATGTATGAACATTAGTGGTGTTTAAAAGAATTTATTTGTCTATTATCCCCCTATTTTTGTGAAAAATCGCCATGTTCCCTCTTTTTTAAGAACATTTTGGGCTGTAAAGTGTGACGTTTCATTATTTTTAATTATTCCTGATTCATTATTCTAATTTTAAAAAACGAAATAACGCAGAATAAACGTCAGATCCCGGTTAAGCCAACTGCTACGTGACTTTCAAGGGGGAGTACAAATTGACTTTGGGTCGGGTATCAGTTTCGCAACCCGGCCAAAAAACACGAAACTCTAGAATGAGTTGAAAACTTAAACCAGCCCAAAAGTTTGATTTGTAAATTAGAAAAATTTCCAGGACTTCAGGAAACTTACGAACAATTTTATCTTCTACTCACTATATACATTGTAGGTTGAGAAAAACGAAACTTTTTTATACTGTGTCGCTTGACATCCATTCATTTATTCGGTGAATAACTTTTAAATAATCCTAAAAAGCTTTTCTATCTACGACCGTTTTTTTTTAATAATCGGTACAGAGCTCTTTTTTCAATGAAAAAATGTGAAATTGTGGGAATTGAAAAACAGCATGGAGAGAGAGAAGACAGCAGGGGAAGAGGGAATAAGAGAGACAAGGTTTAATGGGAACTATGTGTGGATTATGCCAAGGGCGAGAGCGCAATATTTGTGTGAGAAAGGAGAGAAAGGAAGTCAGGAGCTTATAGCGAGGATGAGATGTGGGTGCATGGAGGGTTTCAATAGGTTCTGTTTCGCTAGGGAAAAGAGGATGTGTGAACTATGTGGGAAGGGGGAGGCAAGAGTGGAGCACTGATTGGAGGAGTGCGTAGAGGTGGAAAGGAGTGAGATAAGCAGGGATGTATTGATGCATGAAAGGGGGGACAAAAGGGCAGTAGCATGGGTGAAGAGAGTTTTGGGTAAGATGGGGAAGAAGAGGAGGAAGGAGGAAGAGGAATGGAGAAGGAAAGATTGTAAATAGAGGAGGAAGTAAATGTGAGGGATCTCGCAAATTAAGGGAAAGGTGGGATTTGGAACGTCG
>CAKNYM010053008.1:628050-651257 GCA_932195095.1 Andricus curvator
GTCGTATGGTAGCGGGGGCTTGTAACTTTGTTACAACCTCCCCCCCCCCTCTGTTTGGGGCGATGTTTATTGTTTTAATAATTTCTCGCACCTATCCAGTTCCTCGCCGAATGTAAGCAACGATTCTTCCTCCGTCAAGTCTATTTGTACGTATGACTCATCTTCCTCTTTGGTTTCCTTCTTATCGTTTTCTGTGTTATGATATGTCTTCCTTCCTTCTATTTGTTCAAGTTCCTTTTTGTTGAATGACATCTTCATGATGTTTTTAAATTTTTCTTTTGTTTCGACCCAACCTCCTTTTATATATTTAGTTCTGGTCGAATCCGGAACCACGTGATGATTCTTCATTCGATTCGGTATCTCATCGCAGTATGTGTCATGGATGATGTAGAGTGTCACTGGAATCATCCTTTTACAATGACGACATTCCCATCCTTTGATGTCTTCCATCTTTTTCTTCTTTTTTGTTTCTTCCTATTCTTCTTCTTCTTCTAGATTGGTATCTTCTTCCGATGTTTTTGCCGTCTTTGGTTCTTCTTGCTGAAAATTAACTTATTACTAATCTCTATTTTTATTTCAATTCAAATGTTACCTTGGCCTCTTATAGCCGTATTTATTTTTATTTTTACGTTATATTTTCTTTGCAAAATTCATTTCTATCTTTTATTCTTTAACAAGATTGTTTAAATCTTTAAATTAAATTTATCAGCCAAACTTAAAAGTTATTTATTTTATCTGTAAAGAAATTTGTTAAATTATTTATAACTGTAGTGTCTGTGAAGAGTATTCAATTAATTATTCCGTTGTGTATGTTAATGAGTATGGAAAGAACGGATTTTTATTCCCAAATTATATTTTATCTTTGTAAAATTTAATTATTTTTTTTGTTTCTCCATTGTTCTTCCTGCTTCTTCATTCTTTCCTCAAATTCTTTGATTCTTTTCTCCATTTCCTTCTTTTTTTCCTTCTCCTTTTCTTCTTTCCTCCACTTCATCATTTCCGTCCAGTCTTCGTGTGTCAATAGTCCATGTCTTAGTCGTTCGATATCTATAATTTTCTGTACTCTGTCGTTGTGTCTATTTTGTTGGTGTCTCGCCCTTGCGTTGTCAATTTCTCTCCCTTCTTCTCTATCTCCTCTTGCTATTTTCTTCAGCTCTTCTGTTCTGATTCTGTTAATTTCCTCCTGCATTTTTTTCTCTGTTTCTTCTTTCTTTCTCTTTTCTTCGTCCTCCCTTCTTCGCCTTTTTTCCTCCGGAGTTTCACTCAGGGAAGGTTGACCTAATTGCCACCATGGCTTGCAGACGTGGTTTAGGAGCGCTTCCCGTCCCAGCAACTCTGCACGGCAATTCGAGCATTTTACCGCCAATCTTGAACTCATTGTTCTGAAAATAAATGTTTTTTCTGTTTCTGTTGTTTTTTGTAGGTGTAAGTGTTTCTGTCACTTTTGTCGGTATCAGTGTTGTTAAAATTCAAATTATTCACATGTATGCCATTCAAAAGAAAAAATTCAAATTCGAACCTACCTTTTAATATTAAACTTTTTAATATCTTTAACATTCCAATTACCTAGTGATTTTCCATTCTTTGTTCTTATTTCGTAAATTGTTGGTGAAATTCTTGCCTTAATGAAAAATGGTCCTTCGAAATTTTTATTTAATTTTTTAGCTATTCCTTCCCCTTTATTTGATAGATTTTTATTACTTTTTAGAACTTGCTCGCCAATTTCGAAACTTATCGGTCTACGTCTGAGATTGTAGTATGTAGATTGCGTTTCATTTGCGGTATCTAAATTTTTAACTACTTCTTCTCTAATTATTTTTAATTTTCGCATTCTATCAGCCCATTTTTCGGACTCTTGAAATTCCATTTCGCTTTTGTTTCCTAAATCTTTATTTAACGCTTGGATTGGTTGGAGTTCTCTACCTAAATTTAAAAAAGCTGGTGTGAAACCTGTTGAAGAATGTTTGCTTGTATTTAATGCAAATTGTAGATCATCTAAATTTTCATCCCATGTTTTATGGTCTTTTTCTAAATATGCTTTTATTGCCGTTTTTATTGACCTGTTGCATCTTTCAGTTGGGTTTGCTTGTGCATGATATTTAGGAGTTTTTGAATGTCTAATACCAAATGTTTTAGTTAAATTAATAATTGATTTATTTATGTATTCTTTGCCATTATCTGTTAATAAAATTCTAGGAGTTCCCCATTTCGAAATTATACGTTTGTGAAATTCTTTTTCAATTGTTGATGCTAATTTATTTTAACCGGAATAATTTCTACCCATTTAGTAAAGATATCAACGAAAACTAGAATATATTGATTTCTTGATTTTGTCATTGGTAGTGGGCCCATCATATCAGATGCTACCACTGTCCACGGTTCTTCAATTATTCTCTTTCCCATTAAACCTATTTGATTATTTACTTTTGGTTTTATTCTCTGGCAAATTTCGCATTCTTTTACGTATTTTAATGTTTCAGAATACATTCCGGGCCAAAAATAATTTTCGGAAATTTTTGCATAAGTTTTTTCCATACCTAAATGACCTGCTTGTTTATTATCGTGATTTTCTATTAAAACTTGTTCTTGTAATTCTTTTGGTATCGTTAATTTCCACGGGTTGCTGTCTAAATTTAAGCTTGATTTTAAAGGGTCGGGTCTATACAAATATAATTGATTATCGCGTATTCTCCAATTTTGATTTTCTTCTGGTGTATTCTGAACATGAAGCATTTTACTTTTGTACCAATTATCCTTAATTTCTTTAAAATCCTTTTCGTTATTTTCTACGGTGCTTGATAAAATACTTGAAATTTTTATTTCGTTTTCATTCGACCTTGATAACGCATCTGGGACATGGTTCAAACTTCCTTTCCTATACATTATTTCATAATCGTACTCTAACAATTCCAAAGCCCATCTTGCTAATCGACCAGTTGGATTTTTTAAATTATGAAGCCATTTTAGGGCAATATGATCTGTAATAACTTTAAATGAATATCCCTCTAAATATGGTCTAAATTTTCTTATTGCCCAGACTACTGCTAAACATTCTTTTTCTGAAGCAGAGTATTTACGTTCTGCCCCATTAAGACCTCTACTTGCAAATGCTATTACAAAATTTTCACCGTTAATATTTTGTGTCAATACGGCTCCTAAACCTGTATCGCTAGCATCGGTTTTGAGTTGAAATGGACTTCCAAAATCAGGGCAGGCAAGAATTGGTGCTGTCGTTAGTAGATGTTTAATAGTCGTAAATGCCCGTTCCTGTTTTTCAGTCCATTCCCACTTTACTTCCTTTTTTAATAGTTTTTGCAGGGGTTCTATTATTTCTGCAAATTTCGGAATAAATTTTCTATACCATGAAGCCATTCCTATCAATCTCTGAATTTGTTTAACTGTCTTTGGTCTTGGGAAATTTAAAACAGGTTCAATTTTATCTTCATCTACTTGTAAACCTTTTTCGTTAACTTTAAATCCTAAATATTTTATTTCAGAACAACCAAATTCACATTTGTCCAACCCAATTGTTAAACCTGCATTTTTAATTCTATCTAATACGATTTCCAAATATTTTAAATGTTCTTCGAAATTTTTTGAAACTATAATTATGTCATCAAGGTAACAAAATACATGTGGTTTTAACTCTGGTGTTATTATTTTGTCCATCAGTCGCTGGAATGTAGCAGGAGCATTTGTTAATCCAAATGGCATTCTCTTAAACTGATACATTCCTTTGCCCGGAACAATAAAAGCTGTAATTGGTTTTGATTCTTCGTCCAACGGTATCTGATGATATGCTGAACGAAGATCTATTTTAGACATGTACCTTGCCGACCGTAATGTGTCTAAAATTTCTGACATTATAGGAATTGGGTACAAGTCCTTCTTGGTTATTTTATTTACCTTTCTGAAATCTAAACAAAATCTATATTTCCCGTTAGGCTTTTTTATCATTACAATAGGGTTCGACCAGTCACTATTAGAAGGTTCTATAATTTTCTCTTCTAGAAGTCTATCTACTTCTTCATTCATAAATTCTCTTATTTTTGGTGATACATAATAATATTTTTGTTTAATTGGCTCATGTCCCTGAACATCTATTCTATGGCTAGTTAAATGTGTCGGTTTTAATTCTGTTCCCTGATCTTTCACTTTTCTTTTAATCAGGTTCTCTAATTGCACTTGTTGTGCTTCATTCAACTCTACTATGCCTTCAGAAATTTCTTCGCAAAATTCTAAATTTTTCTTCCTTTCCACTTTTACGCGTGTAATATTATTATTTATTACCGCATTATTTCTAAAATTATACCAATTACTTTTTCTAATTGCGAATAATTTTTCTATTATCGAATAATTTTTACCTCCGTTTTATCGATAACTGTTTTCAATTCAGAATCCTTTTTCTCTTTATTAAATTCCAATGGCCCTTTAAATTCTGTTCCTAATTTTCTATCCTTATTTTTCGTATATAAATTCGTATTTATTTTACTCTCGCTCTCTATTTTCTTCCTATCCTTGTTTGTTTTCTTGCCTACTCTCTCTTTATTTTGACTAGCCTGCTTATCTAATCTATTGACGCCCACGCTGGCTCGTGCCAGTGTTGCTTCGCTCGCATTGTAGGGTTTAGGGTGTGGGGCTGCATGCCCCCGTACACTCTGTGCCGGCTGGGGTGCTGGCGGGATCGAGTCTCGTGCATCACCTGTAAGGATGGCTTGGGGTGGGGTGTATGGCGACACGGGAGAAGAGACTTCGCACTGTAGCAAATCTGTCTCGTTCTCCCGCACGTGGTTCCTCAGGCTAATCTTAGTTCCAAATTTTAATTTTGTTTCCTTATTATCTCTACTTCTATTTTCCTCTGTATCGTTTATTACCGGTTCCTGCATTTTACTAATATTTGATTGTATCGCATACTTAATATTTGGTAATTCCGGTAACCACCAAATCTTTTTCTCGTAATCCATTTTCAAACCTAATTTTTCTATCATATCGGTTCCCATTATTCCTATCGATCTTAATTTTGGTACCAGTCTAAATAATAAGTATTTTTCCGTATGACCTACTTTGATTGGGATTAAAACTTGTCCTATAATTTTTAATTTTTGGCCATTTGCGACCATTAGTGTATCATTCTTCGGTTTTTTAATTTCATAATCTAAGTCTTTTATTGTTTTTATGAATTTTTCACCTATGTATGAGTGAGTTGCACCGGTGTCAACTAACACTTTAAATTCATGATCTTTGAAATCTATCATAATGTGAAATCTTGTTTCGTCCGAGTCGTTTGTGTCTGTGTCAAGTAATTCTGACGGTCTTTGATTTCGTTGATTATTATCCGTCTTTAATAACCACCGTTTGCGTTTCCCTGATCTATCCTATACCAACAATCACGTCGAAAGTGGCCTACTTTCCCGCAATTGTAGCATGTTATGGGTTCTCGCGATCTATAGTTTAAATTTCGGTTTCCTAAATTTGGATCTATGAAATCCTGTCGACTTGGATTCATTTCACCTTTTTTATTATCCCTACTATTTTCAAAATTGGAATTTTTTGTATTTTTATTTTGTCCTTTACTATCTTTTTTGTCTTCTGATTTATTATTATTCTCTTCCGCGTTATATAAAAGCGCTGGTATATGCGGAGATTTATTCGCTTGTTGTGTCTGTGTGTTTCCTAACAGCTGACTAACTGCATTTAATAATTGTCCAGCTGGGTTTTGATTTCTGAAACTATTATTATTATTATTAAATCGCGAATTTCTTTGAAATCCTGTATTATTTTGATAGCTGTTATTATTTTGAAATCTTGGATTAAAAAATCTAGGATTTCCATTTGGAAATCTCGGTTGGAATTGTGGTTTATTTTGTTCATAATTTTGTTTTTGATCTTTAATTTGATTATTGTTTTTGAATTTATTCTGATTTTCTTCATTTCCTGTATTTTTTGTGTTTTTATCATTTTTAATATCATCTTTGTCTAAAATACTTAGTTGTTGACCTCTAATTTTAGACTTTGCCAATTCTGTTTCCCATTCACGTCCTAAAATTTCCAATTCTGAAAAATTTGAAAAAGCATTTCTAGCAATATAAACTTTATACTCAATTCTCAGATTTTCATAAGCTTTTCTCAATTGCCATTCTAGACTTGGTCGCGGCATCAATTTTTCGAATAATTGTTTAATTTCTGTTATAAACGCATGAATATCTTGTTCTTTTTTCTGATTACAGAATTTTATTTTATTTTTAATTATTTCTGTATATCTCTCGTTTAAATATGCATCTTTAAAATCTTCAATAAAATGATCTAAATTTTGCCAATTATCCCTATTTACTTGAAACCAACTTAAAGCTTCCTCTTCAAAAATAGCATCTAAATTTTCTAAAATATCGGTTTCACTAATTTTATAACCTCTTTTAAATCTCATTAAATTATTTAAAAAATAAGTAGGACTATTTTCCGTGTTATTTTTAAATTTTATGGGCCAGTTTGACATTATTTGAAATGGCGTTTGAATCATTCCAAATGGAAAAAGGGTTGCTTGAATTTCATTTGCATTATTTTCATTCAACTCCTCTCTTTCCCTATCGCTCTCTCTAATTCTATCCATTCTACTTTGCCTGTCTGTTTCAAATTGAGGCAAGTTTGATCTTCTTATAATTGATTGCCTTTGCACCGGTCTTGGAAACGAGTATCTGTCCCCTTGACCGCTACTTCTATTATTTATTATCCTTTTATTTGCACCTGCTAATGCGTGTCTTTGCTCATTAAAATTTAATTCTGTTTCTTCAAAACGAACAGTATTATTACGTATTTTATTTTGAGTCATTAGATTTTGCGTTGAATTTAAAATTCTGTCCATTTTATCATTTAAATTTTTAATCTCTTCTGAAAGTTCTTTTATTTTAATTTTATCACTTTTGTTTTCTTCAAAATTGATTAATTCTTCTGCACCATTCCAAAATTCAATGTTATTCTCTACAAATGAATCAATTTCAAAAGTTTGGTTATTTATTTTTTCATGTTCTTTTTCCTGCCTTTCTATCTCTATTCTTAATCGTTCACGGCCTGTTCGTGCTTTCTCTGATCTTTCTCTATCTATCCTCTCTCTTTCTTTTCTAAGTATTTCCTCTCTTTCTAGACTACTCAACTCTAAACGTCTTCTATCTCTTTCTAACTTTTCGAGTTCTTTTCTCTTTATTTCTATTTCGCTATCTATTCTATTTCTTTCTAACTCCTGACTTTCAAACGTGCTGCTGTTCTCATTCTCTATTCTCCAATTACCTAACGTATTTTCGGTATTGGGAGACAGTAAATCAAATGCTTGTATTTGCTGGGGACCACTGTTATGTCGGTGTGGGTTTGGCGTACTTTCTGTATGCGTTTGTGTTTGTCTTTTCGTTCTGGGCATTGCACCCGTGTTTTGATTTGATTGTACTGTTCCCCAATCTAATTCTCTCCTAACCGTTACTGATTCGAAATTTAGGTTTCTTGCTGAATTTTCTGTTCTACCTTTGTTTTCGACCGATTGACTCTCAATGTTTTCATTTTCTACATTATTTGAACTTGCTTGTGCATTACTTTCTTCAATTATAATTTCTGGAATTATCTCATTTTCCCTATTATCCCTTACATTTTCTACCGGATTTGCCATTTTCGGAATAATTTGTATTTTTCCTGATCTTAAATGCATTCGATTTTTATTATTCTATTTCTATTCTCACGGCCTAGCTCAGGGTTCCTATGGCTGATTAAAAACCGGCACGTTCACTCAGGTGAGCGTCTCGGTTTTTACTACTGCGGGGTTGTGCGTGGCCTGACCACGTAGCGGAAGTATCCACTGAGGGCGGGAATGCTTGGGGTTGTTTAGCTTACGTCACTGGAACGGTGATTTCGCGCGCCAAATTTTGTAACTGACGCCGCTTGGCTTCTAGCTTTCGCACTTTTTCTTCAAATTTTTTCTAGTTTTTTCCTACTAGTAATTTTTGTTCTTCTGTTTTTATTTTTCCTACTTTCATTTCCGTTTTTATCTATCTACGAAATTGTTATTTTTAGTTTAGTTTTTGTTTTTAGACCCCTCACTTAGCCAATCCTGCTACAAGGAATACAGATAAGGCGTTTATTTTTCAGGGTAATTTTTTGTTTTATTAAAGGTGGCAGAGCTTGCGAGCACGCGAAGTATACCAACTATTTTTAACGGACATTTATCACAGTCTACCCGCACTTTTTCGAGCTAAATTGCATATTCTACCCGCACTTTTTTCAATAAAATTTTTCAATATATATAATTTTCAAAATGCAAATATTCCATCACCAATAAAAAATCTTGTTTCAAATTCAAATCCCTTTTCAAATTCATGGCATACATGTAGTCAATTTCATTTTGAAGTTCATCATTTTATGACTTCTTCTCGACTTGGAGCGGATTTTTGGTGGGAATTGTGGATTTTTTAAAGGAGGGCGCCAAATTTGTGAGGGATCTCGCAAATTAAGTGAAAGGTGGGATTTGGAACGTCGAGAAGCGGGTGAAGTCAATCAGGAGAGAGCAGAATTTCTATTAAAAATGGATTTATTATCCGACTTACAAATTGGTGGTGGGACCTGCTGGCCCACAAGCGATGTTAATTTCTCAAGGCTTAACCCGAGAGCAGGTGATGAGATTGGGGCAGCGTCGGTGGTGGTGTGGTAAGCAGCGTCGTTGACGAGGCTGGAGGCAGCGTCGATGGCGATGCGGAAGGTATCGGGATGTCGTATAAATAGTGATGGGGTGATTCACTAATCCCCTGTGAACCGGACTATGGTACCGAGAGTGCGAAACTCAAGTGAAGCTCGGGGAGCACAAGACTGACTCCTGGGGCCGAGGATTTGGTATTATAACCAGGAAGTGATCCTCTCCCCACTCCTGGGTCTAGTTTTACAGGGTCGTATGGTAGCGGGGGCTTGTAACTTTGTTACATAAATATAAGTAAATGTAAATATTGTAAATAGTAGATAAGTATTAGGTAATAGCCGCAGATGCAGAGTTTGGTAATGCGAGGCAAAGCAAGAAAGTTGGCACATGCGAGTGAGGCGAGGCGAACCGAGGAAGTCAATGCGATAAGATCGAGCGGCGTTAGAGATAAGGTGTGGAAGGATGTTAGTTTTAAGGGTTAGTTTTAAGAAAATTCTGTAAAAAAATGGATGTGTAAGCAAGTCAATCTTTTAAGGCCAGCAGGCTAAAGAATAAACGTTTATCTATCTATAAAAAAAATCTATAAACGATATCACATGAGTTCATCATGTTAATTTGTGCAATAATGAAGCCTTGGAAGAAATAAAATTGGACAAATAAAGATCTGTTATCTAAAACCTTTGTTCAAACTATGAGCGTATGTCGATATAATTTTTCAGATACCGCTATTTGTTCTATAACAAACAGGTATACAAGGACATGACCAGAATATCTCTGTGAAACTTTATTGTTAAATAAGTAAGTGTTTGGGCGTGTTTTTTTGGACGAGTGAGGCAGGAGGTCAGCAAGCGGGAGTCAGCAAATCAAAATTGGCTACGTGGAATACGAAAAGCCCACTAGTATATATATGGAAACATCTTGTAGAAAATTCCTTTTCTCGCTGAACCAGCTCTCATCTACTCGATTAGTAAAAAATGAGGATCGCCGTGGGTACTCTATTCCTTGCTTTTGCCGTTTTCCTTGATTCTATTGGTAAATATATAATAATCTAACATCTTTACTTCTCTTAATTCTGCCTCCTCTACATCACAACCCCTAACAGTCTCCACATCCCTCACTTCTCATACTTTCTACCTCCTCAATTTCCTGACTTCTCCTTCCTCTACTTCCCCACCCCTTACATCCCACAATTGCACTCGCTTCTCTTACTTCCCAACCCCTCACATAGCACACCTTACATTCTTTTTCATTTTTACTTCAGTAGGTGATTAAACATATGCGAAAGCCGCTAGAAATAAATATATATATATATATATATGTATATGAATTTAGGTATATGTAGATGTATATAGACATGCATGCTATATAAATGCATTTCAAGTCCCCTACAAAAACGCATTATTTCCATACATTTGTTGTCGTGTTGACATACAATGATGGCAGACAGAAACCGAAGTAAAAACAATTACTCCTCAATCAGTGAGTCCAAAAAGGTCGAATCTTGATGAATTTGGCGATACTTAATTTTTACATAAAACCAACACCTTCCATTTGACATGAGAATGTATTAATTAAAATGATCATAATAAAAAATGTCAAATGATATCATTATTTGCGAGAGACAATCTTGACACTAATAAAGTCGTTATTTCACATGTGTGTGAGATAACGGCTACTTATGTATATATTTGTACTCTGATGATGCAATGGAATATTTCTTAGATACAGTTGTCAACCAAATTATTCACTAAAGCAATAATCCGTTTTTTGCTCTCCTTGCGAAAATGCGGATGGTCTGTACTTTTGTTTGCACTTTGGTGGTCATCGTTAATTCTATTGTTGAATATAATAATATGATATATCTGTAATTCTTATTAGACAGTCCAAACTCCGAGCATTGCCTTTTTTGGGGCCGCGTGTCGGTTAGGTTAAAAATCTATCTAGAAAATAGTTTTATGTTTATAGTGTACATACATGTGTACAAAGGTGATTCATATTATATTTTTTCTTTATAAACCCGAGTTTAAAGGTATGTAAAACATGAAACTCGAACATTAGCTATGGTACGTTCGATTCTTAGAATAAATGTAAACAAAGCGTCAAAATGAGAAATATTTCACCTCACTTTTAACGTAACCTATGAAATCTCCTGCAGTACATTGATGATTAATTTCTACGTCGTATTGCTTGTTTTTTTTAAACACAGAGAAACTTAAATATCGAATTATCAATTATAACTTAATTTGATGTTCATTTGAACAATGGAAATCCCAAAACCGATACAGCTAAAATATGCTCAAAAAAATTCTTTCACTCTTTCCCACGTTTTGTACTGCGCAATAATTCTGCGAGCAGTTTTCTCATAGAAACGCATATTAAAGGAGCTGAAATCAGAGATCTAATATCTTTTGAACGCGATTTTATAATTTTTCATTGTTTTCTTCAGGTTTCAACGTTCACAATTTATGCTGAACATTCGTCCAGAACATCTTTATACAAATCCTTTAAATATTTTACGGAACGTGAAATAAGCAATGATTAGTTAGCTATCTTTGTTATTGTAATATATTAAAAAATATTTGTGAAAGAAACGTTGATACCTTATAGAACATAAATTTGATTTTATATCATAGCAAAGTTTTGTAAAGTTGATTAAAAATAATTTTGAATAACGAACAGTTCTCCTACTTTTCCATTTCTCATATGTACAATAAAATAAACAATTTGTTAGACTTATTATTAGAATTGTTAGCTATGAAATGCATCTTTCGCGACAGACGCTAAAGTGGGGGTTGCGCTCGAGCAAGAAATCGGGAAAGCTGCAATGCTCGGGGCGGCAATGCTTGGAGTTTGGACTGTATTTCATATAATACATGCATGAATGTGGCTTTTTATCAGGCCTGTAGAGCGAGCCTAAAGTCCCCCTTTCCAGCTTATAGTCATTTAATGGCCATTTGTATATTCACGCTGTAAAATTTCGAGATTTCTTTTTTTGCTGTATTTGTTTTTTTCGCGTCCTATTTTTGAAAGGATAACTTCATGCTGTTATTTTCAGTGCAAAAAGAAACGATTCTGGATTCTCACCAGTGGTCTCCTTTTACAAGGGGACATTTAGGTCTGCTTTTTTTGTTTGAATTGATACTCTCCTCAATGAAAGGTACGCACCAGAGGTTTTCTGAGAAAAATCAAGAAGACACAATTTTGACCCATTTTCGAGAAAAATGCATTTCGAAAATTGCAAATCGGATGGTCATCGAGCCGGTGTAAAAGTATTTCGAAGAGTCGGTAGCTCCCTGGTAGAGTGCTCGGCTGATAGCCGCAAGGTTGCGCGTTCGATTCTCGCTATCCATACTTTCTTTTTATTTTTTTGTATTCATCAAAATGCTTGTTTAATCCATTTTTGAATAACATTTGATACAATTATACCATTTAATGATTATTTATTCCTTGTTTTCAATAAAAACTCTGTTAATCTTATTTTTATTACCACTCGTTTGGACAAGTGTCCATTTTATTAAAATTCTTTATTTTTTAATAGTTTCTAGTATCTATATTATTAAATTAAAGTAGGGAGAAAGTGTTTCAAATTAAAATTTCAATAATAGATACAAAATTAAAATGTTTTGCGCAAACTACAAAAAAATACATAAATAATAGCCAATTATCTTTAATACAATTACGTTTTTACATTCACTTTTATTATTAACTATTATTATTTATATCATTAGGATTATGTAGTATCGTGCACGAACCAGAGTGATACTGGTCATAAAAGCAAGAAAAACAAAAAGTTTTGCGACATCTGGCACATCTAATAAACGCAGCTTTTTTACATTTACATGGGTTTTTCAGAATATCGATGGGAAAGCATACTTCATTTACATTCATAAAACTTTTCCTATCATCACAGAGTTTCGCAGCATACCAAGCATAATGCAACATATCACAGAATATCGGAGAGGATAATTGATGGTGAACAATTGAATATATTTTTATACTATCCTCACGAGAATTTATTTCGCGGTCATATTCAATCAAGTAGGAACAGTTATGAAGACGCTTTATGAGATTTTTACCTGCCTGTAAAAATAAACATCACAAGGCTGGACCAAAGGAGTACATGCACTGATCAGTCTGTCCTCCCCAAGGATCGACCAACAGAAGAAAGTTTTCCTCTACCACATAGGATTTAAAACATGAATGTAAAAAGTCCTTGTGAGTTTTCCTGATTTCGAGGATGTAATAACGACGTTCGAGAAATTTTTCGCATACTCATTCACCGTTTTTTGAACCCTAGTCCCAAATGCACCTGTTGCCTCTTGCAAGCACAGAAAAATGAGGGGTAACAATTGCCCAGAAAGAGTAATTGCATACTGCGCAGTGTAGGAATTAGTAACTTTGTTCATGTCCTTCCTCTTCACAAACACGGTTTTCGATCCCTTTTCGGCGAGAGTTAACATACTGGTTTGGCCCGTATTAATGATGAAATCCTTCTTGAATTTTGGAATGAGAGCACGTATCTGTGTTCGAAAATTTTCTGCAGAGGCCAGGGTTTCCTCAATGGTTACCGTTTCCTTCTCTGACACGTACTTCGTTATTTTTCGCTGACGAATCCGATGTTTCCTTTTGAAGGGTTGAACCCACGATTCAGAAGCTTTGAATTTAAAATCTGGGAACTGGCTTGCAGCAGATAAACTTCACTGCTGCAAATTTCTTGTGGCGACTTGCTGATTATTCTGGCGAGCATCCTTCGATAGTGTTGTATTTTTCGAGAAAAGTTCCACCACTTTCAATATTTTCTTCCCACCTGGCTATGTCACTCATATATTTGAGGCGAGAACATCCATTTGTACTCCAGTGGAACATATTCTACAAGCTTCTGCTTTTTCTCCTCTGGTTCGTAATCATCGGATGAAACTTCTCCAAAAATGCTTTCCTCGTCAATTTCATTATTTAAAACGAGTTCCTTGCCCGTTATGAGTTTCATCTCGCCAAGCATCTCCAAACAATTATCGAACAGTTTTTTTCCCATCAACATAGCTTTTTCTGGAATAACTGTAGATGATTCTGGTGCTAGAACATCACTTTCAACCAAAAGCTGCTCAAAATGGAGAAGCGCATTTTTCAAATGCAATTTCGATAAGTCACTGTGGAGAGATTCATCTTCCGTTTCCGCCATATCAAACTTTGTGTAAACTGAAACGTGAAAATACACATTCAAGACACTTCTGATTCTTGTTAGTAAATGTCTATGAAATGAGTCACTACATCCACTGTTATTTCGTGTTTATTATTGAAATTTTCATTTGAAACACTTTGTTTCTCAAACTTATGACGTAATAGATATACATGGCCATTACATACGTACGAAATTGAAAATTAAAAGCGGCACTTAAAGTCGGTTCCTACGACTCGCACTGGAAAGATACACTCATCAATAATGTCCCTCCTTTTCCCCTTGGTGCATAATATATTATTACGCTTACCACAAAGAAATTACTTTTTAACATCATAATGCATTTTCAAGCAGACAGTAGAAACTAAACAAATTAATTTTTGACTTATGAACAAGGAGGTAAATTTTCAATTCAGACAGAGGAATTTCCAACAAAAGATCTAATTTTTTCCTAAGATAGGTGAATTTTCAAGCAAAGAAGACAAATCTTCAAGAAAATAGTTTAATTTTCAAATAAAATTAATTACTTTTTAACAATAATTTCTGAATTCCTGATCAAATAGTTCAATTTTCAACCTAAAAAAACATTTTCTACCAAAAAGTCGAATTTAAAAAAAAAATTTTAAATATAACACTCGAAAGAAAAAATGATGAATTTCCTTAAAAATGAATTAAAAAATTGCGATTAAATTATTTACAATGATGTTAATATAGAAGTGGATAATTGTATATGTATTTATGTATTATTATATTATATATTCTTATCTAATATTAGAAATCAAGTGGCCTAAAACGTATGACGCTTATGCAAATCCATAGTTTTTGACCAATCGACACCAAATAATTCACACATATTCTTTGAGCTCTCAGACAGGTCGTCAAAGTATTGGTGGCGGAGGGCAAATAGGAAGAAGGCACAGCGGCGCATGTATACTCCTTCATGTTTAAACGGTAGTCTCAGATAAGGGATCTTCCATAAATTACGTAAGACGTTTTTCTTTTGCTTAAATAAAGACGAGAATAGAATTGATGTGAAGTTGAAAATGACACAACGATATAAACAAAAGAAAAACGTTTTACGTAATATATGGACGATCCCTAAGGTGACGGGGGCAGAAAGGGAATCAAATGCAAATGACCGCGGGTAACAGCTAGTATATTGTATATTATTATTATTGTATATTATAACGTGGTTTTTTAATTATCAATGGTTCACTATAAGATTATTAATTTATTGGCCACTTCACCTAAGTTTTCCTGTTGGCTTATTGACCTACTTCAGTATTCCCACATTTGCCCTCGTTAAATTAATTTTATTCTTTTGCCTGAAGGGCGTCAGATCGTTTATACTATTAAAACCGAAAACGACCAAAATGGTCTTAAATAGAATTACTTTAAAAATCCAATATCTATTATTATATTTCACACCTCTCCCCACTAGATCAACACAGAGAGGGCGGGGTGAGGAAGTACGTCGGGGTCTTCCAAAATGGCGGTGACTTTGATTGACCTTAGATGTCATGAATCCACGCCATGCTGGAAGACTAGACCGAACCATGGTTATGTTTTACCCCCGACAATTGATACGACATTATTCATTTGACCATTATTTGATATCGTTTATGTGATCAAATACCTTGTCCTCACCACACTGAATTCCCGGCCACGCAATAGTTATAACACTTGAAGGCGAAAACGAAGGACATACCCAGTTATTTTCATAGCGTCACTTAACTCAGACTTCACGCCCAATTATTTTTATATTTTTGTCCAATGATTAGGTCTCACGCCCAGACAGATAATTAGCTTGCCAATGATTAGGCTTCAAAATACATTTCCTCCAAGATTTTAAACTTCCCATGAGGATGGGCGGAGAGTGAACAGAAAAGCGTCAAAACTAGACTATACGCGAGCACAGAGTGAGGACCGACGCCGCAGAGTATAGTTTCGCCGCGTACATCAAGGTCCGTATACACGGAACGGTACCTTGTAGCCGCAGACGCCTGTGAAGGCGCGTTCATAATACCGTTCTGCAGTAACCCGCCATTTTCCCTAGTCTGTTCTATCACATAGCTTGTAGTCTATGGCGAGCTACTTGACTACGGTGCGCCGCAGGTGCGACGCGAACACTCACAATGCAGACTTATTATACATGGTGCGCGCTTGAAATGTTGGCTGCTAGCATGTTAACATTTTCGCGTGACACGAGAGTGTGGCACCGCTCCTGCGTTACCACGTGTTAGCTGAGTATCCTCCTTCTCCCCAGTGGATGTGAGAGAGGGCGAGAGTAGTGTGGGTGGTGCAGAGACGAGTCACGACTGCCTGGTCTTGTTGTGGTGGTGTTGTGGGTGGTGAAATGTGACAGCCGGCAAAGCCGGCTTGAGGGTGCCTGGTAACAAATACAAAAAAGTTCGACGGGATTAGTGGTGTCATATTAAAATAAATAATAGCCCCCCCCCCCCCGTCTGGTGACGGTTCGGAGCAGCGAAAGTACAATCTCTAAGCCTCGAGGGGTTTGTTTATGGCAGCAGGCCATCCCTCTCGAGGATCCTGTCATATGACAATTCCTATATGGATTCTGTGCTCGACCAGGTATAGTCTCTCAATTAATTTCTTTACGTGAATTTAGGCTTAGTGGGCGTGATTATTCATTAAATTTGGGCGTGGTACCAAATACCACGCCACAAATATGTATATCAATACATGCATTTTTAATATACTTATATATAGGAAATAAAAGTCAATAAAAAGACAAAACTAACATCAAGTCTAAACGTTATTTGTAAATGAGACTTTGTTTTTAAATACAGGCTAACGTATATTAATGATATGTCTAATGTTTTTTTGAATTCAAAAAAGTTCGATGAAGTTTATAAGAATTCCAGGAGAATTTTAACCAATTCTGAATAAATCCCGAATTGAACAATGAATTAAGTTTAATTCAAACACGGTGAGCCTTAATCATTTTCAACTTGGAAGTTTAGATGCTTAACTCTTCTATATTGAATTTTGATATAATTGCAATTCAATTCTTTATTTGGCTTACTACTAAAGAATTGGATATATTAAAAACCATTTATTTGATGTAGGTTTTTGTATAGCAGAAAATCGTTTATTGTCATTCAGGTTATTAAAGCGTTTATGCACTGGTCTTCTACAAAAAACATATTTTTATTCAACAAGAAAAATGTACTGTGGGGAGTTCTCATAATTAAAAATTATTTCTCATAATTTTCATTGAATCATCAGAAAGATGTTTTCTGCAAAGGAACGTTCAATTCAGCTAATCATATTAGACATCAATGTGCTGGACAAGAATAATGAATCTTCTATTTCTTCCTGCAGAATGCAGTTCACAGCCCGACGAGAAACCTAATAGCGCACGTAATCCTGGCCCTTCTTCTTCTTCTGCTGCTCGACAACAACATCTTCCTGACCGGATTTCTCCAAAGGAAGCTCCTTTTCGTGGCAAGTCAAGGTTTCCTGCTAGCAGGAGTCCTAATGGCGAACATAATCCTGGTTCTACTCCTGCCAGACAACTTTCACCTGACCCGACATCTCCTCAGGAGCCTCCACTTCGTGCCAGATCCATTTCTCCGCTGGGTGGGCTTCATTCAGATCGAGTACTTGGATGTACAATAGAAGAGCTTGGATATGTTCGGCTTATTCCTCGCACAAATCGGAACAAGCAATTTGAATTTCGAAGATACGTTATTCCTGCCGGTATGCCAATTAAATTTCGAGTTGAACTGAATAGATATGTGTCCGTGACAACCCAAGAATATATTGTATTATCAACATTCAATGATGAAATGTTTGCAATATTGGATTATAGTGGGATTCTTCGTGGAATTTATAGGGCTGATAGATATAGTTCGCGAATAAAAATAAATATGATAAGCGGCGCAGTTGATAATTTGACTCCAGGTGAAAAAAGGGATTGTCCAGTAGGCAGAAGTCAACTAATCTTCGCATGCAGTTTTATTAAAGCTTCTGCAAATTACGATTCACTACAGTCTGAACGGAATCTCAATGTCGAACGTAATCCTAGTTCTTCTTCTTCTGCCATACAGTCTAGGCCTTCTCCGGGCAGGCCTCCTTCTCATGAAGTACTTGGATATGCACTTTCGAAACTTGGATATATTCGGCTTATTCCCGAGAAAAATGCGAACCGTCAATTCGAATTTCGGAGATATGTCATTTCTGCCGGTTTACCGATTAAATTGCGAGAAGAAGGGAACAGATATGTGCCCATACCAACCCGAGAATATATTGTTTTATCAACATCCAATGGTAACGTTTTTGCAATCCTGGAGTATACTGGAATTCTTCTTGGAATATATAAGGCAGATGCATATAAGTCGAGAATAAAAATAAACATGATAAGCGGTGCAGTTGACGATATGACCGTAATTGAAATGAGGGAATGTCCCGTAGGCAGACGTTTTCCAATCTTTCCACGTTGGTTTAAAGAAGTAGCTTCCAATAAAGATACTCTACAGTATGTGTATCATTAATTCAATAGAACAAAGATAAACTAAAATATAACATTCTTTGTAATCGGTAGTCGGATCAAAATTAAATAAAAAGATTCAAATGCAAATGTATTATGGTTATCAAGGCTTCTTTTGTTTTATCTTTTGCTAATCCCCACAAGGCCATTCAAATTTCTGTTCTTCGAATATTCAGAATTCAGAGAGTTACATGATTTTGAGTTTTCAGACGCAAGTTTTTTTCAAACACCATATTGTCCTAACTGCTAACAGTATTTTTGTTATTTTTTCAGCTACAGCGTATAATTTATAGGGATATTAATTTTTGTGTGCAATCGCGCAACTAAAGACACAGTGGGGCGAAATCAAATAAAATAGTTAACGATAACTTGTAGGGCGCATTTCCTAACTGATTTTAGATTCTGTTTCTAAAGAAAAATTTTCTTATTGAATTTACAACTGATGTGTAGAAGCGATTTTTGAAATGTAGTTGTTCAAAATTTTACATCAATGCAAATAATGAATAAATGTTAATTCTTTTTTTTTCGTCTATGATCTGGTAAACAACTTTCCGACTTTTATTATATTTTGGATTCAATGCGCAGGAGTGTGTGCAAGCGAAAAATGATTCATCAGTAATATTATTTGTTATAAAAAAATTATAATATCAAATAAAATTATACTATCATTATCGAGTATTCAATTTCAAGGTAATATTTGGCAAAAAATTACTTGCTTTTATCTACAATGTCTAGTGGATCATAAAAAGGTGTCACTCGATATTATTTATTAATTTTATAAACAAAAAACTGGAAAATTCTGAAAATATAATTTACAAAGGATTACGAAAGTCTCGATTCTTCTCTGCCTTGTGATTTACACATAATTGTTTCATTTATAATTCATTATGTAAATAATTTGTTTATGAAATGAACAAATAGCATTGTGATCAAGCGCATCTAAAAAATATGATTAATTTTAGGACCGAAATAAAACACTCAAGTTTTTAGTGAAAAAATTAATTTTCAACTAAAAGAATACTAATTTCCATAAAAGAGTTCAATCTTCAACCAATAAAATAAAGTTTTGAGAACGTTGTTGAACTTTCAGCCTAGCAGTTTCATTTCCAACTCACAAGAATGAATTTTGAACCAAGAAAAAACAAATTTTCAACAAAATAGTTTGAACTTGAACCAAGAAAAAGGGTTTTCAGCAAAGTAGTGTAATTTTCAACCAATTAATTGAATTTTCAAACAAAAAATATGAATTTTCAATGGAAAATGTAATGGTTGCATTTAATAGGGTTTCGATGATTCTAGAATATCATAATTATTTGAAGGTATTTCAAGCGTTTTCCAAAGGTTTTATATGATTTATCGCGATTTCAGACATTTGAAAAAATTTCTTATGCTGCAAAGTTTTTAAGAGATTTGAAAAAGTTTAATTCAATTTTGAAGGACTTTATCAAATTTTAAAGGACGATTTTATTATATTTCGAGGGATTTTAAAGAATTTGACCCGATTTCCTCGACTTTTATGAATAATGTAGATTAGATGATTCATTATATAAAAAAATATAACCTGACAGAGAAAACGACTCTTTTTAGAGACATATATTTTTAAACTTATCACATTTTCAGAACCTCAACTAATTTTCTTACTCAATAGTGAATAGATTCCGATTTGCTATTACACCAGTTTAATATTCAGATAATAATAATAGAGTGACGAACTGGTTAGCAAAACGGAAAAAGTTTTAGTCGCGGTTTTCTTCAAAAAGTTGAATTGTTTTTCAAATAGGGCAAAAAATTTGCACGATTAAATTCGATTGCTTTAAATTTGAAATTAAATATGTTTTTTATTCCAGAAAAAATTCCATTTTTAACCAAAAGGAGGGTACCGAGAATACATGAGAATTTGGCCCCACGCCCCCACCAATTAGACTGGTACCAAATGAAAGCTCTCGTTGAGTAGATCATACTTTATAATGGGCACAACGTTGTAGAATTTAGTCTTCATACTGTTTTCTGCCATTCACTGTCAAAACTCAGACTAAGAGTAGAAGTAATATGTCCATGCCACGTGTTATCTCCCTATCGAAATCGATCGTGTTTCGCGAATGATGAAAATCCATATTTTCCCGAGCATGGGAGAACAGGTATTCTTGGGTATGGATTTCATCCACACATTCGGAATAGCTCATGATGGCATTAAACGAGCCTTGTATATATCAAACTATCCGGAATCAGTCCACCATTACACTGAGGAAGGTATCGAACTCGAGGTGGCGAAGAGGGCCAAATGTCCAGCAACATGAGACCAGTATTGCGGCCTCAGGGAAATAACCACTAAGGAGTGAAAAGAAATGGACACGTTAGTTGCCGGGATCATTAGGCCCCATTCCTGAAGTAGTTCCAACAACCGATCACATAACTCATAGAATAGACGTCGGGGGACACCCACCGACAAAACAAAGGAATTATCGTGTGTCCTCGAAGGTGTTGAAAGATATGCAAGATGAGGTGACTCGAATGTTAGTCGAGGGTTTAACAAAGTTACAAGCACCCCGCTACCGTACGGCCCTGCGATCCTAAGACCAGGAGTGGGAAGAGTACCACTTCCTGGTTCCAATACCTAAAACCTCGTCCTCGCAAGTCAGTCTTGTGTTACCTACACTGGAAACCGGTCGATCCTTACAAAACCCCCAACCCCGTTTTTATGTATCCACCATACAACGACGCCACGTTATCCTTACGAATAAATCTCAGCGGCCTTATCGACATCTTCGTCGAGAAACACCTGCTACCTGTAGGAATCTTGGCTTCGCCGCCTGGATTCATCCAACCACCGACCTTGGCTTAGCCGCCCGGCTCGGACTTGCGCAGTACGGGCTATCTCCAACCCTTGTAATTTTGATAATGAACTACCCTTAATTTTATGTTTTATTGCTCACTGACATTACCCGTTCTCTCGACGTTCCAAATCCTTCCCATCCTTTAATTTTCGAGATCCCTGAAAAATTTGGCTCCGTCCTAAAAAAACCCAAAATCCATCCGAAATCCTATAAATCGAGAACGGAAGTCGTTCGAAATGATGAAATTAAAAAAAAATCACTTTGGATATATGTGTGCTATAAATGAGGGTTTTGAATTTAAATTTAAATATAAAATTGATTTTTGTAAATTTTTCCTGAGGAAATTGTTTGAAAAATGTTTATTGATTTTTTGGAAAAAAGTGTGGGTAGAATTGTATATATGTAGTCGAAAAAGTGCGGGTAGATATATGTCGTTAAAAGATAGTTGGTATACATCGCGTGCTCGTAAGCTCTGCTACCTTTAACAACAAAAATAAAAATACCCCACAATCTCTTAATTTTGCACGATTCAAAAAAAATTTAGAAAAGTTTGAATTATTTCAAAATCTATTTGGAAGTTTCACATATTTGAAAAACATTCAGAAATAACTTAAGTCTTTAGAAGATTTCAAAAAATAATGTTAATGCAAAAAAAGTGTGTACCTACATTTATTTGGAAGATTTGTAATGAAAACAAAATTCATAAAATTTGAAATAAGAAGGATAAATATGAAGTTACAAAGCATGATATTGAAGAAAAAAAAAAACGAATTTTCAACAAAATACATGATTTTTCAACAAAAAAGATCACTTCTCAGTTAAACAATTATTTTGAGCAAAACAAAACACGAATTTTCTACAAAATATATACATTTTCCACCAAAGAGATGAATCTTCAGCCAAATAAAATTCTCTACAATAATAGTAAAAGTAAATATTTAAACCAAAAAATATTTAAATTTTCAATCTGAAATACTTCAATTCAACGAAAAAGACAAATCTTGTAGAAAATAGTTCAGTTTCTACCTCAAAATATGATTTTTTAACTAGAACGTTATTTTCTAACAAAATTGTTGAATTTTAAATAAAAAAAACGATTTTTCTACACATAAGCTTAATTTTCTACCCGAAACTATTGCAGTTACATTTTCAGGTAAAAACTTTAATTTTCAACAAAGGAAAAACGAATTAGATTGATATTCCACCACAAAAGAGGCTTTTTCAACAAGATACATGGATTTTCGACCAGATAGTAGAAGTTTTAACTAAAGAAGATAAATTTACAACCAAAAATAGAATAGTTACATTTCCAGTTAAAAAATAAATTTTTGGCAAAAAATGAATTAATTTTCAAGAAGATAGTTAAATATTCTAGAAAAAAATGAATTTTCAACAAAATACATGAATTTTGAAACAAGTAATTGAATTTTTAAATAAAAAGAGTAATCTTCTACCAAAAATATTAATCTTCTACCAAAGCAGATAACTTTTCAACCCAAAAATACGAATTTTTTACCACTATGATTCAATTTCACACATAAAAAAGACGAGTTTTAAAGTAAGTAAATGAACTTTCAACTGACCTAAAATGGATTTAAAGGCAGTGGTTGCTGCACAGCTTCCTCTGTTGTGCGCTGATGGGTTTGAGCTTGCATTACCAGCGCTCTTCGGAGCTCTTCTTGAGCTGCTTTAAACGCCGATTGTGCTTGCAAGAGCGTATTTTGAGCCTGGACCACTTGCTGCTCGTGAAAAAAGGATTGTGCAAGTGCTTCTTCCACGTGGCATCCTTGCTTGATTGTCCACACTTGCTGCACTAGCCATACTTGTTATTCCGATTGTTCGTACACCAAAAGTCCTTGCGGCGCTTCTTGAAATTCTTGAAATGCTACCAATTGCTGGTACAGGCCTAGCTATTGTGGGTTGTGAGTACCCACTAGCTGCTGGCTCTGGCAAGCCTTTGTTGATTGCCAGCAGTAAGCTGCTGATTCAGAATGGGCTATTGTACACAATTAGTAG
>CAKNYM010053008.1:653051-689918 GCA_932195095.1 Andricus curvator
AATGACGAATGACGAATGACGAATGACGAATGACGAATGACGAATGATGAATGATGAATGATGAATGATAAATAATAAATAATACATAATAAATTATAAAATAAAAATTGTATGTATACAATTGATAATTACAATTATGTAGGAATTTTCAACTGATTCAACCAAATCTTTTAAATAAAACAGTTGAATACTCCAGCAAAGAAGAATAATTTCCAACCGAAAAGTTGCATTTTCATAAAAAAAAAGAAATTCCCACCAAACCGAATGAATTTATGAATCAGAAAAAAAATTCCAAAAATAGTTCAAATTTCTGTTTAAAAATATTTTTGTTGACTTTTCACGATCAAAATATGAATTTTTAACCAAGAAATAAGTTTCTACGAAAAAAATTGTATCTGCAATCCAAAAAGACGAATTTTTACCTAAAAAGTATGACTTTTTAACAAAATTGTTAAATTCTCTACCCAATAGTTGCATTTTTATCCAAAAAAGTGTTAAAAAAATTTAAGAGCTAATTATAATAAGTTAAATAATAATTATATTCACAATTTTTTCAAGATGATAGCGATGGCAGAATTTACCTACAAATAAATTATGAGAAATCCATTACTCCTTTAAGTTTAACAGAGAAGAAAAATGAAAAGGAGCTTCTTATTGGAGGCTACGTACATCATTCTGTAGTGCCTTCTAATTATTTTGTACAAATATTTTGTAACATTAATTAAATATAAATAACATAGAGAAAATAAGTATTTGCTTTATTTTTTTCCATAACAAAAATTATTAGGCGCGCGCCTTGGTGCGCGCAAGACTACTAGTATTATACAAAAAGAGTTGAATTCGCGAAAAAAAAATTATTTTTTTCAAAGAAAATTGTTGAATTTTCAACCAAATAATAAAATTTATAACTAAAAATATTTATAACTTTACAATATTTAAAATCGATTGAAAAATTAAATCACTTGAAAGTGATATATATTATTAACCTAATCGTAATATGCCATATCAATATTCAATATATTTGAACTTTATAAACCTCCAGTGTCTTATAACGTATTCCCTGCAGAATAAGATCGTCTAAAACATTCCATAAGAATTCCTGAAAGACATAATCATTAAATATTTCAAGTCTTCATTACATGTATTTGAAGCCTTTCCTTTAGGTGTGAATTTTTGAAAACAAAAATCAACCCAAACCTCCCAATAGCCAACGAAACCGAATCGTGAAGTCGGACGAGCTCGGCTGGGCCCGAGCCACAGGTTCGTGCTCGTGCATTTTCGGCTTTACACGAGGATGGCCGACGCAACGCGTAACAGAGCCATCTCACCGACACGCTACGCTTGCATTTTTTGCTCCCAGATAGGAAAGTGGTGGGGGCCGAAAAATCGTTGCCTACTTTTTACTGCCAATGTTCTATCACTCCTTTTTACAGACGTGAAATTATACCCAATTTTTTTTAGGCACTTTTCTATAGCTGCGTTTTACTCACCTGCGAGATATTTCCACTTTTTATTTTCAGCAGCTCAATTGTAATATTTATCTTTTCCTTTTATGCACTATAATAATTCATAACATCTTACAAAAGAAAATGAACCCTGTGTGTGATACGCGACACCTATACTCTAAGATAAACCTGCTACTTGTTGCTACTTTTGTCATACAACTTAAATATACGTGCAGAGTGATTCACTTTTCGGGATCGCTTATATTATTGACATTTTCGACATTATGATGTTCTTATGCGAAGAAATAAGTGTGTTTTCGGTCCAACGGATTAGCCACTTTTGTCTTTTGTGTTACAATGAGGCTCAACTTCTATTGTGCACATTTAATGCGTCACATTTTTTTCAACCAATATGTTAAACTGTATAGTTCTGAAATATATGAAGAATTCAAAAGAAATATGAAAATCTGGCAGACCGCACAGGAAATATTACGACTATTATACAGCTCCACAAAAAAATCGAGAAAATTACTTCTGGAGCCTGACTTGGTCCATCATATGTTTTCGAGGTCGCTGAATCCAAATTCAGGGTCCATTTAACCATAACCTTGAAAAATAGGCCCAAAAACCCAATAAATATTCTATCCATTGACCACTCAATCCCAATAACCCCATAACCTCATAACCCCTTAACTCCTTAAATACATAACCCCATAATCTCTAAATACCATAAACCCAAAACCCCCGAACCCGGTAAAAAAAGTGACATGGATAGACGATTCATTAGGTTTTTGGGCCTATTTTTTAAGGTTATGGAAAATCCTGACGTGATGGGGTTAAATCGACCCCGAATTCCGATTCAGCGACCCCGAAAACATATGATATACATAGTTAGACTCCAGGGGTCGTAGTTATGTGTACCTGTTTTATGAGTTCTGGGGGTCTCAAAACGTGGACAGTTGACAAAAACGGGGGTGTCAAATTTTACGCAAACTTAATACGGACAAAATTTATGAACAAAAGTTGTTCAACCAACAAAAATCTGCAAATTTATTAGCAATTATTTTTTTATAGGATGCGCATTATTTATCTAAATTGTAAGAAATAACCTTGAAAATAAACAAATTAAGTTTTTGGAAAAACGACACAAAGTGCAATAAAATGTTAATTAACAAAATTGTTTTTTTTTTATAAGGTTTCGATATATGGTTATAAATGATAAATAGTTTTACCTAACCTAACGATGGAAACAGTGTATGAATGCATTCAAACACGCACAGAAGAAACAAAATGTATTTTTCACAGCGATTTCAGAGTAATCTTTACCCGCAACAACAATTCACTTCTGCTTTTTCTGTGCGGAAAATCAAGCAGATGCTCATTTTTTCATTAAATTGTTTATGGCAATTAAAGAAATAATGTAACTTGATCTATGATAAAATTTTCCACTCATCGAGAATAAATTTAATAATTTTATTTGTGTTGAGGAAATGCGAATAAATAGAGCAAAGGATAGGTAGCAAAAATTCAAAGAACTATGCATTTTTTGGTAGTTTTCAATTTAAGTAGAAAATTAATTATCTTTTTTCATTAGCTGCTTAAATTTTGATGATTTTGAAAATGAAAAGTCAAGTTTTCAATTCTAAATCTTATAAATTAGAGAAATTCCGAATGTAAATCATGAAAATTTTAAAACTCAGCAATTGCAAAACTTGAAAGTTACATAGGTTTTAATCAAAATTTTTCCATATTAGAAAACTCTAGAATTATAAAAATGTACAATCCATATCTGTACAATTTTGAAAAGTGAAAATTAGACACTCTTCAATTATAATCATTTATAAATAAACATGCTAAGATTACGATGATTTTAAAGATCGGAAGTTAAATTCTAAATTCTCAAATATACCAAAATGAAGATAGTTAGGATCTGAATAATTAAAATTCTAAACTTAAGTAATGGCAAAACTTAAAATTTGTACAGATCCTGCAGGAGTTGCCCTGTTCACATACTTGTCAAGAGAGCCCGCGTCTTGAGAACCACCCCTCTTTTTCTTTGAAGAAACGACTTGATTGGGTTCTGAAAGGTTGGTAATGGCTATCCTCCTCTCAGAAGTCATGGTACCCAGCTGGGTGTTGGACATATCAGCTGTATTTAAATTTACAAATGAGGCTTACTAATTATTATGTAACTCTGCTTGTACCAGGTCTGTAAATATAAAACCAAAATTTGCACATAGATGCCCCTAGATGTCAGTGTAGTTACAGTCAAACCGCGTTATTGGCCCTATCTCCTTGTTGACACCTCTGACAAATATTTCCAACTCACAGCCATACAAGTTTCATACAACAGTATACACCATCAAAAAATTTTGAAGACAGCGCATTGTTGGATGAGTATGATGCTCAAACGCAACAACAACTTGCGGATCAATTAGGTTTGACACGAGAAGCCGTATCCATACGTTTAAAAGCCATGGAAAAGATCCAGAAGATGGGAATATCAAAAAAGGCAACACAAAGTGATTTTGCTTCATGATAATGCACCATCATACGCAGCAAAACTGGTCAAGCAAACGATTGAGGCATTTAGTTGGGAAATACTTGCGCATGCGGCTTACTCACCAGACCTGGTTTTGTTCTATTACTACTTATTTGCATCGATGAGATACGCACTTGCTGAACAGCGTTTCACTACTTACGAAAATGTACAAAAACCGCTCAATGACTGGTTTGCCTCAAAAGAGCAACAGTTTCTTTGGCGTGGCGTCCACAAATTGTCAGACAGGTGGGAAAAATGTATAGCTAGCGATGAAAAAATTTCTAATAAAATGTTTTTTATCATTTTCATACAATAAACGTGTATTTTCTACACAAAAATTCAGGTTTCATATTTACGTAACGGTAAGCACTTCAATATTTAAAACATTATTGTCGATTGTTTTCTCTGGGCCTATTCTTCTCAATTCACCTAAGCTGCAGATGAAATTGTTCACTCGCAGGCGGTTGCCACTTATACGAGTTTTCATCACTGCGTTTTTTAGTTTAGCTGCCTCTTGGCTCAGAGCTTTGCGGATTTCAACAGTGTCCGTGTGCAAGTCATGCTCCATGAAAATATTTGTTCCTTTAAGTTTCGAACGATTTTGAAGTATGGCGTGCCTGATCGATCCTGAACAAAGTAAAAGCAAAACAGGTCACATTTGCCAGAGTTAAATTTACCAAGGCGGCGAATTCCATTAATCGATTCCCGTTAAAGAGTTATACGCATTTTGGTTCCGAATAGATTTTGCACTTTTTCGTCAAGCGCAAATGGTGCATCTTTAGCTCCGCATTCTCCTTTTCTACAGCCTCCATTTTGGCTTCACATCTCTGCAAGCCTGCTGAGGTGCTTGCTAGGATGTTTTTTTTTTCTACGGAATGTATTGCAGCTTTGAGCTGTTATTTTAGGCTTTACATCAAGCTATGCATCTGCTCGTAGGTCGCTATATTAACGTGCGGGTGCGAAAGATTTATTACCTCAGCATACGAGCAGGCGTCAAAAGTACAACAAACCTAGAGGCACTTTGCACATGATTAATGTCTGTTCCATATAAATATCCGCCCCAAGTTTAAATTCACGACAATAAAAAAAAGAGTAACATCACGGTATCACAGCACTGGGAAAAATTTAAGCGCAAGTGAGACACTTTAAACTCTCGGCATAAGACGGAGCAACAACAAACACGTCCTTACAGCTCGGCTGCTCAAACGAGACTCAACAAATATTACTCTTAACGTTCGTTAATTTCATTTTTTGGGGCATTTTTCGGTCGCAATGCAGGAGAATATACAAACAGTTTGTAAAATTAATTCATTTTTCCATTTTTTTTGAAACTGCTGGTCCATGTAGTTTCTCAGGGGGCAGGGCGAGAGACGGTTACGAATTTTGCCTCGGAGGGGTCGGTGTGCGCGAGTACTCATTCGAGTATATTGTACAATATTGCATTCCAAATGGAAAAGGTTGGGCGGCCCTGACTGTTTACGTTTGCATCTCCCCGACCTGTGGCCAAGGCTATTTGCAGCAACCCCCGAGACTGGACTGAAACTGAGAGTTCGGTGCACCTACATTTTTATCTGACTTCGGATTAGCAAAATTATTATTTTTATTTTAGATATTTTTAAGTTGAATTAATGGTACACCGGCTACAGAGAATCGTCACTTTTAAATTAGATAATTTTTTTAAGTTAAAAATTTTGGACAAAAATGAAATTTGAAATTATTTCTAGAATAAAAAACATATTTAATTTCAACTTTAAAGCAATTAAATTTGATCGTGCAAAATTTTTGCTTTATTTGGAAAACGATTCAACTTTTTGAATAAACCCGCGACTGAAACTTTTTGCGTTTTGCTGACTAGTTCGTCACTCACATTATTATAATCCGATTGTCAAACTGTTGAGGTGGCTCACACCATTTGTGTACTTATATAAATAAAAGTGTGCGGATGACAAATATAAAACTAAAATCTATTCACTATTCAGTAAGAAAATTACTTGTGGTTCTCGAGATGTAATAAGATTAGAAGTACATGTCTCTAAAAAGAAACCTTTTTTCTGTCAGGCTATATTTTTTTATAGAATGAATCATTCGATCTTGATAACTTTGCAGCATAAGAAACCTTTCAAATGTCTGAAATCGCGAGAAATCATATTAAATCTTTGGGAAACGCTTGACATACCTTAAAATAATTACGATTGAAATTAATCTTTTTTGTTTGAAAATTCAATTACTTGGTTGAAAATTACACTACTTTGCTAAAACTTAAATTTTTTGGTTGAAGTTTAAACGAATTAGTTGAAAATCCGTTGTTTTTTGGGTTGAAAATTAATTTTTGTGAGTTGGAAATTAAACTGCTAGGTTGAAACTTTAACATTGCTGTCGAAAATTTATTTCATTTACTCGATAATGATAATATAATTTTATTTCATATTATGATTTTTTATAACAAATAATATTACTCATGAATCATTTTCCGATTAAAACAAAATTTAAAATCAATTAAAAATTGCGTCCTACGAGTTATCGTTAACTATGTTATTTGATTTCGCCCCACTGTGTCTGTCGTTGCGCGTGGCTATTGAGGCTACGCGACTGCACTAAAACAATAATATCCCTATAAAGTATACGCTGTATCTGAAACATAATGAAAATTCTGTTGGCAGTTAGGGCTATATGGTGTTTTCAAAAAACTCGCGCCTGAAAACTCAAAATCATGTAACTCTTTGAAATCATTTGCATCTAAATCTTCTTATTTAATTTTGATCCGACAACGAATTACAAAGAATATTATATTTAAGTTTATCTTTTTCCTATTGAATTAATGATACACATGCTGTAGAGTATCTTCATTGGAAGCAACTTCTTTAAACCAACGTGGCGAGATTGGGTACTGTCTGCCTACAGGACATTCCCTCATTTCAATTACGGTCATATCTTCAACTGCAACGCTTATCATGTTTATTTTTATTCTCGAATGATATCCATCTGCCCTATATATTCCAAGAAGAATCCCACTATACTCCAGTATTGCAAAAACGTCACCATTAAATGTCGATAAAACTATATGTTCTCTGGTTGGCACGGACACATATCTATTATGTTCTGCTCGCAATTTAATTGGTAAACCGGCAGGAATAACATATCTTCGAAATTCGAATTGCTGGTTCTGACTTGTCTGGGGAACAAGTCGAATATATCCAAGTTTTGCAAGTTCATATCCAAGTACTTCATGAGGAAAAGACCGGCCTGGAGAAGTCCTAGCTTGTCTGGCAGAAGAACCAGAACTGGGATAATGTTCGACATTGGGAGTCCGTTCACACTGTAGTGAATCGTAATTTGCAGAAGCTTTAATAAAGCTACTTGAGAAGACTGCTGGACTTTTGCCTACTGGACAATCCCTTTTGTCATCTGGAGTCAAATTATCAACTGCGCCGCTTGTCATATTTATTTTTATTCGCGAATGACTTCTATCTGTCCTATAAAGTCCACGAAGGGTCCCACTATGATCTAATATTGCAAAAATGTCATTATTGGATGTTGATAATACAATATATTCTCGGGTTGGCACGGGCACATATCTATTTTTTTCTGATAGAATTCTAATCGGCTTACCGGCAGGAATGACGTATCTTCGAAATTCAAATTGCTGGTTCCGATTTGTGCGTGGAATAAGCCGAACATATCCAAGTTCTTCTATTGTACATCCAAGAACTCGATCTAAAGGAAGCCTACCCGGAGGCGAAATGGAACTGGCACGAAGAGGAGGCTCCAGAGGTGATGCCCGGTCGGGTGAATGTTGTCTGGCGGAAGAAGAAGAACTAGGATTACGTTTAAACTGTACTGAATCGTAATTTGCAGAAGCTTTAATAAAACTTTTTGAGAAGATTGTTTGACTTTTGCCTACTGGACAATCCCTTTTTTCATCTGAAGTCAAATTATCAACTGCGCCACTTATCATATTTATTTTTATTCGCGTCTTATTTTTATCTGTCCTATAAATTCCACGAAGAGTCCCACTATCATTCAATATTGCAAAAATGTCGTCATTGGATGTTGATAATACAATATATTCTCGGGTTGACACGGGCACATATCTATTTTGTTCTACTAGAAGTTGAATTGGCATACCGGTAGGAATAACGTATCTTCGAAATTCAAATTGCTGGTTTACATTTGTGCGAGGAATAAGCCGAACATATCCAAGTTCTTCTATTGTACATCCAAGCACTCGATCTGAAGGAAGCCTGCCCAGAGGAGAAATGGATCTGACACGAAGTGGAGGCTCCTGAGGAGATGTCCGGTCCAGTGAATGTTGCCTGGCAGAAGAAGAACCAGGATTACGTTCAATATTAGCTTTCTCGTCGGGCTGGGAACTGCATTCTGCAAGAAGAAATAGAAGATTCTTTTTTTTTCAGCACATTTATGTCTAATATCTTCAGCTGAACTCAGCATTTCTTTGCAGCAAGCATCTTGCTGATGATTCAATCAAAATTATGAGAAATAATTTCTAATTATAAGTACGCCCCACCGTACATTTTTCTTGTTAAATAAACATATATTTTTTGTAGAAGACGAGAGCCCAAAGAACATGGGTGCATAATTTGGTGCCGATTGAGAAAAAACTATTGATTTGCATAAGGATCATACGTTTTAGGCTACTTGATTTTATATATTAGATAATAATATTTAATATAATAATACATATATACATATACAATTATCACCTTCTATATTAAAATCATTTTAAATAATTTCATTGCAATCTTTTAATCAATTTTTAAGGAAATCCATCATTTTTCCTTTCTTGTTTTATATTTTTTGAAATTGTTAAAAATTCGACTTTTTGGTAGAAAATGCTTTTGTAGGTTTAAAATTTAACTACTTGATTAGTAATTCAGAAATTATTATTGTTAGAAAGTAATTGATTTTATGTAAGAATTAAACTATTTTCACGAAGATTCATCTTCTCTGCTTGGAAATTCAACTATTACAAGAAAAAATTAGTTATTTTGTTAGAAATTCCCAATGAGGAAAAGAGGGACATTATTGATGAGTGTATCTTTCCAGTGCGAGTTGTATTATTGGGAACCCAGAATCGTTTCTTTTGATTCTGAAAATAAGAGCGTGAAGTTATTCTATTCAAAAATAGGACGCGAAAAAAGTAAAACCGTAAAAAAAGAAATCTCTAGTTTTTTTAGTGTAAACATACAAATGGCTATTATATGACGATAAGCTGGTAAGGGAGTCTTTAGGCTCGCTCCACAGGCCTGATAAATAGCCGTATTAATGCATGTATTGTATGAAATATAATAAGAATTACAGAATTATTATATTATTATATTCACCAATAGAATTAACGATGACCGCCAAAGGGAAAACAAAAGTTCAGACCACCTGCATTTTCACAAAGTAGAGAAAAACCGGATTAATGCATGAGTGAATAATTTGGTTAACAACTGTATCTAAGGAATATTCCATTGCATCATCAGAGTACAAATATATGTATACATAAGGAGCCGTTATCTCAGACATATGTGAAATAACGACTTTATTAGTTTCAAGATTGTCCCTTGCAGATAATGATATCATTTGACATTTTCTATTACGATCATTTTAATCAGGACATTCTGATCTCGAATGGAAGGTAAAAGGTTTTATGTAAAAATTGAGTCAACACTACAACTTTCGAAGAAATTATCAGATTAAATAATCTGACTGAATATCTGAATAAATTTTCATTTGTATAGACATAGTATTTCCATACAGATGTATAGAACTACTGCGTCTTTGGAGCAAGGGAAGGGATGAGAAGTAGAAGTATGTGAGTGGAATTAAGGGCTGCAAAAGATGGAGAAGTGAGGGAAGGAATGGGATTGGAAGAGTGGGATGTGAGGGGTTGGGAAGTAGCAGAAGCGAGTGTAATTGTAGGATGTGAGAGGAGGGGAAGTAGAGAAAGAAGAAGTCAGGAAATTAATGAGGTAGACAGTATGAGAAGTGAGGGATGTGAAGAATGTTAGGGGTTGTGATGTAGAGGAAAGAGAAGTATGAGAAGTAAAGATGTTATAATATTATATATTTACCAATAGAATCAAGGAAAACGGCAAAAGCAAGGAATAGAGTACTGACAGTGATCTTCATTTTTTACTAATCGAGTAGAGGAGAGTAAATTTCAGTAGATGATACTGATTCAGCGAGAAAAGGAATTTTAATTGAAATGTTTCCGTATATATATATACTAGTGGGCTTTTCGTATTCCACGCATCCAATTTTGATTTGCTGATTCCCCCATTCTGACTCACTGCCTCATTCTCACAATGAAGTTTCATAGAGATTTACTAGTCTATGTCCTCGTATACTTGTATGTCATAGAACAAATAGCGGTATCTGAAAAATTATGTCGACATACGCTCATAGTTCAAACAAAGGTTCCAGAAAACAGATCTTTATTTGTCCAATTTTATCTCTTCCAAGGCTTCATTATTGCACAAATTAATATGATGAATTCATGTGATATCGTTTATAGATTTTTTTTCTAATGAACCAAATATAAATTTTTCATTAACTATTTTAATTTCACATGCACTAGGTTTTATTTATAGATAAAATATTCAAGAAGTAAATAAATCTTCAGAATGTAATTACAATTCCCATAATTTTAAATTTTTTCATTGAAATATAGCTCTGTACCAATTATTTAAAAAAACGTCCGTAGATAGAACAGCTTTTTAAGATTACTTAAAATTCATTCACTGAATATAATTAACGAATATTAAAACTGTTAATGAATAGATGTCAAGCGAAACAGTATTAACACGTTTCGTTTTTGTCAACTTACAATGTATATAGTGGGTAGAAGATAAGATTGTTTGTAATTTTCCTGATGTCCTAGAAATTCTTATAATTTACAAATTGAACTTTCGGGCTGGTTGGAGCTTTCAACCCCTACTAGACTTTCTTTTTTTAGGCCGGGTTGCGAGCCTGATAGCCGACCTGACGTTAATTTGTACTCCCCCTCGAAAGTAACGTAGCCGTTGGCTAAATGCGGATTTTACGTTTATTCTGCGTTTTTTTCGTTTTTTCAAAGTACAATGATGAATCAAAGGTAATTAAAAATAATAAAATGTCACACTTTAGAGCCCAAAATTCTCTTAAAAGAGAGGGAAGGGGGTGATGTTAAAAAAAAATAGGAGGATAGTAGTGAAATAAATTCTTTTAAACACCAGAAGAGGTAAATTTATATCCCAAAACGTCAAGTTTTCTATGAAATATTTGAATTTTCAACAAAAAATTGATTCTTAACCGATCAGTGTCATTAGCAACCAAATAGTTGAACTTTCAAGCAGAAGAAACGAATATACGTTGTAATAACATTTAAAATGATTTACAAAGTATATAAGATGCAATACTCATGCGCTGAGAAAAAGTTTACTTTTACTAAGTGAATTTCATTTGGCTGAAGTAATTGAAAGTCTTGATCATTTGCAAAACTTTGAATTGAAAAAATTATTTACATATACGCCGCTACGACGCGTCACGAAAAGCATCATTCAGAGCATCAGGACTAATGATTTCTAAGGAAGAAAGAAATACGTCATTAGGATTTTGGGGAGATGTGATGAGACAGCTACAATATAATAGATTGCATGCTTTCACGATGATTCTTTATAATAAAATTATGTGTTTCGGGTTTCAATCGTGTGTAAAATTGCGAATCTGGCCGAAATATCGTGAACATTGCCTGTGATTGGTCAAAAGCCCCAACGGAGGGACTGGTCGAACTTGATTGGTTAATCAATTTTTTCTTTTAAAACCGGGAGGACGGAAAGACAAATCAGACTGGTGTTATATCTATTGTCCATCTCGATGTTATTTGGGTGTTTTAAGATTTCGATTACTTCTTTGTGTTTTCCTGGAACAATATTGTATGTTTTTGCGATGACGGTCGTTTTGACAAAGAAAATGCTATTTCCTGTTTCGATATGATGCCCAGCTAGTATTGGTTGCGTGGAATGTTGTATCCTGACTTTACACTCTTGTTCCTTTACGCGTTGGCTTGCCGATTTCCCGGTTCCTCAAATATAGACTTTCCCACAAGAGCCAGGGATTTTATATACTCCCGAATCCTGAGAGGTTTCTTTCAATGTTCAGGGTTGTTTAGAAGTTTTGTAATTCATTTTGTAATGTATCTTCATCTGTTATGGAGACAGCTCTACATGCAAAGGAGTTGACGACTGATTGCTTTTGAGATGGGTGGTGGTGGGAGGAGGCACGTAGGTATCTGTATGTGAGTGTTTTCTGAAAACTTTTTTGTAAACTAGTACGTCCAAGAAAGGCAATGGTCTATTTTGTTTAATTTCCATGGTTAACTGGATATGGGGTTGTAATCGATTGATGAAATCGGAAAACTTGTATAGCTCATCTAGTCCATGTCTCCAGATGACAAAAGGTTTGTCGAAGTAACGACACCAAAATTCTGGTTTAAGCTTGGATTGGTTGAAGATTTTAGTTTCTAGATGTTTCATAAAGATTGTATCAGAGATTGACAATTTCGTAATGAGCGATACAACGTCGAAACTCACTAGGATGTTTTGGGGTTGAATGTGAATCTGTTGTATCTTTTTGATGAAGTCAAAAGAGTTTTGTACGCGTGTGATTGAGTTTTCTGTGAAAGGATTCAGTTCTTTGGTAAGGAAGCGTTCTAGGTTGTAAGTTGGTGAGTTTATTGAACTGACGATCGGTCTGTGTGAAATGTTGTTTTTGTGGATTTTTGGGAGTCAGTGAAGTTTTGGAGAGATGGGATTGGTAGGTATTAATTTATATATTGTTCTGCTGTCAAGTTTAGAGTCCTTTAGAAGGGTCTTTGTTTAGCTGACTGTGGTTTTTGTGGGGTCTTTTTTAAGTTTTTTATATGTATTGTCAGTTAGGAGGTCCATTATTTTGTTGTTTTAGTCTTCTTTACTCAGTACTACTGTTGTGTTGCCTTTGTCTGCGGGTTGCATTATGATGTTTTTATTTCGATTAAGTTCTTCAATTATTGTTTTCTCTTGTTTTGTTGAGTTTGAGGAGGGAAGTTGTGCTTGGCGTAAGACGTTGGCCGTCTTACGCCGTATGTCATTTGCTTTTTGGGTGGAAGGGTGTATATTATGACGTCTGGATAATTGAATTATATCACTCACTTAATTATAATAATCAGATTCCTCGTTTCTGCTCGATTAAATAATTAGCATAATTTCTTATTCGGCGCAACTAAAGTAAGAAATTCAATAGATGACTATATTTTTCTCTTGAATAGAACTGTGATTGAAATAAGTTAATTGGAAAGAATTTGGAAAAAATTAACTGTGTCGAATACGCAAAGTAGTTCTAGGATAGCTCGCTATGATACATAGATATTTATTATATTTTTTCTCTTTTTTTCAACATTGATATATGATTACAGTTTTATACTGAGACATAAATAATAATTTACGTCACATCCTGACAGAATATAATTATGTAATTTTGAATATATTCGTAACAGGAAGTATTTTCAATTATTTTCATATTTAAAATTTCTTATAGGACGTGTACAGTAGATCGCATGATGTCCTCTTTCATAATATCGCTCGCATCTGGATGTCCATTTATACAATTTCATTTTTTCGAAGTACATTTCTTGCATATTTTGAATATTATTATTTTTTTCTGACAATGGGTTCTCGCTAAATTGATAAGTATCTGACAATAATTTTAAAATTTTTCGGGCAGCGTTATATTTCAGTGTTTTTTTAGAAACGTTGGCTTTAACATGTTTAACATGTTTTTCGTCAACTTTCGTCACTATAAATACTTGAGATGTTTTTTTCTGGATTCAAAATAGTTACTTCATAATTGGGTTTGGAAAAATCATATTCTATGCTCATTTCGCTGAGTGTCTGTATGGGACTGACAGATTCGCTTGGGTTTATCCTTGCATTTGCTGGTTCCATTTTGATGAAACATGTTTGCAGAAATTTTAAAATTGCAAACCAGAATTGATTAATCAGATAAATCAACTATAAGATCAAAATAAATTGTTTTTAATGAGAATTAAAATATTAAAGAAAAATGTATATACATAAATAGAGTAGTTTATATAAATTTGTACTAATATGTTATAGAAATTGTTTAACTATTGGAAACTTGTGTATATATATTTTTGTTCAAAACAATTAATTTATTAGATCATTTTGAGAATATATGCATATTTTTAGGAACTGATTTTGATTACAAAATGTTCTGATTGTTCTGCCTTAATTTTAAACCTATTTTGTATTTGTATTTTTTTACTCGGTGTTCTTTTATTTTTACTAGATATAAACCTTACTAAATACGGAACTTTAAATGTCTCGTTCATACCATTTACGTTGTATTTTGTTTCATCGTTTATCTTTGACAATCTTGGGATAGTATTGCTATATATCATTATTCTTCTAGAAAAATCGTGAATGAAACATGTCCTACAAGGTTTTACATACACGTAAGACATGGTGCAATAGTTTCTTTATAAGATATTGTGGATTAATAGAAGTAATATGAATCGTTCAGTGATCGTGCGTTGTTTAAGGACGTATTTCATATTGCAGTTATATACAAATTTTTGTTATTGAAGAGAAATTTGAGTTGATTTTTGTATGTAATTGTGATAATATTAGATACAATTTATTTAAAAGCACATCTTCGTATCTTTGTATAAAGTGGCGAAGATGGCAATTGACGTTATTATTTCGATTATGCTAATGAAAAGTTACTTTCTGTATGGTTTCAGTAGTTTAATGCATATTGCTAGTATAGAGACTATGAAGAAAAAAAGTTATTTTAGTGAAGAACTTTTTTATTGTAATATGGAACTATTTCAAAATAACTTGTCACTGAGAAACTTCTAATTTGAAATATTTTTGATCTATTGAAATATATTAGTAAATAGATTTCGTTTGGAAGAAATTTAATTTTTTTCAAAGGCGAAAAATAAAGATCTGTCGTATTTGCGATTTTTTGTTAATATATAACGAATTTGTCTGCTCGGTGGGTTTCCTATCACCACTACGTAGCGCGTCCTCAGGTTGCGGATAGAGGAACGGGGCGAAATGGAAAAACGATGTTCAAAATAATCTGTAGCTCGCAATTCTTCATCGATTTTCAACTTTTTTTTTTCAAAAAATTCAGCATTAAATTCTTAAGAAACATGTCGAGGCCGATTTTTTAATTTTTTTTTTTAATTTATATAGAACTGCAAATATCGAAAAAAATGTTGATTTCCAAATTTTTTTTGTTTAATTCTCTGTAAAATTTTTTTTTAGTAGCATCAGGCCTCAGGTTTGATGCGCAAGGGTCAGTGAAAGAAAAGAATTTGTTGTTATGTCAAGTTATTTGTTATAAACAAATATTTGCAACAAATAGCCAGTATGATGGATTATGTTTTTGTGAAGTATATTTATGCATCGAAATCGCTCGTTCTGAGCAACGAGGTGACATGTGATCATGAAAATGTGATGTCCGATATCATTTGTTAACTTTAACAACAAATAATATAAACAAATGCATGATTTGAACAGTTTTAGGCAGAAACAAACCGTATTTTCTTCCGATTGTCCTCGAATCTCATTGCCAGTGATACACATTGATGTATTATTGTCACCTAAAATAATTTGTTTAATTTATCAACAATTATTATAAACAAATGCATGATCTGAACAGTTTTAGGCAGAAACAAACCGAATTTTCTCCCGATTGCCCTCAAATCTCATTGCCTGTGATACACATTGATGTATTTTTGTCATCTGAAATAATTTGTTGATATTATCAACAATTATTATAAACAAATGCATGATCTAAACAGTTTTAGGCAGAAACAAACCGAATTTTCTTTCGATTATCTTCGATTCTCATTGCCTGTGATGCAAATTGATATATTTTTGTCATCCGATATCATTTTTTAACTTTATCAACAAATAATATAAACAATTGCATGATTTGAATAGTTTTAGGCAGAAACGAACCGAATTTTCTTCCGATTGCCTTCAAATCTCATTGCCTGCGATGCTCATTGCTATTTTTTTGACTCAAAATGTCATTCAACATTTTTATGAACGAATCATTTGAACAAATTCCTATTATGGACATTTCATAATTCCAGTCCTCATTTCGAAAACGATTTATTCTAGAATCAAGAGCTCAAGAGCTTTAGGATGAAAATCACTATCTATATGTCTCCAGCTTCCTCTTAGATGTGACAAGTATGCATCAGATGAGATGAGTAATTTATGCAATAGATCAGTATTAGTTGCTAACCGACTGCACTTACGAGTATTGAATTCGCGGAATCGTTTAAAATCTTTATTACGGGCTTCTTGAGCTTCTTCAAATAAGAGGCCGATGGGAATGCTGAACGATTTGATTATCTCCGCTCCGTGCAAAAGAATTTTGTGAACAGATGATGGCATATAATACCATTTATACAATTTTACATACATTCGTGCAGTTTCGAGAGCATAGTTTTCGAATTTCTCTGAATCGATTTTTTTAACCACAAGAAAGAACCTGCAAAATTATGCTAAATCGCTCGATCAAGCGAACATCAACACCTGTGATCTTTGCTGTTGATTCAGGATCTTGAAAAAATTTTCGAGCAGTATTATTCCCATCATTTGATGTTCCTGCTCCAAGCTTGGGTATGTCGATAATTAAACCCATCTCTTTCCGAAATTCTAGCTGGATTCTTAATCTCGTGGTCTTCATTTGCGTTTTTTGCTCATGCAATTGTTTATATTATTTGTTGATAAAGTTAAAAAATGATATCGGATGACAAAAATATATCAATTTGCATCACAGGCAATGAGATTCGAAGATAATCGAAAGAAAATTCGGTTTGTTTCTGCCTAAAACTGTTTAGATCATGCATTTGTTTATAATAATTGTTGATAATATCAACAAATTATTTCAGATGACAAAAATACATCAATGTGTATCACAGGCAATGAGATTTGAGGGCAATCGGGAGAAAATTCGGTTTGTTTCTGCCTAAAACTGTTCAGATCATGCATTTGTTTATAATAATTGTTGATAAATTAAACAAATTATTTTAGGTGACAATAATACATCAATGTGTATCACTGGCAATGAGATTCGAGGACAATCGGAAGAAAATACGGTTTGTTTCTGCCTAAAACTGTTCAAATCATGCATTTGTTTATATTATTTGTTGTTAAAGTTAACAAATGATATCGGACATCACATTTTCATGATCAAATGTCACCTCGTTGCTCAGAACGAGCGATTTCGATGCATAAATATACTTCACAAAAACATAATCCATCATACTGGCTATTTGTTGCAAATATTTGTTTATAACAAATAACTTGACATAACAACAAATTCTTTTCTTTCACTGACCCTTGCGCATCAAACCTGAGGCCTGATGCTACTAAAAAAAAATTTTACAGAGAATTAAACAAAAAAAATTTGAAAATCAACATTTTTTTCGATATTTGCAGTTCTATATAAATTAAAAAAAAAAAAAATAAAAAATCGGCCTCGACATGTTTCTTAAGAATTTAATGCTAAATTTTTTGAAAAAAAAAAGTTGAAAATCGATGAAGAATTGCGAGCTACAGATTATTTTGAACATCGTTTTTCCATTTCGCCCCACTGTGGAACGGCCCGTAAGGCTGAACAGCCCCCAAGGTTAACTGCGAATACAAGAATAAGCAGTCGCGGACAGCCGATAGGACCCAGTCGTGGGTGTGGTGAATCCAGCACTGGTAAAAAATAGGTGCACGACAACCATGGCTTGGGGGGACCCACCCATTTGCGTTCATACGCAATGGGTGGGTTCTGGCAGGCCGAGGTGCAGCGTGTATCCACCTAGAAACTAACCCGAACCAAAACTAAAAATCTTGTAAGGGAAAAATCTTGCTACCCCATTGGACACCGCAGCGATGACACTGCCCGCAAGGGATGTGTGGAATGATTCGCCTGAACAGGGCCAAAGGGGTATTGATGCCAGTAGGCGCGCTGCCTTGCAGGGGGATGTTAGGATACGAGGATGAAACTGTAATGTGTCTGACGACAAGTTGACACGGTCCTTGTCAAAGTCGGAAAGCTCCCATACTTAGACCCAGAGAGGTATGGGGGTTATCACTTCTGGGACGGTGGACTCACCTACTATCGGAATAGGATCCTAACGTGCGGATTTCCACGAAACTACCATGGCTAACTTGCAACAACAAAAAACTACAGTAAAATTTCTAAGGGTGGGAACTCTGAACGCGCGTAGTCTAAATACTGGCGGAGTTAGCGAACTCATTAAGATAGCAAACAAATACCATACTGACTTAATAGCACTTCAAGAAACCTGCTGGCCGGGCGATTTCGCGTCAATTTCTAAGGATAACTTTACTTTTCACTATGGGTGAGCTAAGGGGCACAGACTGGGAACCGGTTTTCTCATTAATAAACGAATTTCGCAAGCGGTTATCGACATGCAATTCATTAACGATCGGTTATCATACATTGTACTAAAGGGTAATTTCAGCAAACAGGTGTTGATCAACGTGCACTGCCCCACCGAGGACAAAGACGAAGATACTAAGGATCTTTTTTATGAAACAATCGAACAGGTTTTTGACAAGTTCTCAACGTATGACGCAAAAATAGTATTGGGAGATTTCAACGCGAAAAGAACCGATGTATAGGCCTACAATAGGGTCGGAAAGTTTGCATGACGTCAGTAATGATAATGGGACTAGAGTAATAAACTTTGCAGCTTCAAAGAACCTCGTTGTCAAAAGCAAATTTTTCAAGCATAAAAATATACATAAGGCCACCTGGACATCACCAGGTGGTAACACTCACAATCAGATTGATCACGTTCTAATTGACAGAAGACGTCATAAAAACATTCTCGATATAAGATCGTACAGGGGAGCGGATTTAAATTCAGACCACTTTCTCGTGATAGTAAAACTAAGATCTAGGCTAACGTTAAGTAAGAAAACAAGCCGCACAGAGCCAACAGTTCGTTTCAATATAGATAAGTTTAAAACACCAACAGAAATATTAAATTATCAAGTTGAGATTTCTAATAGTTTCGACGTTCTCCAAGAACACAGAGACGATAACGATAATTACGTGGAGGACTCGGAAACCCTGTGGAGCAATATGAAAAAGGCGATAAAGCCAGCCGCGAAACTTACTATAGGTTTAAAGAAAGTAACCAAAAGCAAACCATGGTTTGACGAAGAGTGCAAACTTTGGTTTGAAAAACGTCGGAAGGCCAAACTCATTAGTTTACAAAATAAGTGCGATCAAACACATAAGAAGTATCTCGAGATTAGTAAAAGTACAAATAGGCTTTATAGATCCAAGAAAAGGGAGTGCGAAAAGAATAAAATACTAGCAATAGAAACGCATAATAAACAAAATAACCCGCGTGAGATGTACAGGGGAATCAATTCTATAAGGAAAGGCTTTCAAAGTAGAACGGAAGTAATGAGGGACGAAAATAGCAATCTAGTAGCCGATGCGACAGAGAGACGGAATTTATGGAAAAACTATTTCTATAAGTTATTAAATGTACGCGAAGCCCCCGTTGAAGGTAGTCTCGGTGAAATCCACACTGCCGATCTACTAATTGATGATCCTACTGATATAGAAATTGAAATGGCCATAAAGAAGTTAAAAAATAACAAAGCCGCGGGTATCGACGACCTACCGGCAGAACTGATAAAAAATGGAGGCCCTTGCCTCACAAGGCAAATTTGTAAATTAATACGCGCAGTTTGGAAAACAGAACGCATGCCGGAGGAATGGAATACCTCTATTATTATTCCTATCTTTAAAAAAGGTGATAAAACGAACTGTAACAATTATCGGGGAATTTCACTTGTGCCTTCATGTTATAAGATCCTGTCCAATGTAATCTTAAGTAGACTAACTCCTCTTGCCGAGGAAATCATTGGGGATTACCAGTGTGGATTCCGCCGAAACCGATCTACAAGCGATCAAATGTTTACATTTAGACAACTGTTAGAAAAGAAATGGGAATTTAATGAAGTAGTGCATCAGCTATTTGTCGATTTCAAAAAAGCTTACGACTCTATTATACGCGCACGAATGTACTGGATCCTAGAGTTCTTGGGTGTACCAAGAAAATTAGTTAGACTTATCGAAATTTGCTTAAGCGGCAGTAGGGGTAGAATACGTGCAAACGGAAGTTTATCGGAAGAGTTTTTGATCCGCGATGGCTTGAAACAGGGCGATGCACTTTCGTGCGTCCTTTTCAACTTAGTTTTAGAATACGTGGTCAGACAAGTACAAGTGAATCCGACCGGTGCCACCCTCAATGGGATAGTACAAATTCTTGGGTATGCGGATGATCTCGACCTACTAGGGGATGATAAAGAAACCGTAGCTAAAAACGCAGAAATCTTGATCACAAAAGCCAAAGATATTGGTTTGGAAGTTAGCGAATCAAAGACAAAATAGATGACCGTCGTCAGATCCGAACAAAGTAATGTAGGCGGGGATCTTATGGCCGGAAATATGAAATTTGAAAGGGTTAACGAGTTTAAATACCTCGGGTCTATTATAACTAGCAAAAATAATATTAAAACGGAAATCAACGCGCGGCTGCACGCTGGCAATGGGTGCTATTATGCAGCAAACACACTACTAAAATCGCGATTGCTATCTAGAAACATCAAAGTAAGAATTTACAAAACAATAATAATGCCGGTCGTTATGTACGGGTGTGAAACGTGGGCGCTGACGAAAGGAGAGGAGAATAGGTTTTAGAGTTTTTGAAAATAAAGTACTTAGAAAAATCTATGGTCCAAAGAGGGACGAAGAGACTGGTGAATGGAGGAAACTGCATAATGATGAGCTGCACGCTCTCTACAGGTCAGCAAATATTAATAGAGTAATGAAAGCGCGTAAATTAAGATGGGCGGGCATGTAGCAAGAATGGGCAATGAAAGAACAGTGGAGCAAGTTTTAAGAGGGAAACCGATTGGTAAGAGACCTCTAGGCAGACCGAGAAACAGATGGGAGAAAAATGTAAGGGATGATCTAAAAGAACTAGGACATGCTTACTTAAACTGGATGGAGGATGCACAGGATAGAGATGCGTGGCGGTTTCGGGTAGATGAGGCGATGAACTTTCGAGTTCGAATCGCTAATCGATAATAATAAATATAACAAATTTGTTGTCTGCATGGCGTGATTGATGTACAATGTTAATAGGATAATCATTATTGAATGCCAAGACATGACGATTCTCGGTAGATGGATCCTAGAAAAGAAATGCAGACAAGGATTAGTATTAACGAACATATGTGTTGAAAGAAATACACAGAAAAAACTGGGGGTTCACTAATGTTGCGGCACAAATGAAAGCTGGTATCCTTTAGAACTTGAGCTCCAATAGATACTAGCACAGACCCAAAAGGTTCGTTTAGAGCGCACTTGAAAAGAACGACATAAAGGCGCATTCATAAACCAACCACTTGCAAAGTCGGGTTGGTAATTTCGCGATTCGCAGAATATGTCGGTAAATAAAACACAAACAATATTATTATTTATTATGCGTTCAATTTTCGGAAAAAGCAAAATGTTTATGTAAGTTGAAATTTGTTATGGATAAAAGGTAAGTTGCAGAAATGAGGTAAGAGGGCAAACAATTCTTTATGATAACAACTTTTATTTTCAAAATAATTCATATTTCTTCTTACTTGATAAGGTTCACTGATTTTCGAATTGTTAATAAGCAATTGATTTCAGGTCTGAACCATCTTCAAATTACCATGATTTAAAGCAATTGTCAATTGACAATTGTAAATGTAGTACGATTCTATTGATTGTAAGTGAAAATTCATCCCTTAGCTAAACCATTTTTAACCTAGTCTTAAAATTTATAAAAAATTTAAAAAATTAATCTCATAATTTTAAAAACAAAGACAATGGTAGCGCTATTATCGCGAACTCGTGAAACTGGTTAGAATTTTCAAGCGCATTCTAATTTGTTTCTGAAATGAATCTTACTATTTGTTTTGCATAGTTTAAAACAATTAGTGGATGCAAAAAAATCGAAAACTAAGTTACATATGGAATTTACATCGAATACAGTGAAAATTTAGCAAAAAATTCGATTCAAAATATGAAAAAAATGAATTCTAGACGATGAGAATTGAAATCTATTTTAACCTGAATTTCAGGTCGCAGTCTCTTAGCTGATAAATATTTCACATGTTAAATGCTACAAATTTATTTTGAATTCATTTTTATGTTAAGTTAATTGGAGCTCATACTGCGTTGAAGCTCACATAAACTAGAAGAATAATTTTTTTTTTTTTTTACAAAAACAGTTTTAACATTAAGCGTGTTTTTCGCTGTATATGTGTTTTGTTGTTGAAATTATGAAATGTGTAAATCAATTTTGTATGATAAATTATCAGTTTAGAATGAAGGAAATTAATTTTCAGATTACAAAAGGGACTTTAAGAGTCAAAGGTAACAATTATATATTTGATTGTACTCTTTACAAATGAATTATTGATTTTAAATTCAAAAGAAGGTAGACATTTCTTTACAAATTTCAATCCTAAATAATTTATAATAGTTTTTGTACTTTATAATTATCAAACAATAATTATCATAAATATATTGTGAAAAATTGATTTGCATATTTTATCACTTCAAAGAAGCGCGGGATCAACATCCAGTGGGGCTGCTGGTGCGACGCATGCGCAGTGCTGTTTGATAGCCGAATTGTGATGTGACGGAAGCCATCTTGGGATAGCATATTTTATCCGCGAGATTCAATTTCAACAGTGGGTCGGGTTGGTCAGAGTGGAGGATTTTATATTCTTTAGGAGACCCCTATATTTTCTCGAAGGGTGGGGGATTTCTTTATTTTGAGATTGAATGTCACTAATTTCAGCATACTCTAAATTGGAAACAGTGAAATCTCTCTCCGATCTGCGAAAACGTTCTTTATAATAAGTTGCATTTTTATAACAAAATGCGTTATAACATAGAAAATTGCGTCGTAATATAATAAATTGCGTTTCAAACATACGGATTGTTTATTTGGTTAATGAATCATAGACCTAAAATTAGCATCAATAATGGGATTTTGGCGCCAGTTAGACCGGATGTAAAAATCTAAACTTGTAACGATAGAACTTGTGTTTATAAAATTATGTTTACTTAGCCTTGGACTTTGAACCAAATAACCCTGGACTTTGTACCGGACTTTGGACTCATGATGAGTCCTACTTCCCGTAAGAAATTATGAACTATTGGTTAGGAAAATCTTACTTTCTGTTGTAGCCTCGTTCTTGTTCATCGATAGCGTTAAAGTGGGATAGTACGCAACGTTATAAATATAACCGTAGGGTCTGAAAGCGGGCAATCTAAATTCGCAATTCGAAGCGTGCTAATTACATTGACGAATCTCAGTTTTCTGTTATTGAACCATTTTTACTTTTTAATGAAGCAGTTCATGTCATAGAATACACAACTTGAAATTTTGTCTTCATTTCAAACAACCTGAAAATCTCTTGATATTGGCTTTAACCAATCCTAGACAGAACAACGAACTGCGCCTGCCTATTACTTCAACCAATCAACGATGAGTTCCTGAGGAGATAATTGATTCCAGAAATCGTGGACATAACATTGGTGCCAGTGACGTGGGATTCTTGTGTCAAGAGAATTTTATGGACCTACTAGTGACTTTTTGATTTCAATGCAGTTCGGTGAACATTTATTAACTTTTGTGTTGAAATAGTGGTACTAGTGCTAATTTTGAAGCGGGAAAGATATTTGAATTTTGAATACTTTGACTGTGAACTTTAACCTTTTTTTTAAAAAAAAGGGACACTTAGTGATCAATTAAGTGCAATGAAGAACGTTGGGCCTGCATTAAACAAGTCGCGACTTTCTACCAGGGTTTTGTCGTGGTTTTACTCCCGGTAGCCTAGGGTGTTGTCAATTGTACCGAAGTCGTAAGTAATTGAGAAAGAGACCACGAGGTTTTCCTCTATCAATTACTGACTTGAAGAATTTTTGAAAAATCCCAACAGTCAAATTACTTCGTGACGAACCGCAGTGGATTGGACAGCCTAGTGAAGGAATTAACATAGTCGGACTGGCCAGAGTTAAACTGTAAGTGTTAAATTTTAATTTTCTTCCAAGTTTAAATTATTATTATTATTTTTTTTTGTGAAATGGCTTCAAAGCGAGCTTCGACGAGGTTAAAGTTTATCCGCGGAAATTCTGCGTCGAATACGAGACCTAATTCGGAGGTTCTTGATGAGACTCCAGCTGTTTCCCTTGACGTAGGACGGCGTGGGAAGGTGCAGACCACGACTAAGCGTCGTTTGTAGGATGATGCCCGTCCGTCGGTCTCCGTGTCAACTGAGGCAGTACCAATAATTAAGAAATCTAAATTGTGTGAGGGAATGAAAATGGCACGCGATATTATTCCGCAATTTGACGGTACAAATATGTCGTTTACTATGTTTGCAGAACACTGTAGAATCGCCGCTACTTTTGTTGAGTCGCAAGAACTAGATTATTTAATAATGTTGATAAAAATGCGAATTGTTGAGCCTGCTCGAAAGCACATTCAGTCAGTTATCACAGGAACTGGCTGTTGTGAAGCGCAAAACTGACGAGAGTCTAACAGATTACGGAGCTCGTGTTTAGGTCATACTAAATATAACAACAAATAAAGTCTTAGAAAAGAATCCGGGAAGTAAGGGCGAAGAGCGTTGTCAAGAATATCGCGAGAATGCTATTCGAAATTTTGTTCGCGGATTAGGCCGGGATACCTTATCTTTTATGAACGACAAGAACCCTTTAACATTAGATCTGGCAATAGAAATGGCTATCGAAGCCGAAATCGAGAATACTAGTTGGGGTTAGTACATGGGAACGAGCGGGGAGCATGAACTTCCGAAATTGTGAGAAAAGGAGAGCAGACAAATTTTCCGAAAAAACAACTGGCGCACATAAAGTCAAATCAAGATAATATAAGCGACAAAGGTGACTCTTCCATCTCTGTCAAATGTTATAATTGTCAAGAAGTAGGACATCGGAAACGAGATTTTCCTAAAATAAAAAAGAAAACAGATGTAAAGGTCGGAGAGAGTCACAATAATGTAAGGGACTAAGTAATTCTCCTTTTCAAACTTTACTCTCAAAAATGGAGTAGCCGAAGGGGGAAACTGCTCCGAAGGAGACAAAACCAACCCCCAGGAAAGAAGAATTTTAAAACCTTATTGTCTTTCGGATCAAGGACGAGTACATATTGTTGAGTTTGAAAATTCTTTATTACAAATGGAAAAATAAAAGCAATAGTCGATACAGGCTACAGTGTAAATTTGATTAAAGCAAATTATTAAAAACCTAATGTATAGATGATTTCAGGAATTAATTATAACCTAGTAGGGATTGGAAAATACATGATTCAAACAGAGGGTGAAGTGAAGCTACTTTATAAGGGAATTTCTACACCCTTTCAAGTAGTTTCACAAGATTTTCCAATTTCTCAGTATGGTATCGTTGGTATCCCATTTTTGAAGCAGCACAATGCAACGTTAAATTTTGTAGATGATTTTTCGCACCTAAATAATGAAGATCTTCCTTTTGTCACTCATACCAATGTCAGGTTGCCATCACGAACGAAAAAGTTCGTAACTCTCCCTGTAAAGAAAACAGAACTAAAAGAGGGGTATATAGAAAGGATTGGGCGTGGTCCAAATATTTTTGCTGGTAAAGTTTTGGTAAAACAATTCAATAATACAGTTAAAATTTTCATGATAAATTATTCTAATAATGATGTAGAATTGACATTACCCCCGTTGGAATTGCAACAATATGAAGTCTTCTTGTCTGTAGAGAATTTTGATCACAATGAGGAAACTGAAATACAGAAGAATAGATTTTCTAGACTTTAAAAGCACCTTAATCTAGAACATTCAAATGCGGAAGAAAGAGATAGTCTTTTAGATAATCAAACATAAAATAATCACTGTAGATGAGTTACCAGTAAATAAAAAACTATACCGGAACCCACCCGTTCATAAACATGAGATTTGCCGTCAAGTTAGTGAATTACTCGAATCCGGAATTGTGCAGCCTTCGTCTTCACCATATAATTTTCCCGCGCTTATAGTTCCAAAAAAACCTGACCAACAGGGTAATAAAAGTTGGCGCATGGTGATCGACTATCGCGCAATAAATGGAAAGACAATTTCAGATGCCTACCCCCTTCCGAATATCGCGGATATTCTTCATCAGTTGGTTGGAGCACAATATTTTTCTGTAATGGATTTAGACCTCGGTTTTCATCAGATCCCTATGGATCAAGACTACAAAGCAAAAACCGCATTTTCGACTCCATATGACCATTAAGAATATAATCGGATGCCATTCGGACTTAAAAATGCACCTGCAACATTTCAAAGAATAATGGATCAGGTTTTGATAGGTTTGCATGGTGCAGAATTGTTCGTATACATGGATGACATAATCATCTATGCACCCAATTTGAAAAGTCATTCCATGAAACTTAAGAAACTCTTAATACGGCTAGGGGATTCAGGATTGGCCCTTCAACCTGAAAAGTGTCATTTTTTCGAGAAGAGATTAAATATTTGGGTCATATAATTACCCGAGAAGGAGTTAAGCCTGATCCTGGGAAGGTCAAAGCAGTAAAAGATTTTCCTATTTCAATAACTAAAAAGAATGTGAAGCGATTCTCAGGGTTGGCAGGGTAATATCGCAGGTTTATACCCGATTTTGCAAAATTGTCTAAACCACTAACAAATTTAATCAAAGAAAAAGTAAATTTCTATTGAGGTACTGCCGAACAGGTAGCCTTTGAAATCTTAAGGGATAAGATTTGTTCTGAGCCCTTGTTTCAATACCCAGACTTTTCTAGGCCTTTCGTTCTTACGACAGATGCATCCTATTATGCAATAGGTGGAATTTTGAGTCAGGGTGAGATCGGTTAGGACTTACCTATGTCTTTTGCTTCTCGTACTTTGCATGAAGCGGAGATAAATTATTCTACTATAGAGAAGGAACTGCTTGCTATAGTACTTTGTGTAATATATTTCAGACCTTATTTGTTTGGGAGAAAGTTTCTTCTTGTGACTGACCATCGATCACTCGTTTGGTTGCATGGAATTAAAGACCCAGTGTCAAGGCTAGCCAGGATGAAGATCTAATTGTGTGAATACGATTATGGAATAATGTATAAACCTGGAAGAGTGAATGCCAATGCCTATTCTCTTTCAAGGAACCCATGTGACTGGGACAAAAGTGCTTCATCCTCTTTGTTAGGGTTGCCTGGGATACCCAATGGCCGAGGGAACCCCAGTGCGGCTCTTGCCCTTAGGGAATACGATGCGCGAACAAAACCAAAAGCGTGACACCGTCTCTCGGGCTGAAAGCAATGTTGGACCTTTGCTCGACGACCTTGTGGGTACGGTTACTATGGGAAAAAACTCTCTGGGCCCCCACTTTGTCCGAGAAGGGATGTCGGTGTGATAATGAAAACTGGGAGATTGTCTGGAGAACTTGTGGGAATGTTTACTATGGGAAATACTTCCCTGGGCCACTCACATGCGCCAAAGCACTCAACCAGTGATCAGATGAGAAGCCCTTTTCCTTGCTCCTTTCCTACAAGAATTACTTCGGGGGAGGTTGCATCGGGAAATCGACAGCCCAGCTCCTCCTCTGGGGGAGACTTATCAGGGCTGTTGCATATGGGGCAGTGCTTCTTGCGATGGACCCGAAGGATTGTCAAATGTAAGCGATGCGACTTCTATGTATCCAGTTCAAGGTGAAGTTCTCATGGTGGTTTCTGACGAGAAAACACATGAGGTTAAAACGGGCTCTGGAGTCGGTATAAGGAATGTCACATCCGAAGATGAACACTTAAAAAGTCTTTTGAATAACTGTGAACCTGGAGAAATGGATTGTTCTTCTGCTGAACAAACCAATAATCATCCTAACCAAAATGATTGTCCTCTTAAATCAAATAATAGTTTTGATGGAACCGAAGATTCTTATGATGAATCCACTTGAAAAAATTGTAGTTGCAATTTGATAAAAGTAGAGTACAATCCAAATTTCCAATAACTCAAATCTTGGCGATTGATGATGTATGCATCATTGAAAGGAATGATAAGTTTACAATGGGCAAAAATCATCTTGTCCATTTCATATCAGAAGATAAAAATCTAGAATCAGATGCTAGCAAAGAACTTATAGAAAAGGGATCAATCTTGGTCGAAGGAATCAGAAATCAAACCTTTAATCTAGGAGAATGTGTTGTCTTTCTTTATAAAGAACGTTACATTTTTCATCTTGTAACAAAAGCTCTCTATAACGATCAAATTTATCTGAACAATCCTGCAAAAACTATCCTGGCTTTGAAACGAGCTATGGAATCCCTTGGTGTCAATAACATCAATATTTCAAAATTTGGAAGTAATATCGATGAAGTATCATGGGCTGCCGTCGAGCAGATTCTTCGCCAACATTTTACAGGAACGAATTTCGTTATCAGAATATGTACTGGGAAAATCCAATTTGCAGTACTTGGAAATGGAGAAAAATTGATTAGGGAGGCTCACGAATCCGCTACAGGGGGGCACAATGGCGTTTCGAAAACCTATGGCAGAATACGTCCTCATTTTTATTGGCCCAAGATGAAGTTAGACATCCAAAAATTTATAAAATATTGCAAAAATTGCCAAAGAAATAAATTTATTAGAACCAGAACTAGACAACTAATGATCATCATTAGTTGTCTAGTTGGACCGTTACAAATGACCCCTAAAGGAAATAATCATATTTCAACTATTCAATGGGTTTTTGCAAAATACGCAGACGCAATACCTCTAGGAAAGACTGATTCAGTGACTATTGCTAATGCTATAGCCGAACAATTTATTTCCCGTTATGGCTATCCACGTATAATCCATACAGACCAGGGAAAGAATTTTACCAGTCTATTAATGAAAACTTTCTGCTAAATTTTTGATATAGAAAAAATCCAATCAACAGCTTACCATCCACAGTCATTGGGATCCCTTGGGAGAAGCCACCAGACTCTTGTTGAATATTTGAGACAATTTGCAAATTCTCAAAACTGGGACGAATGGTTACGCTATGCTATCTTTTCGTACAACACGCAGATACATGAGAGTACAGGTTTCTCTCCCTTCTCCTTAGTTTTTGGGAAAGAGGCAAAGATTCCATTAAGTTTTTCGCCAGGACCTCAGGATCTAACCTATTCTCAGTATTTGCAGAGCTTATTCCAAAAGCTATATGATACCCAATGATTGACTCGCGAACGTCTTGAAGAAGCCAAAAACAGATCTAAAAATTACTATGATCGAACGGCTAGAAAGGCAAATTTTAATATAGGGGACATGGTGACCCTTAAGGTTGAAATTAGAAATGATGAAAAATTCGAACCTTTCTTCGCAGGTGAATACGAAATTACCAGGTTAATCGGGGAAGCTAACGCAGAAATTAGAAATTTAAAAACGAACCAGATTAAAATCGTTGTATACCATTAAGCCATTTCCCTTTCAGGGTAGGCGTGACACAACCCGATTCGGGTAGTGTTTCTAGGTGGATAGTTTTCTTGTAGTTATAAATAACTACAAGTGTAGGCTCACCACACCCACGATGTGCCAACGGCACTCAGTATTCTTGAATGGTCACCCATCCAAGTACTAACCGCGTCCAACGCTGCTTAACTTCAGTAATCTGACGAGAACTGGGTTTTTCAGCTTGGTATTTAGCGTTATGTTATACCATTAAGCCATTTCCCTTTCGGGGTAGGCGTGACACTACCCGATTCGGGTAGTGTTTCTAGGTTGATAACTTGTAGTAAATAACTACAAGTGTGGGCTCACCACACCCACGATGTGCCAACAGCACTCAGTTTTCTCGAATGGTCACCCATCCAAGTGCTAACCGTGCCCAACGCTGCTTAACTTCAGTGATCTGACGAGAACTGGTTTTTTCAGCGTGGTATGGCTGTTGGTAGCGTTAATTTAGATAAATTGCAAATCTTGCAAAAATTCAAATAAAAAAAGAAAAGGGAGACTCACACTTCTTTGTAAATAATATTGTCTGTTAATTTGGGAAAAACAATAAAATTTATGTCATTGTTCCTATAAATAAGAAATATTTAAGTAAATATACCTTTTATATGATACTGATAACTGATCTGCTGTATCTGTAAAAAACACTAATCTTACACAAAGAAAATTAGTTCTCCTAATTTATAATAATTAGTGATACTTATCTAACATATCACAGAAATTATTGGAATTCATTTAATCCTTCATGAAAGTGAGAAAATAAAATAACACCATATTGCTTTTCTTATATATAGAGTGATGCTAAACTAAAATACTAAATGAATTACATGCAAATAAAATTCGTTCGCAAGCGTGAAATTCCCTTATTTGCACATAGGGGAAATATTTCGGAACTTCAAAACTACCCAAAGATCGATAATTAATGCGTAGTAAATCGAGTGTAAAGACAAAGAAAACTCCGAGTAGAGACTCAAAGGAAAAATTATTATTCTCCGTAGCAAAATAGCCTTAAATTCTGTTTTAATCTATCCTGCAGTCTTTTAAAATCACCTTGAATTCGCACGGATTTTATGAGATTCTTTTCAATTCCCTTAAATTTTTCTAAATTAATTTCAACCTTACTCAATTCAATTATTTTTTAATTGCTTACAATTCCATTTCTTTCAATTTACCTAGATTTTTCAATGAATTTCATTGAAATCTTCTCACTCTTCTCATCCAGAATCCTTGTAAATTTCATTGAATTAAAAAAAAAAATTGAATCGAAAGCAACATTAGTGTCATTATTCATACACATTGGGTACTTTTTTGGTTAGATATTAGTTACTTTTTGTCATTATTTCGGTTTAAATTAAATAAAACCCTTTTTAACTTTTTTTAAAGTAAATGACGCTCTCTCATCCCTCACAATAATAAATTAAACACTGTTTCATTTAAATTTCAAATGGTTTTATTCCTTTTATGAAGGACTCTGTATGAAAAATGTTACAAAAGTAGAATTTTGGTCTTTGAATGTTGATGGCAGGGAAAATGAAGAATTAGCCAAAGTCAGTGAATTTTATAAATTAAATTTTTCGGCCACCCTGGCAAATATTTGCTTCTTACGATGGTAGCTTCGCAAGGAGAAAACCTGAAGAAATTATTTCAAAAAAGCATTTGAAAGTGTCTCTTATTGCTGTCTTGCATTTCAAAAGATTTCTATACATAGCTGATAGTGCTTAGGTATACATAATATCCAGAATTTTATCTTCAAATTAATCTCTTGAAAAACTATTGAACGTTTGGCTACGAACTAAGGTATGCCAGACACAAATATTGATGTCCGAGGGAAGAAACGTGGTCGCTGTACTGCCTGCGATTGCGAAATTTTTGAATATAATGAGGAGAGTGGACAAAACTGCGTATATTGTTCATGCAGTCCGACCAAGCATGTGCGGCTAGGTATGTGTCAATGAGCTGTAGGGAACGAAAATTCAAAGAATGTAGCAAGATAAGCTTGTATATGAGCCGCTCCCCCAACCGGATCTGCTTAAGATTTTTTACAACTAGTTGTAAAAAAATTTGAAGAAAAAGTTATTGTAATTATGGAAATTGTATTCTTTTAGTTGAAAATTAATGTTTTCACTTAAAATTTAAGTGTGCTATTTCTGTCCTATAACTGATCATATTTTTGAGATGTGCTGGATCACGATGCTATTTGTTGATTTCATAAAGAAATGATATAAAAAAAGCAAGTAATATTTTTGTCAAAATATTACCTTGAAATCGAATACTCGACAATGATAATATAATTTTATTTGATATTATAATTCTATTATAACAAGTAATTTAACTTATGAATCATTTTCCGCTTGCACGTACTCCTGCGCCTTGAATCCAAAAGATAATAAAAGTCGGAAAGCTGTTTACCAAATGATAGACGAAAAAGAAAGAATCAACATTTCTTCATTATTTGCATTGATGTAAAATTTCGAACAATAACAATTCAAAAATCGTTTCTACATTTCAGTTGTAAATTCGATAACAAAATTTTTCGAAGAAAACAGAATCTAAGATCAATTAAGTATTGCGTCCTACAAGTAATCGTTAACTATGTTATTTGATTTCGTCCCACTGTGTCTGTCGTTGCGCGTGGATAATGAGGCTACGCGACTGCACTAAAAATTAATATCCCTGTAAATTGTACGCTGTAGCTAAAAAATAATGAAAATACTGTTAGCAGTTAGTGCAATATGATGTTTTCGGAAAACACGCATCTGAAAACTCAAAATTACGTAACTTTCCGAATTTTGAATATTCGAAGAAAAAAAATTGAATGGCCTTGTGGGGATTAGCAAAAGATAAAACAAAAAAAGACATGTTAACCATAATAGATTTGCATTCAAATCATTTTACTCAATTTTGATCCAAACACGGATTGCAAAGAATATTATATTTTAATTTGTCTTTGTTCTATTGAATCAATGATACACACGCTGTAGAGTATCTTCATTGGAAGCAACTTCTTTAAACCAACGTGAAAAGATTGGGTGACGTCTGCCTACAGGACATTCCTTCATTTCAATTACGGGCATATCGTCAACTGCACGGCTTATCATGTTTATTTTTATCCTCGAACTATATTTATCTGCCTTATATATACCAAGAAGAATTCCAGTATACTCCAGTATTGCAAAAACTTCACCATTGGATGTTGATAAAACAATATGTTCTCGGGTTGGCACGGGCACATATCTATTCCCTTCTGCTCGCAATTTAATTGGTAAACCGGCAGGAATAACATATCTTCGAAACTCGAATTGCCGGTTTGGATTTGTCTGGGAGATAAGCCGAATATATCCAAGTTTTGCAACTGCATATCCAATTACTTCATCAGGAGGAGGCCTGCCCGGAGATGACCTGGACTTTCTGGCAGAAGAAGAAGGAGTAGGATTACGTTCGACGTTGGGCTTCCGTTCAGACTGTAGTGAATCGTGATTTGCAGAAGTTTTAATAAAACATTTTGAGAAGATTGCTTGACCTTTGCCTACTGGACAATCCCTTTTTTCATCTGGAGTCAAATTATCAACTGCGCCGGTTATCATATTTATTTTTATTCGCGAATTATGTGTATCTGTCGTATAAATTCCACGAAGAATGCCACTATGATCCAATATTGCAAAAATTTCATCATTGGATGTTGATAATACAATATATTCTTGGGTTGGCCCAAACACATATTTCCTCCCATCTATTCGCATTCGAATCGGTTTATCGGTAGGAAACACGTATCTTCGAAATTCAAATTGCTGGTTTTGATTTTGGCGAGGAATAAGCCGAACATATCCAAGTTCTTTCATTGTACATCCAAGTGCTCGATCTGAAGGAAGCCTGCCCAGAGGAGAAATGGATCTGGCACGAAGTGGAGGCTCCTGAGGAGGTGCCCGGTCAGGTGAATGTTGGCTGGCAGAAGAAGAACCAAGATTATGTTCGTCATTAGGACTCCTGTTAGCAGGAAATCTGGATCTGCCACGAAAAGGAGCCTCCTCTGGAGAAATCCGGACAGGCAAATGTTGTTGTCGAGCAGCAGAAGAAGAGGAAGAAGGGCCAGCATTACGTTCGCTATTAGGTTTCTCGTCGGGCTGCGAACTGCACTCTGCAAGAAGAAATAGAAAATTTTTTGTTCAGCACATTTATGTCTAATATCTTTAGCTGAATTCAACGTTTCTTTGCAGAAAGCATCTTTCTGATGATTCAAGGAAAATTATGAGAAATCACTTTTAATTATAAGAGAACCCCACCGTATATTTTTGTTGTTAACTACACATATATGTTTTGTTGAAGACAAGTGCATAAACGCTTTAATAACCTTAATGACAATAAGCGATTTTCTGCTATACAAAAACCTACATAAAGGAAACGGTTTTCAGTATATCCAATTCTCTGGCAAATATCTTTTCACTCAGCTTTTACTGTCAAATAGCACTTCACAAACTGTCATTTCGAATGAGCCAAAGAAAGGATTGAATTGCAATTATTTCAAAATTCTACAAAGAAGCGTTGAGCGTCAAAACTTTCCAGTTAAAAATAATTAAAGCTCACAGTTTTCGAATTAAACTCAACTCATTGTTTTATTTTTAGGATTTATTCTGAATTCGTTAAAATTCTCCTGGAAGTCTTATAAACTTTATCGAACTCTTTCGAATTCAAAAGAACATTACACACATTAATAATCTCATTTTCAAATAACGTTTATACTTTCTGAGGTGAAAATGCTACTGTTTAAACATGTAGAAGTTTCTCAGGAATTTACATGCGCCACGGTACCCCCTTGCCAATTGCCCTCCGCTACCAATGCTTTTGCGACCTGTCTGAGAGCCCAATGAATATGTGTGCATAATTGTGTGCCGATTGGTCAAAAACATATCCGCTTCTATATTAAAATCATTGTAAATAATTTAATGGCAATTTTTAAATCAATTTTTGAGCAAATTGATCATTTTTTCTTTCTTGTTTTAAATTTTTAAAAAATTTTAAAATTCGACTATTTGGTCAAAAATGCTTTTGTAGGTTTAAAATTTAACTATTTGATTTGCAATTTAGAAATAATTGTCCAAAATTGATTGATTGTATTAAAAAATTGAACCATTTTCTTGAAGATTCATCTTCATTGCTTGAAAATTCAACTATTTCAAGAAAAAATGAGCTATATTGTTGGAACTTCCTCTGTCTTAATTGAAAATTCAACTTTTCGTTCATAAGTCCAACTGTTTGATAAGAAATTACAAAATTAATTTCTTTAGTTTCTACTAATCTCTTGAAAATGCATTATTATGTTAAAAAGTGATTTCTTTGTGGTAATCTTAATAGTATATTATGCACCAAGGGGGAAAAGAGGGACATTATTGATGAGTGTATCTTTGCAGTGGGAGTCGTAGGAACCGACCTTGAGTGCCGCTTTTCAAGTTCGTGGGTATGTAATGGCCATTTATATCTACGACGTCATAATTTTTGACGTCATGGACTGAAAAAACAATAACACTGAAAAAAATTAGTCTCAAGTGGTACTTAAATAAGACCACTGGTGGGAACCCAGAATCGTTTCTTTTTGCACTGAAAATAACAGCATGAGGTTATCCTTAAAAATGGAACGCGAAAAAAAAGAATGCCATAAAAAAAGAAATCTCTAGTTTTTACAGTGTAAATATAGAAATTGCTATTATATGACTCTAAGCTGGAAAGGTGGACTTCAGGCTCGCTCCACAGGCCAGATAAATAGCCGTATTCATGCATGTATTATATGAAATATAATAAGAATTGCAGATATATTATATTATTATATTTACCAATAGAAATAATGATAACCGCCAAAGTGCAAACAAAAGTACAGACCACTGGCATTTTCGCAAATGAGAGAAAAAACTGATCAATGCTTCAGTGAATAACTTGGTTAAGAACTGTATCTAAGGAATATTCCATTGCATCATCAGCGTACAAATATATACATAAGTAGCCGTTATCTCACATATATGTGAAATAACGACGATATCAGTGTCAAGATTGTCTCTCGCAGATAATAATATTATTTGACATTTTGTATTATGATCATTATAATGAAGACATTCTCATCGCAAATGGAAGGTATTGGTTTTATGTAAAAATTGATTATCGCCAAGTTCATCAAGATTTAACGTATTTGGACTCACTGACTGAGGAGTAATGGGGTTTACTTCGATTTCTGTCTGTCGTCGCTGTCTGTCAACACCAAAACTTTCGAAGAAATCATTTGATTAAATTATCAGGTTAAATTTCTAATTAAAATTTCATTTGTATGGATATAGTGTTTCCATACTAATAAAAATTCTAGTGCTTGATTGTCATATTTTACCTCTGCTACAGTCGTTATTTCTTACGTTGAAAGCGTCAAGGTTGTTGTTGTCAGATATTTACATTTGATAAGAGTCAGTTTCAATGAAAAAGATTTGGCTTTGCGTTTCTTTAAAACTGATGTCACCATTTATGTAGTCCTTTACGTTTTAAGGAAAGCTGGGTTTTATATGTTAAATTGATATAACGTCTACTGTAATGGCCCATTTAAGACTATAAAAACTAATATGAATTTCACAAATTATGCAAAAAAAAATAGGAAAACAGTATTTCATCCTTTCCTACTTTTGAACCAATATTTTAGAAATTACTAAAAAATCATTTTCTTTGCTTGTTTTTTTATTGTGTCAAGATATTATTCTTAATAGAAAAATAAGTGATTCACACAAGAAATTGGCTACGTTCCAAAACGAGAAATAAGTAAATTTTTTTTTGTGATAATTTTTGATGAGAATTGTTATCACTTAATTTTGGGTTGTAATATATCGTTATAAATTATATATAGTTTCACCTAACCTAACGATGGAATCAGTTTATGAATGCATTCAAACAAGGCAAATCAAGCAGATGCCCATTTTGCGCATTACTTTGTTTATGGCAATTAAAGAAATAAAGTAAATTAATCTATAATGAAATTTTCCATTCATCGAGAATTAATTTAATAATTTTATTTGTTATGAGGAAATGCGAATAAATAGGACAACGTATAGGTAGCAAAAATACAAAGTAATATGATTTTTTTGGTAGCTTTCAATTTAAGTAGCAAATTACTGATCTTTCTTTATTTATAAGCTACACTGAGCGAAGAATTCCCGTGTAGTTCGGGTTTACACCCCAATAGTTCGGGTGGTTTCTCTTTTTTTTT
>CAKNYM010053008.1:699918-725849 GCA_932195095.1 Andricus curvator
GGGTAAGCGTGACACTACCCGATTCGGGTAGTGTTTCTAGGTGGATAATTTCTTGTAGTAAATAACTACAAGTGTGGGCTCACCACACCCACCACATAATTTTTTTAAATTGTAAATTTTGGATAAAAATGAAATTTGAAACTATTTTTGGAAGAAAAAACATATTTAATTTCAAATTTAAAGCAATCGAATTTGATCCTGCGAACTTTTTCCCTTATTTGAAAAACAATTCAACTTTTCGAATAAAACCGGGACTAAAACTTTTCCGTTTGGCTAACAAGTTCGTCACTCACATTATTATTATCTGATTATTAAACTGTTGAGGTGGCTTACAGCACTTGTGTACTTATATGAATAAAAGTGTGCTGATAACAGTTGCCGAAATAGAAGCAGCTGAAGGACAGCGAAAAGAAGAATTAAGCACGGAATATGGAATCAATCGCAAATCTATATTAAATTTCTAAACCGTCACTAATAAAGCCGCAACATCTACAAAATGGTGGTAAATTGCATCAGACAGCATCACAAACGTGGATTCTGTCTACAATGTTACCTCTCATTTTAGTAAACTTCGTAGGGGAAGACTGTCCATATATGACAAATTATAGGAAAATGCTTGAAATCTTTTCAATATCGTTCGCCGGAAAAATTCAAATTGGAATGATTGAATATATAAGTGAAGCCATCCAGGAGTACATGGAAAACTTTGGGTCTCTGTATAAAGAAAACATTTCCTGAAGAAGATAGATTTAAAAACTTTACGCCGAAGCAACACTTTCTCATCCATTTTCCGAGGTTATTGACAGTTTTGGGTCCTTTGATTCGGTACTGGACAATGCGAATGGAGGCAAAGCATCAATTTTTTAAAAGAATTGTGCAAGCTTTAAAAAACTACAAGAATCTGCCTCTCACGCTTGCGAAAAAACATCAATTGTTTCAGTCTTATTTCTTGTATGGATCCTTAAAGAAGGCATTTCAACGGGACCAATAAAAATCGTGTGTGTCGATCTTTTGGATTTCGCAGACCTTTTTCCGGAAAAACCTGAACTCGGAACTGTAAGTTGGGTCAAGTTTCATGGCTCCAAGTACGTACCCAAGAAATGCTATATTCCGATTGGCTATGATGAGGATAAAGGCCTACCACTGTTTGGGCAATTACACACTATTGTTTGGGAAAACTTCGTCCCTTTGTTTGTTTGCAAACGAGTGAAAACAGTTGAGCACAACATGCGCCTCATTGCTTATGAAATTGAGATAAACAATACCTTCATGATTCACAGAAAGGAAGATTTCGTTTCACATCATGTCTATCATAGCCACAGGTCGAATAACCGAGAATTCAAAACGGTTGAGCAAATGTTGGGTGTCTCCTTGCATTAAATTTCGAAAAACACTTTAAGTAATTGTCAATAATAATCAGAGTTGCTACATAGTCAATATTTTTTTCAAATCTCTTTTTATTCATTTAAAAAAAATGAAGTCTCTATTGTCACTTTCTCAAATTAGAAGATCAATTTAGTGACTTTTCTTTCAGTAAATAAACGCATAGGTTAAACACTATTGAAATGAGGTCTATACGTATTTCTGAATTTTCCGGAATTCTCTTAAAATATTTAGGCGTATTTAAAAGTATTTCAAGAATTGTTTAATGGGTTTCAAGAATTTGAAGGTATTCTAAAGGATTTGCAAGATTATGTGGCATTTTTCAAACTTCTAAAGAATTTTTAAGAGCATTAAAAAGTTTCAAAAAATTGCAAAGGATTTAAAATATTATAGGGTATTCTCAAAGATTCCGAAGCATTTTCAAGACATTCAAAAATTTTCAAGATATTTTCAAGGATTTTGATGACTTTAAGAGAAATTATTGGAGATATTTTAAGAGATTCCGAAGCGCTTTAAAAGATTTTTTCGAGGATTAGAATGATTTGAAGGGATATTAAACGCCCTCAAGGTATTTCAATGAATTTTGCAGTATTTCGCGAAATATAACAAAAATCGTAGGAATTCGTAGGGTTTCAAAGATTTGAAGAGATTTTTAAATATTTTTCGCAATTCATCTCAATTTCTTTGGAATTCCCTGTAAATTCATATTAATTTATGCTGATTTTTAAGCATTTCTTTAATTCACTCAATTCAATGGATTTTTTTTCTCATTTGTATAGTTCTGTTTTAATCTATCCTGCAGTCTTTTAAGATCACCTTGAACTCGCACGGATTTTATGAAATTATTTTCAATTCCCTTAAATTTTTCTAAATTAATTTCAAGCTTACTCAATTCAATTATTTTTTCAGTATTTTTTAATTGCTTTCAATTCCATTTCTTCCAATTTACCTAGATTTTTCAATGAATTTCATTAAAATCTTCTCACTCTTCTCATCCAGAAACCTTGTAAATTTCATTGAATTAAAAAAAAAATTGAATCGAAAGCAACATTAGAGTCATTATTAATATACATTCGGTACTTTTTTGGTTAGATATTAGTCACTTTTTGTCATTATTTCGGTTTAAATTAAATAAAACCCTTTTTAACTTTTTTTAAAGTAAATTACGCTCTCTTAATTCTCACAATATTAAATTAAAGAATGTTTCATTTAAATTCAAAATGGTTTTATTCCTTTTATGAAGGACTGCAAATGAAAAACGTTACAAAAGTAGAATCTTGGCCTTTAAATGTTAATGGCAGGGAAAATGAAGAATTAGCCAAAGTCAGTGAATTTTATCAATTAAATTTTTCGGCCACCCTGGCAAATATTTGCTTCTTACGATGGTAGCTTCACAAGGAGAAAACCTGAAGAAATTATTTCAAAAAAGCATTTGAAAAGTGTCTCTTATTGCTGTCTTGAATTTTATCTTCAAATTAATCTCTTGAAAAACTATTGAACGTTTGTCTACGAACAAAAGAAAAACGTCTTACGTTATATATGGACGACCCCTTAGATATTCTTAAATTGAAATAATGGTACATCGACTGCAGAGAATCGTCACTTTTAAATTAGATAACTTTGTTGAGTTGAAAATTTTGGATAAAAATGAAATTTGAAATTATTTCTGGAATTAGAAACATATTTAATTTAAAATCTAAAGCAATCGAATTTTATCGTGCGAATTTTCTGCCTTATTTGAAAAACAATTCAAGTTTTTGAGGAAAACCACAACTGAAATATTTTTCTATATAATGAATCATCTGATATACATAAGCCATAAAATTCGAGGAAATCTTGTCAAATACCTTAAAATCACTCGAATTATGATAAAATAATCCTTTAAAATTTGATAAAACCCTTTAAAATTTAATTAAAATTTTTCAAATCTCTTAAAAACTTTGCAGCATAAGACATCTTTTCACATGTCTGGAATCGCGAGAAATCATACAAAATCTTTGGAAAACGCTTGAAATACCTTCAAATAATTAGGATATCCTGTAATCATCGAAACCCTATCAAATTTGTTGAAATTTCTTACAAAAGGTTCTAAAACTACTTCACACTAGCGGGGAATAACAAATTTTGTTGTGAATTTCTCTTTTTCGTTGAAAATGCAACTATTGAATTTTCCATTGAAAATTAATCTTTTTTGTTTGAAAATTTAATTAATTGGTTGAAAATTACACTACTTTGCTAAAACTCCATTTTGTTGTTTGAATTTTAAACTATTTTGTTGAAACTAAAAAAATCAATATTAAAAAAATATTTATTTTAGACCAAGTAGAAAAAACACTAACATCATATAAAATTAAATATTTTAACTGGTCAGCAACCATAACATCAAAAATTAATACATTCTCATGTTGAAATAATCATACAAGGATGGAATGACGTCAACATGCACCTAGTAGGAGTTTTGAAGAAAATTTCCTCGTCTCTCCGTAGCTTAATTGGTTAAAGCATCAGACCGGCAATCTGAAAGATCTGGTGTTCAAATCCCAACGGATCTAGAGAGATTTTTTTCAAAACTGAAAAAATCAATAAAAATCAACACTAAAAAAATATTGGTATTAGCCCAAGTAGACAAAAACATTAACATCATATAAAATTAAATATTTTCACTGGTCAACAACCATAACATCAAAAACTATTATTTTGTTGAAAATTCGTTGTTTTTTTTTTGTTTGAAAATTATTTTTTTTTGTGAGTACGAAATCAAACTGCTAGGTTGAACGTTCAGCAACATTGTCAAAACACTATTTTATTGGTTGAAGATTGAACTCGTTTATGGAAATTGTATCCTTTTAGTTGAAAATTAATGTTTTCACTTAAAATGTAAGTGTGCTATTTCTCTCCTATGATTGATCATATTTCTGAGATGTGCTTGATCACGATGCTATTTGTCCATTTCATAAAGAAATGATATAAAAAATTATTTAAATTATGAATTATAAATAAAAAATTTATACTTACATCACAAGGCTATCGAGTCTATCATAATATTTCGTAAATTATATTGTCAGAATTTTCCCGTTTGTTGTTTATTAAATTGATAAATAATATCGAATGACACCTTTTTATAATCCCCTAAACATTGTCGATAAAAGCAAGTAATGATAATATAATTTTATTTGATATTATAATTCTATTATAACAAGTAATATTACTTATGAATCATCTTCCACTTGCACACACACCTGCGCATTGAATCCAAAAGATAATAAAAGTCGGAAAGCTGTTTACCAAATGATTGACGAAAAAGAAAAGAATCAAAATTTGTTCATTGTTTGCATTTATGTAAAATTTTGAACAATAACAATTAGAAAATCGTTTCTACATTTCAGTTGTAAATTCGATAACAAAATTTTTTTGCATTCAAATCATTTTACTCCAGTTTGATCCAAACACGGATAGCAAAGAATATTATATTTTAGTTTATCTTTGTTCTATTGAATCAATGATACACACGCTGTAGAGTATCTTCATTGGAAGCCACTTCTTTAAACCAAAGTGGAAAGATTGGGTAACGTCTGCCTACAGGACATTCCTTCATTTCAATTACGGACATATCGTGAACTGCACGGCTTATCATGTTTATTTTTATCCTCGAACTATATTTGTCTGCCTTATATTTACCAAGAAGAATTCCAGTATACTCCAGTATTGAAAAAACTTCACCATTGGATGTTGATAAAACAATATGTTCTCGCGTTGGCACGGGCACATATCTATTCTGTTCTGCTCGCAATTTAATTGGTAAACCGGCAGGAATAACATATCTTCGAAATTCGAATTGCCGGCTCTGACTTGTCTGGGGAACAAGTCGAATATATCCAAGTTTTGCAAGTTCATATCCAAGTACTTCATGAGGAAAAGACCGGCCTGGAGAAGTCCTAGCTTGTCTGGCAGAAGAACTAGAACTGGGATAATGTTGGACATTGGGAGTCCGTTCACACTGAAGCGAATCGTAATTTGCAGAAGCTTTAATAAAGCTACTTGAGAAGACTGCTGGACTTTTGCCTACTGGACAATCCCTTTTTTCATCTGGAGTCATATTATCAACTGCGCCGCTTATCATATTTATTTTTACTCGCGCATTATTTTTAGCTCTCCTATAAATTGCACGAAGAATCCCACTATCATCCAATATTGCAAAAATGTCATCATTGGATGTTGATAATACAATATATTCTTGGGTTGGCCCAAACACATCTTTCCACCCATCTATTCGCATTCGAATCGGTTTATCGGTAGGAAACACGTATCTTCGAAATTCAAATTGCTGGTGTTGATTTTTGCGAGGAATAAGCCGAACATATCCAAGTTCTTTCATTGTACATCCAAGTGCTCGATCTGAAGGAAGCCTGCCCAGAGGAGAAATGGATCTGGCACGAATTGCAGGCTCCTGAGGCGGTGCCTGTTCAGGTGAATGTTGGCTGGCAGACGAAGAACCAGGATGATGTTCGCCATTAGGACTCCTGCTAGCAGAAAACCTGGATCTGCCACGAAAAGAAGCCTTCTCTGGAGAAATCCGGTCAGGCAAATGTTGTTGTCGAGCAGTAGAAGAAGAGGAAGAAGGGCCAGCATTACGTTCGCTATTAGGTTTCTCGTCGGGCTGCGAACTGCACTCTGCAAGAAGAAATAGAAGATTTTTTGTTCAGAACATTTATGTCTAATATCTTTAGCTGAATTCAACGTTTCTTTGCAGAAAGCATCTTTCTGATACTTCAATAAAAATTATGAGAAATAATTTTTAATTATAAGAGTTCCCGACCGTATATTTTTGTTGTTAACTAAACATATATGTTTTGTAGAAGACAAGTGCATAAACGCTTTAATAAGCTTAATGACAATAAACGATTTTCTGCTATACAAAAACCAACCTCAAGGAAACGGTTTTCAATATATCAAATTCTCTGGCAAATATCTTTCCACTCAGTTTTTACTGTCAAATAGCACTTCGCAAACATTCATTTCGAATGAGCTAAAGTAAAGGATTTAATTGCAATTATTTCAAAATTCTACAAAGAAGCGTTGAGCGTCAAAACTTTCAAGTTGAAAATCATTAAGGCTCACAGTTTTCGAATTAAACTTAACTCATTGTTTTATTTTTAGGATTTATTCCGAATTCGTTAAAATTCTCCTGGAATTCTTAAAAACTTTATCGAACTCTTGCGAATTCAAAAGAACATTACACACATTAATAATCTCATTTTCAAATAACGTTTTAGGCCTCTTCATTTTATATATTAGATAATAATATATAATATAATAAAACATACATACATATACAATTATCCCCTTCTATATTAACATCATTATAAATAATTTAATTGCAATTTGAAATCCATTTTTGCGTAAATTGATCATTTTTTCTTTCTTGTTAAAAATTTTTTTTTAAATGTTAAAATTCGACTATTCGGTCAAAAATGCTCTTGTAGGTTTCAAATTTAAATATTTGATTTGAAATTTAGAAATTATTCTTAAAAAGTAATTAATTTTATTAAAAAATTAAACCATTTTCTTGAAGATTCATCTTCATTGCTTAAAAATTCAACTATTTCAAGAAAAAATGAGCTATATTGTTGGAAATTCCTCTGTATATATATACCATTAAGCCATTTCCCTTTCGGCGAGCCTCAAGGGGTAAGCGTGACACTACCCGATTCGGGTAGTGTTTCTAGGTGGATAGTCTCTTGCATTAAATAACTACAAGTGTGGGCTCACCTCTGTCTTAATTGAAAATTCAACTTTTCGTTCATAAGTCCAACTGTTTGACGAGAAATTACAAAATTAAATTCTTCAGTTTCTACTAACCTCTTGAAAATGCATTATTATGTTAAAAAGTGATTTCTGCGTGGTAATCTTAATAGTATATTATGCACCAATGGGGAAAAGAGGGACATTATTGATGAGTGTATCTTTCTAGTGCGGGTCGTAGGAACCGACCTTAAGTATATCATTAAGGCATTTCCCTTTCAGGGTAGGCGTGACACTACCCGATTCGGGTAGTGTTTCTAGGTGGATAGTTTCTTGTAGTTAGTAAATAACTACAAGAGTGGGCTCACTACACCCACGATGTGCCAACAGCACGCAGTATTCTCGAATGGTCACCCATCCAAGTACTAACCGCGCCCAACGCTGCTTAACTTCAGTGATCTATAGAGAAGTGGTTTTTTTCAGCGTGGTATGGCCGTTGGCCATAGTGTGCCGCTTTTCAAGTTCGTAGGTATGTAATGGCAATGTATATCTATGACTTCATAATTTTTGACGTCATAGACTGTAAAAACAATAACACTGAAAAAAAGTTATTCTCAAGTGGTACTTAAATAAGACCTCTGGTGGGAACCCAGAATCGTTTCTTTCTGCACTGAAAATTACAGCATGAGGTTATCCTTTAAAAATGGAACGCGAAAAAAAAGAATACCATAATGCATGTATTATATGAAATATAATAAGAATTGCAGATATATTATATTATTATATTTACCAATAGAAATAATGATAACCGCCAAAGTGCAAACAAAAGTACAGACCACCGGCATTTTCGCAAATTCGAGAAAAAAGTGATCAATGCTTCAGTGAATAATTTGGTTAACAACTGTATCTAAGGAATATTCCATTGCATCATCAGAGTCAAAATATATACATACCCAGATAGCAAGCGTGCGAGGCACGTTACTCGCACTGCATTCGAGGCACGCCATGCGTGCTGAAACGCAGCGTTATCGCTCGCACTTCGTGCAAGCACATAATGTGCGAGGCATATGAGTCGCATATTGTGATAGGTGAATTTTTGAATAATAATAATATAAATTATTAATATTGTGAAAATACTACAAATTTCAACCATTTTCCTACTATTAAAAAGATGTAAAATATTAATTTCATTTTTATAAACATAATTGTATTTTTGATGGACCGAAAATTTATAAATTACCAAAAAGAAACAAATTTTTGCAAGTTCCATATTAGACAACTATGTGTTTGTTATTTTTATTATTTAAACAAGTTATTTTCAATTTAGTTTACCCTGCTTATTCTATATTTACGGGTCAGGTTTTAAATAAGCAGTTCCTAGTTCCCGCCTGATCACGTGGCAAGAAACATATCCATACAACATGGCGTTCCTTTCGGTTGCGGTGGTTTGGCTAGGTCGTTTATCGATTCGTCATTGAATGTTGACAATTTGCAGTCTTCGTGGGCACTCAGATATTTTATCATTTTATTATATTTACTTAAAATTCTTTCTGGTTGTAAACAGTTTTCGTCTTCGCTGATATATAGTTTCGAGTGAATAACGTTTCTTCTGGTAAATAAATAATAATACTGAAGGTAAATATATACTTATTTTTTAATGTATCGATTGGATCATTTTGACCCTGAATGTATTTTTTTGTTATTTTTTTGTGTGAGATACTAAATATAGACCATTTTAAAGTGTGAAGTCGAATGTTTTTCAGAGAGTGCACGATTGTTTTTATGAAAGGCTTGAAACATAAAAATATTTTTCGAATGCGTTAATTCAAAAAACATTTCTTATTTTAATAAAAATTACATTCAAGATGAATTACTTGCTTTTTATTTAAAAATCTACATTTAAATATATATATATATATACCGTCCGCAAGAACCCGCAACGTGTGCTCGCACTATGCCCGCACGACATGCGACTCTCACGACGTGCGACGCACCTGTTACGCATATGAGGACGCATCTGCGTCATCGCTTGCGTGCACGCCGTGCGACAAAATCCGCACGCGTGCGACGCATGTGCGTCGCACTATGCGCGCATATTGCTATCTGGGTAAGTAGCCTTTATCTCACATATATATGAAATAACGACGATATCAGTGTCAAGATTGTCTCTCGCAGATAATAATATTATTTGACATTTTGTATTATGATCATTATAATGAAGACATTCTCATCGCAAATGGAAGGTATTGGTTTTATGTAAAAATTGAGTATCGCCAAGTTCATAAAGATTTAACGTATTTGGACTCACTGACTGAGGAGTAATGGGGTTTACTTCGATTTCTGTCTGTCGTCGCTGTCTGTCAACACCAAAACCTTTGAAGAAATCATTTGATTAAATTATCTGGTTAAATTTCTGATTAAATTTTCACTTGTATGGAAATAGTATTTCTATACAAATGTACGGAAATACTGCGTTTTTGGAGGTGCATTGAAATGTATTTATGTAGCGTGCAGGTATATATATATATACTACTATTGCTACTGGGGGCTATTGACATTTTGTCGGATGGCAGTTGCTCTTAGTGGGACCCTGCGGTGGTTGTTTAACTTTTTTTTTTCAAATTATATATATATATATATATTTTTTTTTTCTAGCGGTTCTCGCATATGTTCAATTACCTACTGAGGTGGAAATAAAAAAACAATGCAAAGTAGAAAGAAAAATTTCACAGGTGAAAACATTTTCTCTTAAATTTATTTTTACGCTTTATTTCGATGTATTTTTAATACATTTTTAACCTAAATTTTTATAAAAACTGGGGTTATTGCATAGAAGATTTAAAAAAAATTAAATGCATACTATGAAGAAAAGATTTTTTTAAATGTAATTTTTGGATAGAATAAGTGAAAAATAATTTCTAATAAAATTTCAGTTCAAATTGATTTCCAATTTTAACGTTGTAATACGTTTTTCAGCATCCCCATATCTCGTGAGAAAGTTCTTATTTTTGCAAAAAATTCGATTTTGAATCACTGTTCAAAGCTTATTTTGAAAACCTACGAAAGTTTAGTCTAAAAATGCTCGGTAGATTTTTTTGGAATTGGATAACTTTTTTAAATCAAACTTCAATAATCCATATACAGAAATTTAATATCTCGAAACAATGTCTTAATTTTCATTTTCAACCGAAAATTGAATTTTTAATCGCAATCGGTAGCCGAGCCTGCTCCAATTTGAAGGTACTGTCACTTTGTTTGGGTTCAAGATTCTACTATTTTGTTGAAAATTTGTCCTTTTTTGTTAAATTTAATCGATATTGATTCAAAATTAAAATCTTTTTTGTCGAAAAATTTAATTTTACATGTTTTGTTGAGAATCTACTTTTTTTTGGTTAAAAAATCTACTCTTGGCTTGAAATTGAACGTTGGAAATTAACTTTTTTGTTGAAAATTGATATTTTTCGTTGAAAATTAAACTACTTTGGCAGAAAATTAAACTATTTCGTAGAAAATTAAACTTTTTATTTAAAAAATGGAACTGTTCCGTTGGAAATTGGTTTTATTTTAGTTAAAAATGAAATTTTTATCTGAAAATGTAGCTGTTCCAGTTTTGGTTTCAAATTTTTCCTTCATAACCTGATCATTCAACTGTTAGGTAGAAAATTCATTCGTTTTGTTGAAAAATTCGTCTTTTCATATAGAAACATAATCTCGTTTTTTTTTAGATTCTCATCCTATAATGAGAATGTATTAGATTTGTGTAAAATTTGACTCCCCCCTCCCCCCCCCCTTTTTTGTCAAATGTCCACGTTTTGAGACCCCCTTAACCCAAAAAACAGGTTTTTACAAAATTTCTGTCTGTCTGTTAGTCTGTAGATTTTTAGTTTGTTAGCACGATAACTTTCAAAAGAATTAAAGTATTGGATTGGGCTTTGGTATACTCTTTAAGTGTTATTCGAATTCGAATAATCCTATATTCAAAATAATCAAGTGTCCTAAAAAGAAGGTCGATTTCGTTAGCCAACCATTTAAAAATGTTATGGACAGGTGTGAATAGTACTTTAAAAGGCGAGCAAAATATTATCATGATCTTTCTTTGATAGAAGAAAAATTGCAGCATTTAGAAAATTCCCAAAAACAAATGAAAATAAACATTTTAAGCCAAACAACGCACGATATAAAAAAAATGTCAAGAGAAGAAAAACATTGCTTTTTCAAAGCCCTATAAGATTACACAGGCCGACAAAATTTGTACTTAAAGACCGGACTATGTGACCCCGAAGGATTTTGGTGTCCTAAAAACGAATCCGCTGTCTAAATTTTTTCTATACGTCAGGTAGACCTGAAATGGTTAATATGCGATATCTCGGAGGAACAAAATCGTTTCGGAATGGTGAAAAATGGAAATGGAAGATAAAAAGGAGTAATAAACGATGGCGTTAGCAGTTTTCAGAAAAATAAATTGCTGATCGTGTTATATTGCCACAAACATGGCTAAAAATAGCCATTTTTGCACTTTTAGGTTAGGATATCTAAAAAATCTGACGTATAGGAAAAATTTGGATAACGGATTCGGTTTTAGGATACCAAAATCGCACAAACAATGATGAAAAATGAAAAATTCTATTTTTGCGGTCAAACTATGATAGGACGCCTAGTTTTTATTTGAATCGTAAAAAATGAGAAATTAAAATAAAAAATTAAATTTTTGGAAAAACGACGCAAGGTACGAAAAAAAATTAATCGACAAAAGTTGTAACCGAAAAAAAATCTACAAATTCGATAGTCATTACTTTTTCACAGGATACTTATACGAGTTTTCATCCCTGCGTTTTTGAGTTTAGCTGCTTCTTCGCTCAGAAGCAAATTCTGGTTTCATATTTACAGACCTGGTAACGACGAGACCTCTGAACTCCTGCAAACAATAACATATCACCTGCACATGTCGCTTAGAAGCCCTCTATGAATTCACAAGCAGGGTTACATAATGAGTAAACCTCATTTATAAATATAAACACAGCTGCTATGCCCAACATACAGCTTGAGAGTATGACGCCTCAGAGATAGATAGCCATCACGAACCTTTCTAAACCTAATCAACTCATTTCTTCAAGGAAAAGGAGGGGTGATTCTCAAGACGCGGGCTCTCTTGAAAAGGATGTGAAAAGAGCAACTCCTGCAGGATCTGGGCAGCGCACCTTCTGACTGGATGGATCTTTTATGAGAAGGGCAGGAGTTCCAAGCTTTGGTTCTGCGTGTGTTTCATCAAATAGATAGATGTGTAAGTCGATTTTTGGTGTTTGTTATTGGAATATCAGTGGTTATAATAATTTGTGTAACTTTGATATAAAGCAGAAAGCCTACTTAAATAGTCATTGTGTAATTTGTATAGGTGAGTCATAGCTCACAAACGCATCTGTGAAATTATCGATATTTGTAGATGGTTACACCCCTTATTACTCCATGGCGGTCAAATAAAAACGTAAGGGCCGTGGCAGTGCAGGGCTAATTACATTAGTCCAAAACTGCACTCAATATTCGCATTGTGAACTAAAAATCAGTAATTTATGGTTATGAGGCGCACTTGTAATTTGACTCTCAAGATGCACCTCTTTGTCCAAACCGACAAAAAAAAACTCAGTCTGACTTCAGTGTCTCATGAAGCGAGTCGACTTTTCGAAATAGGGAAAGAACAAAATATAAAATTTTACAGTTTGATTATTTTTCAATAAACTTTGTTTCTGTATATAAAAATATTATATATTATTATATATTTTGAGGTGTTGGAAAACTCGAAAATTAAACTGATGGCGTCTCCCTTCACGCCTTATTTTCAAAGATTCCTAAATGCATTTTTAAACTCTCCCAAAAAAAAAAATTATAATATTGCAGTTGAATTAATATAACTATTTTAATATTTCAAGCAGGAGAAAATTTAATATATGTCTATATATAACTCTTTTTCAAAATTAAAGAGCCTATTTGAAGAAAATAATAACGCTTCAGGAAATTTCAAGGATTTTCAAATATTTTAGGATTTTTTCCGCTCTCCATTAGTAGGAATTTTCAATTGATTTTGATGGTTTCGAAGGAATTTCAAAATTTTCAAGAAATCCTCACATTTTAAAGCTTTTCGCAAATTGCCAGGGATTAAAAATTATAATATTGCATTGACGCGTCATTTTCAAAGACTCCTAAATGCATCTTAAATTCTCCCTAAAACTTATAATATTGCAGTTCAATTATTATAACTATTTTAATATTTCAACCAGAAGCAAATTTCATCTATATCTATATATAACTCTTTTTCAAATTAAAAAAAAAAGAAAGACTTATTGGCTTCTGTTTTAGAGGTAGGCCAGTATTCGGCTTTGGACACATATTAACTCCTATCAAATACGACGCTGCTGAAGGCTGGTAACCTTCTCAGCATAAATCACCAACCAATTGAGACTCTCGGTTTCCTTTCTCTGTCCTCACATCCACCCCCCCCCCCCACACGCAGTAACAGAAGTATTGGTGGGACTGACGTTACAGATAGACTATCCACCGTACGACGAATAATCACTTAACTTGGACATGATTTCGGCTCGCAAAACAAATTTCGCGCATAAAGGTGATAGTTGGGTGTACAATCTAAACATGAATAATACAAACAATAAAGTAGCCTCGGAATGGACTGAAACTTGGATTGGCGAAATGCATACACACGGTAAACGTAAAGGTCGAGTTTCAGGCGATGAATGGAGACTGTGTGTCTGGAATGCTACAGGAGTGAATGACTTTAAAGTAAGAGAACTACGAGAAACTATGCATGCAAGGACACTAGATATTTTATGTGTACCTGAGACGAAGAAAAAGGGTTGCGAAATTAGAAACATAGAAAATGGAGTGTTGGAAGGCGGTTTTGAAATATGGTCAGGAGTAGGTAGTGAATCAAATCGTAGTCAAGGGGTCGGTTTAATTATGAATGAAAAAGCAAGACAGCATCTCAAAGATCATGCTTTTGTATCTCCCAGATTGTTGTGGGCTAGAATGAAGGTAGGAATCAGAAGGTTATTTATCATAGCGTGCTACGCCCCAGTTGACAGTGAGCCGCGAGAAGTCAAAGACGCTTTCTGGGACACTTTAAATGACACAATAAGTACTTGCGATCAAGGTGAAAGAATAATTTTGCTAGGAGATATGAACGGATGGGTCGGCGTTCAACGTCAGGATACAGATACAGAAAGGGTACTAGGTAAATTTGGGGATCCAAGAAAAAATTATAACGGGGAAAAGTTAGTTAGCTTATGCTTAGAAAAGGGCCTATTTGTTACAAATACTTCGTTTCGACATAAAATGATCCACACTTACACCTGGTGTAAAGGAAATAACCGCAGTATAATTGACTTCGTTATTGCAGATGAAAGACTAAGAGAACTAGTTATAGATACAAGAGTCATGAGGGGATCCGAATGCAATACTGTTCATTACCTTTTACCAAACAAACGAAACAAACGCGAATCAGGGTTGAAAATTTACAGAAACCGGAAGTGCGAATAGATTTTCAGAATAAGATAAACGAACGCATAGATAAGGCAATTTGGGAGCCGCTTGAAAGGAATAAAGATATAGAGGGCGCGTGGACTTTATTACGGGAAACAATTGTTAAAAGTGCAATTGAAGTGTGTGGTACGGCAGTGGTAGGGAGAAAGTCTGGCGATGCGTGGTGGAATGATGAAATTGCGGCAGCCCAAAAAGAAAAAGAAAAATCGCACAAAAAAACGCTGAACATGACAGGTCTTAGCGATGATGAGAGAAATAGGCTCAAGAATGATTACAGACACAAAAATAGGAAAGTTAAACGACTAGTCAAAGAGAGTAAAGAGAAAATCAGAACAGAAGAAGAGAACAAAGTACAAAACTGCTCTGGAGAAATAATGAAACTACTATATAAACAGTTGAAGGAAAGTAAATGTACAGAGTTTGCCAGCATGAGAAACAGCAAAGGTGAAATGCTATATGATATAGACGGGATAGTAGAGGCTTTAAAAGACTCTTTTAAAGAACTATTAGAAGGTGAAGATATAGGACAACAAAACTGCGACATAGAACATAATGCATTAGAAAACCCAATTGAGAAAGTCTGTGTCACTGAGGTCAGAGACATAATAAAGAACCTGAAAAACGGTAAGGCTGCTGGTGCAGACAGTATTAGCGCTGAAATGCTTAAATACAGTGGCGAGTACATGCCTCACAGGTTGTGCGAATTGATAAATTTGTGTATCGAGACAGGAAAAGTCCCAGACGATTGGAGAAAAGCGATTATCGTACCAATATACAAAAGAAAGGGAGACAAAAGCAACTGCAGCAATTACAGAGGTATCAGCCTACTAAGTACCGTAAGTAAAATATACTCAAAAATACTTATTCGTAGGGTAATGGAAATCACAGAAGAAAAAATATGGGAAGTCCAAAGTGGATTTATGCCAGGAAGATCATGTACAGATCAGATATTTAGCCCAAGACAGATCACAGAAAAAAGCTTGAGAGTAGGAAAGAAAGTTTTCTGTGCATTTATTGACCTAGAAAAAGCATTTGACACGGTAAATAGAAGTAAACTTTGGGAAGTTCTTAAAGAGTACGGAGTAAATGCAGGACTCCTGCAAGCAATAAAAACAATATATACAGGTAGTAAAGCGAGCGTAAGGGTAAACGGGAAACTGAGTGACTGGTTCGATATTACGCAAGGCGTGAAACAAGGATGCGTTATGTCCTAATGGCTATTAATCATATTCATGGATAAGTGTCTAAGAACTGCACTCTTCGACGAAGAAGGTGTAGATCTCCAAACAGTTAAGGTACGTGGGTTAGCTTTCGCAGATGACAAGATTGTTATGGCAGAATCAGTCGAGGACTTGCAAAGAATGTTGAATAAACTTCATACAAGCATGAAGGACATGGGACTCAAAATTAACGTAAATAAAACAAAAATCATGGTGTTTGAGGGAAAGAGTGAGAAAACAATGTGCAACATTGTCCTCAATGATGAAAGATTAGAACAAGTTGACAAGTACGTATACCTAGGTAGTCTATTCACTAGCGACGGAAAAATAGATGGGGAGTTAGATAGGCGCATAAATAAGAGTAAGCAGGTTATCGTTAGAGCAGGGTCCATCCTAACAAATAAAAACATATCAAAAAAAGCTAAAATGGCCATACATAATTCTATATTCGTACCGACTGTACTATACGGTAGCGAAACATGGACATGTCAAGAAAAGGACAGGAGTAAAATTAACGCGATCGGCATGAGACCTCTGCGCATAATATGCGGGAAAACACTGATGGATAAAGTCCGAAACGAGACAATCCTCAAAGAATGTGGTGCAAAAGAGACAATAGTTGACACATGGGAAAGAAATCAGTTAAGATGGTTCGGTCATCTTGAAAGAATGAAAGATGAGCGACTGACCAAACAAGTGTACAAAGGTAAAGTAAATGGCAGAATGCCTAGAGGTAGACCGCCGAAAGAATGGTTAGAATCGGTAAATGAGACATTAATCCGAAGAGACGTAAGAAGCCATAGAAACACAAGAGCTTGCATGAAAAAATGCATGGACGTGAAGGAAGCTAGAGTAGTATGCCAGGACAGAAAAGTGTGGCGACAAATAGTTTGTAAACAGAGTGACAATAGAATGAATGAAGCCTGAAACAAAGACCTTGGATTCTAATGGGCCCAAGTGGGGAACCATACATAAAAATTTTGTGAGGCTCTTCACTTGGGGTGATCGCTAGAGAGATTGATCAGCAACCTGGGTCGGAGCAGTGTTGCGGAATAAACGTGTCATTTGAATAAATGACACGAGAATTCCAGATAAATCTAAAACATATATACCTAACACCTATATACCTATCTACTTTACACCTATATACCTATATAACTTGTACCTATATACTCTATACCAATACACCCACATACCCAATACTACTTTCCAACCGAGCAAGTCACGCCTACCCCGAAAGAGAAATGGCTTAATGGTATAATAATAATAATAATTGTGAAATGAGCTCCGAAAATCCCTTCACTCTGCATATAGGTAATGCTCGTGTAGGAACCCTTGAATTGTGCGACCATGTGCTCTGTAATGGTCGTACATTTTCTGATAGGCTGGGACAAGTTACCTACCTGACGAAAACAGGCTGCAGTACTATTATTTAATTTATTATTGTTTTCGGAAATTTTTTTGAACACGTTTGCAAATAGGAGTAGAATTATTTGAGGTACATGACAACTTTTCAGTGACAAAAATGCATCAGAGAAAAAATCCCCAAGACCCAGGAATCGAAACTGGCAATACAGAATGAGCTTATCTTTATAACTTGTAGTTTAAACATTTTTATGCGCATATGTGGGTTTTTAAAACATAGCAATACACTAGAAAAAAAATCGACAAGACCTAGGAATCGAAATTGGAATTACAGCAAATTTTCTTATTTCGGGATTTTTGTATCTAACAGAATCAATTTTTTTATCCACATAAGTTTAGCATTTTTCGAAATTGCATGGAAAAAAAATTGGGTGAAATTGCATGCGCAAAGAACAATGACTTCTTTGAGTTCGAAAAAGAAATGCATCTGAAGGAAATCAGGTTCACAGGTAACTTTTTAAATTCAATAAACACAGATTCAGCATTTTTAAAAGTTGCTGTTTTCAATTAAGATTCCTGGATCTTACGGACTTTTTTTGCAGTGTATTTCTAGGTCTAAAAATTCCACAGAAGCTCGAAAAATGTTAAACATATGAATTAAAAAAAATTCTGTTAGATACAAATGTTATAAAGATAAGTTCATCAAATACCAAAATCCAAATTTTAAAAATTCGCTGTATTGTCAATTTCGTTTCCTACACATTCCCAGCAAAATGTTCAACTACAATTCATGAATATAAGTTCACAAAATACAAAAATAAAAAATTTTAAAATTCGCTGTATTGCCAATTTCGATTCCTGGGTCTTGGATATTTTTTCGCTAATGCATTTTTGTCACTAAAAAGTTTTCGTGTACATCAAATAATTCTCCTCCTATTTGCAAACGTGTTAAAAAAAATTACCGAAAACAATGTTAAATTAAATAGGAGTTATCTCTTAGAAAATGATAGATTAAGATCCGAAAAAAACTGAGAAGACTTTTTTGACATCCAGGTACGTAAAAAAAAATTGAAATTCAATAAAATTTAAAAACTCTACAAACAAGAAATTTTTGAAACCTTTCTTTCGAGCGGGGGTAACCAAGCTGCATGTTGATCGATTCCAAATTAATTATACTTTTTTAGGACCCCAATATGCTATTTTTCCGCGTTGTACCGATTTTTACTTAAACCCTAATCATTAGTTATGAAAATGAGATCTATAAGTGTAAAAATATCGCTTAGCAATATTTTTGGAGCATAGAATTGCTTAAAAAACATCCTTTTTAAGGTACGTTCTCTAAATTACAATCAGTACACTTCTTTGGTGTTTAGCAATAAAATTATTTTTCAATTATTTTTCAGAGCATCAATTTAGGTTAAGATAGAAACCATTTTTAAAAACGAACAAATGACGCGATTTCACTCAAAACATAAATCTTAAAATTGAAAAAAAAAGTTCTCCATGCAGGCAGAACAAGTTAGACAAACTGTCACTATGTCGCCTCAAACCATTGTTTTGAATTTGCGACCCAGCCTTATTACTTCCTTAATCTGTTTATCTTGTTTAGTTTCATAATTATATAAGTTTTGTTGTAATAATAGCCAAACCTGCTCACTTCCTGGTGGGTATTTAGCGTTGAAGGCGCGGAAAATCTTATAACAAATGTCAACTGCTTTAAAAGGCGAATCCACTTTGTATAACGTTTTATCCACATTGATGGAAGAAGCCTGTATCGATTGAAGAGTTGGTCCCACAATAATTACGTATGGCTGTTACGATACACTATACTTTGCCATCCAGTCCATACGCTTTTTACGTTGATTTTCAAGATCACCGGTTGCCCCCATTAACTTGAACAATTTTTTTGCGAAATTCGGCATTGCATCATACAAATTTTGTATCTTAAATTCATCGTCTGCAGATCCATCAGCGATCCTACCTTCAAACAGTTTTTCGTAATCACGTTTGAGCTACAAAGAGAAAAGAATTGATATTATTATTTAGGCCAATGAAATCAAAAGTTTTTTACGAATGAAATTTATATTTTGTATAAAAGTTTTCTGCTTCAAGGTACTAGATTATCGCCATCAGGATGTTTCATCATTGGGAACTCAATAAAACAGTGAATAGTCCCTCTATTTTCTTTTCTCATTTCTTCTCTAACTGGAAAACTTTCTGCCCAGTATTGTTCGATCTTGTTCCTCGGCGAAATATTAAATCTTAAGTACTCAATCGCGGCCTGCATTCTACAAGTAATTATTTACAGTTTTATATATAAAATACAATATTTTCAATTATATTATAAAGTTTGTAAGACAAATTTTCTATATGAGGTTTTAAATCTTTTATAAATTTATGCAGAATTCAAGTATTAAGTCATTAGTATTTCGAAAATCTGAAGAGTTAAGAAAATATTTTTTAAAGAGTAGAACAAATTTTTTTCCCAAGTAACGTACTATCGTAGTTTCCACTATGTATGTTCTGCTCAACAGATTTATTATCAAAGCCAGATTCCCCACGTTTAAGTTTTCGGGGAACGGTTTCAAATTCCCTTAAAATACGCATTTTGTTTCTGAAGCTATCCGGGATTCTACCTTTCGATATTTTTTGTGCAGGCCCTTCTCTTTTTGGCTCTACATAATAAATTGCGAGATCCTCACTTGGGAATAGTTTACAAATTTCGTTAGCTAACATTTGTTGTTTAAAAAGTTGTTTAATTTAAACCTGAAACATGTACACAAACTTTCAGAATTCATCCAACAAATATACAAATTTATATTGTAATTAGTAAATTTCAGTTCTTACGGTTGGCTGAACGGATCGGTGAAACACAACAAATGCGAAACGATAATGTTTACTATCGAACTTTGATGCGAATCGGATAATTCTTCTGTTTTGTCATAAAGAGTGAGGATAACTCTTCCTTTGAATGTGTTAAACAAAACTTTCACTGCTGCTTAGAATCAGTAGTTTTTTTAATTTTTATTTGTACTTCGCTCAATTAATTCTTAAAGAATTGTCGCCCTTCAGGAGTCAAGAAATGCAAGAGAGATTTTAAATCTTTGACTTTTTCATTTGTCATTCCGATTTGTTCGTCAGCTGGAGCATTTTCCAATAGGAAAATACTCAATTTTGACAGCTTTCCTAATTTGCAATCCTTTTGGAATCGTATATTTATTCTCTATTTCAGATTCATAATCTTTCGTGATTAAATCCTTTTGCTCAATCACAGTAAAAGGCGGATTTCTAGCGCTTTTGATTAGTTCTGCATATTCTTTGGCAGTTTCTATGCTTTCTGCCATTTTTTTTCTGCCCATACATACCAACGTTTCTATCGCATTGACAGTATGAGAGTCCACGGACAGGGTACAAATGGTGAACAAGCTTTTTTCAAAAAAACCTTCAATCAACAAAAACATGAAATACATGGACCTTGAAAACATGTAGCCAAATTAGCCGTAAGTAAAACTGTGCTGTGACTGGGAGTTTTGGTAACGGAAGGTTTTGGCCAAAATCAAATTCGAGGCACAGATTTTCTTTGCAAGTAGATAGCATCTATTTCTTCAATATTGAATATTCAATCACTTTTTGCTTTGTTCAAGGATGACTGGATCATTTTCTTTGCCAACTTTTTCATATTGGTAGCAGTCGTTACAACAATCGGTCCGTGGAACATCAAAAGTGAAATTTACAAAGTGATTGAAATATTTTGAATATGTCGCTTCTGAAACAGGTACGTTCATATCACCTGTTTCTTTTTTATAGTATTCTATAAATTTTTTGTACAAACCACACAAAGTCAAACTGCTGTGATCGAAATAATTCAACCCTGATTGTGTGTAATGTGATTTCGAATGGGAAAGACTTTCGCAATGCTGGCTTATCAATTTTTTTACATTGTCTGTTAATTGTGCAAAATGATTGACTGATTTTCCGCGGTTGTCTATGAATATCGCTTTTTTTTCTCTTTTTTGGACTGTCATCAGTCTGGATCTTGAAATGCCGATGACTTTGAGTAAAAAAGTTTGACATATTTCGAATTCATCATTGGCTTGATACTGCTGAGGGAAAAAATAATTCAGGCGAATCATTTTTGACTGCACATTATTAGCGTTACCGGCGGTGGACTTCTTCTCTTTCATCATTGTACTCAATAGGACGTTTTGTGCTGTATAATCTGCCAATTTCCAAAATTTTTCATGTAATTTCCTTTGGGATTGGCCATCTATTTTGAGATAACATTTCTTCGTACAGCCCAAGTATCAAATTGAAAAACGCATCAAAACGTTGCACAATGGGTAGGTTTTATTTGTTACACAATGCAGTTGTCAACTGTTTGCAATATTTGATACCCTGGACTTTTATGTGCAATCATCTCAAGGGACCGGAATATCAAAAATCACAAAATTGATATTTTTTAAATATAAACTTGTAGAGGATGACGAGACGGAAATTTTTCTATTTTCTATTTTTCCATCGGATGAGTATTTTTAATAACATGCATGAAAAACTGAAAAAAGTATTGTCCCCAAATTCATTTACTTTTTGAGAACTGAATCATCGCAGGTTGGGCAAATATTATTTGAATGGTTTGAAACTTGGATGTACACATGAAATTTACCTTAGAGATGCCGACAAACTGAAGAAAAAACTGAAAATCGCCTATTTTTTAATAATATTCAATTGCAAATTGAGTTAGATCGGTAATCACGTTCTTCCAGTTTCCCCGACAAAAAGTGTCGAACTTTTTGGAAATTTTCAAATCCATTAATTGAAAAGTGACGGAAATTTAACTTTAACCCGTTGATGTATTAATCCAAGTGTGAATAAATAACTAACTCATACAATCTTCAGAAGTGGGATACATTAAAAAATAGGCGATTTTTAGTGTTTTCTTCAGTTTTTAGGCATCACTAGGACATATTTCAAACAATCCAGTAATATTCGCCCAACTTACAATAATTTATTTCTTGAAAAGTAATTCAATTTAGGGAAGTTTTTTTTCAGTTTTCCATCTTTATTAAAAAAATTAATTTGGTGACTTTTAAGATTTCCGTCCAACGACACGTTTGGACAATAATTTCACCCAATCTCGAACGCTGGACGAGTTTTTCGATCCAGACCCCTTTTTGCACTCGCAAACGCTGACGCTCGATACGGAACGGAAGACGGTCCAGATTTCGCGCGTTCACTTCAACCTACGCTGGCTCGCTCATTTTTCGCTTAAAAAATCTGAAACTTTCCAAAAAAACTTCTTTAGACCCTTATGAAGAACTTCTCCGCGGAAAGTTGTTTGAACTCCAAAATTCCCTCGATACTTTTTCCCGCCGAACGTGAAAAAGCATGGTATTAAATAGCTATTAACAAACATCGACATATTGTTAAACAATTTACTTTTTTATGCACGAATAAACTTCCGTAGGCAGCGACGGAGTATAATACGCTTGGAGTTTATTTAAAAAAACGCATTAAATTCCGCTCGTCGAAATTTGTAGTTTATATTTTATTTTTCAGAAAGTTGAAATCGCACAAAAAAGTTTTCTACACGAAAATTGTGCTCTTCATACCAATAGCAATAACTCGTCGGTTATTGCATCCAGACCCTCAATTTCATTCTGCAGTACATTAAAATTTAAATTAATTCTTCCTTTTTTTATTTTGAAACATCTAAAGCCTGTTTTTTGATTTTACTGTTTATTTCATGAATCTCTTCAAAATAAGGCATAGAAAGAATAATCCAATTCAAAAATGGTAAGAAAATACATACCTCACTGTTTGTGGACTGATTTGCGATGTTTTCTTGTAGTTGCTTATCTTTCGAGTAATTGCTTTGCTTACTAGTGTTATTAGTGGATTCACTTGTCACAGATTTAAGAGGAACTTCAAGTGTTTTATTTAAGTGTATATACAATTCACTTACCTAGGACCCATTCCTCTGAAATCTGCTGGGTCGCAACACTTCAATCCAACTTAATTTTCTTTGAAAGAATCACAAATAATATTAACGATCAGAATGCAGATAAGTGATTTTCGGGCGAGTCCACCATCATGAAACCGTGGCTAGTTGTTCTTCATGAGCCGAATGAGAGCGCATACGCAGCAGTGTGTTTGGAATGACCACCAAAATCCTTTGGTACGCTCAACAAAATGTGCTTAACAAATTTTTTTGTTTCAGCCAAATTTACCAATTTTGTTAAGAACAACCAAAACCACTTAACAAAATTATTTCGTTGCTGGGACATTACTTTTTTTCTCAGTGAAGCGATAAAATTGGACGAATAAAGATTTACTTTCTGGAACCTTTGTTTGAATTATGAGCGTATGTCGCTATAATTTTTCAGATAACGCTGATTGTTCTATAACATACAGGTACATAAGGACATAGACCAGCAAATCTCTATGAAACTTCATTGTGGGGGAGTCAGCAAATCAAAATCGGATACGTGGAATACGAAAGGCCCACTAGTATATATATGGAAACATCTTGTCGCAAATTCCTTTTCTCGCTGAATCAGTATCATCTACTGCCATTTTCTATCATCTGCTCGATGAGGAAAAAATGAGGATCACCGTGGGTACTATATTCCTTGCTTTTGCCGTCTTCATTGATTCTATTGGTAAATATATAATAATATAACATCTTTACATCTCTTACTTCTCCCTCCTCTACATCACAACCCCTAACATTCTTCACATCCCTCACTTCTCATACTTTCTACTTCCTCAATTTCCTGCCTCCTCCTTTCTTCACTTCCGCTCCCCTCACATCCCCCAATTACACTCGCTTCTCCGACTTCCCAACCCCTCACATCCCACTCTTTTATTTCCATCACTTCCTTCACTTCTCGATCTTTTAATTCCCCTAATTTCACTTCCATATTTCTACTGCTTCTCCTCCCCACCATTAATTCCTTTACTTCTCCATCCTCTACTTTCCCTAATTCCACTCACATACGTCTACTTCTTCTCCCTTCCCTTACTTCTACCTCATCCATGTACATCCCATTGATAAGAATAATATAGATCGAAATAAAGCGTAAAAATGAATTATAAAAAAAACTTCTTCATCTGTGAAATTTGTTTTCCTACTTTACGTTGTTTTTTATTTTTGCCTCGATAGGTAATTGAACATATGCGAAAGCAGCTAGGAATACAACAATATTTCTATAAAAATGAAAATTTATTCAGCAATTCAATCAGATTATTCAATCAGGTAGTTTCTCCGAAAGCTGTCGTATTGACTCAATTTTTAGATAAAACCTTTAACCTTCCATCTGAGATAAGAACGTCTGAATTAAAATGATGATAATAAAAAATGTCAAATGATATCATTATCTGCGAGGGACAATCTTGTCACTAATAAAGTCGTCATTTCACATATGTGTGAGATAACGGCTACTTGTGTATATATTTGTACTCTGATGATGCAATGGAATATTTCTCAGATACAGTTGTTAAACAAATTATTCACTAATGCATTGATCCGTTTTTCTCAACTTTGCGAAAAAGAGGATGGTCTGTACTTTTCTTTTCACTTTGGCGCTCATCGTTAATTCTATTGGTAACGAATTCTATTGGTAATTCTATTGGATATATCTATTATTTTTATCATAGTTTATGTAACACAAAAATGAACAGAGCTATTTCTTAGGCCTGTGTAGCAAGCCTAAAGTCCCCCTTTCCAGCTTACAGTCATATAGTAGCAATTTGTATATTTACACTGTAAAAACTAGAGATTTCTTTTTTTATGGCATTCTTTTTTTTTCGCGTTCCATTTTCGAGAAGAATAACTTGAAGCTGTTATTTCTAGTGCTATAAGAAACGATTCTGGGTTCGCACCAATGGTCTCATTTAAGTACCATTCGAGTCTAATTTTTCTCCGTCTTATTGTTTTTACAGTCCATGACGTCAAAAATTATGACGTCGTAGATATACATGGCCATTACATACGTACGAACGTGGAAAACGCCACTCAAGGTCGGTTCCTACGACTCGCAGTGAAAAGATACACTCATCAATAAAGTCCCCCATTTCCCCCTTGGTGCATAATATACTATTGAGCTTACCACAGAGAAATTACTTTTTAACATAATAATGCATTTTTAAGCAGATAGTGGATACTGAACAAATTAATGTTGTAATTTCTCACCAAACAGTTGGACTTGTGAACAAAGAGTTGAATGTTCAATCAAGACAGAGGAAGTTCCAACTAAGTAGCTAATTTTTTCTTGAAATAGTTGAAGTTTCAAGCAAAGAAGATAATTCTTCAAGAAAACAGTTCAATATTTAAATAAAATTAATTACTTTTTAACAATAATTCCCAAATTACTAATCAAATAGTTAAATTTCAAACCTAAAAAAACATTTCCTACCAAATAGCTGAAGTTTCAAAAATTTCAAAAAAATATAAAACAAGAAAGAAACAATGATGAATTGCCTTAAGAATGGATTAAAAAATTTCAATTAAATTGTTTACAATGATGTTAATATAAAATCCATAGTTATTGACCAATCGACACCAAATTATGCACACATATTCTTTGGCCTTTCATACAGCAAGTAAAAGTTAGTATATTGTATATTATATATCATGTGAGAAGTTGTAGGCTCCGGAAGCTACGATCATGGTTC
>CAKNYM010053008.1:735849-748402 GCA_932195095.1 Andricus curvator
CATGATCGTAGCTTCCGGAGCCTACAACTTCTCACATATAAAATAATTTACCAATATAGCAATTTTTTAAAGCTGACTTTGACCACCAATTCCAAAAAACAAAAATTGTTAACATACGTTTATTTACATGTGACAATAGGTCTACTTTAAACGATTCTAATAGTGCTAAAACTGTTGTGATCAATTTATCCTCTTGTGTGTTGCCCCCCGTTATTCCCGCAAATGTTTTATTCCTATCTCCTACATATACAGACTGTGCTATTTTTCTGCTTTATCCCTTCTAATTTCTTTATTTTTAATTAACCTCTCTCTCGTTTTCTCCTTCAACTCCAAAAGATAAGGAAAACCTTTGAATGACGCCGGGTGACCCTTCCTTTGGCAGTTTACGCAGAAAATTTCTTTTCTTTCCAGGTTAGGTTCTACCCTGCATTCTCCTGGTTTATGTGTGTTTGGACATTTGACACATTTGTACGCTTCGTTACAGTATTTCGCGATATGTGCATACTGCTGACAATTTTTGTACTGTGTCGGATTATTTTTCTTTATTTTCTCCCACCATACGACCTGACTTGCTATACTTTTCACTTTAAAAACTTGGGCTAACCTACTCTTCCCTGTAAACTGTACTAAGAAAGCCGTACCGCCTCTTTGTGCTTTAAAAAACTCTTGCGTGTTTATTTTTCTTATTTTAATAACTTCAACATCCTTAAGTTCTAAATCTTCTGATTCTTTTCTTATGTACAGCTCGTCGAAGTCCCCGTGGACCCCTTTTAGCAGTATTGATTGAACTCTTTCGTCTTTCGGAGCGCGTGTGTGGCTTTCCACTTCCCTGTCTTTGAATATCTGTCTAACCTTATTAAAGTTTTCACTTGGAGGAGCATTACCCGCAGATTTATCACCTGTAGGCGTCATCTTCCTTCCTTCTGTATTGGAGCTGGTTTTCCTGTTTCCATCTAACCCTTGTAGTTGTGGTCCGCATGACGATTCATCGTCCGCAGAAATTTCGTTCGCCATCTCGCTATCATCTGTGAGGGTCTGGAATCTGTTGCTACATGGCACCTTGGATAAGAACATTAGCTTTTTAGCTAGATCGTCAATCATTTTACTGTGCTCCTCGATGGTATTCCAGAGCCTGTCCATCTCCTTGTTGACTGTATCTGCGTTCATCATTGTGTGCGTGATGTTTGCTTCTGCTACTTTGCTAGGTGTCGTATCTGGTTTGTTCTCTGTCGGCATCGGTAAGGTAGGTTTTCCGATTTGTGCGTCTTCATCCGACTCGAGATCTGCTTCGGAAATTAACTATTCTGAAAGGTCGTGCTCTGGCGACTTTTGCTTCTGTCTCTTATTCTTCTGAACTGCCTTAGGAATTGGCTTTGCGTCCACTCTGCTTTTGTTTAATATTCTGTTAAACTCTCTTCTCTCTTCCAGCTTTAGTGGAGCGCCTATTTTTGCCTCCATCTGCATAAACTCTCTTCTCAGTAATCCATTGTTATATGTCACTGGGATAGTTTTCCTTTTTTCGTTTTTTGCTGGGCTCGGAGTTAGCGAGAGCTGCCTTTTTCTATTTATTTGTTCCACGGCGTCTCCCATCGCCTAGCTCCCCCGCGCTTTGTTGCGTGCAGCCACCATTATGGCGTCGTGGCGTTTTCTTGACGCGGACTTTTCTTTCTCGTCTTGCAATGTCAGGTTCAAGTCAGTGCCGATGGCACCTCCCCACTAAGGCCACAAAAGCAATGCACACTTTTTAACACTTTTCATAGACTGTCTCTTAGATTTATTACCAAAGTAAACTTTAATTTCGCGTTTCGATGCACAGCGACTGCCCGCTACCGAAGACTAACTAAGACTGTTGAATTCAGAACTGCCATGGACTATACTAGCATGAACTATACCCGGAATCCGTATACAAATCTATCGTGGTCGTGATGTTTTTTCTCGTGTTTTTTGTGTACAAAAATAATATTGGTGATTCGCTTAAACCGTGAAGAGTGAGCATGCTTACTTCGAGCTCTCCGAGGCTTATAACGCTTATTGGAACAACAGACTGCGAGTTTAAGGTAAGTGTATAAGCTGTCCTTAACCTCAAAATGTGTTGACGTGAAATTATAAATTTCACATTTAAATTATAAAATTTAAAGAATTCACATTAAAGTTCATACTATAAGGTTACATCAATTTCCTTTAATATAATACTCATTTGTGAACAGATAAAATGTCAGAGGACAAGAAAACATTGAAGAAACGTATCCTCGATCCGGATTTCAAAGCCACAATGTTGTCGAAATGAAGTCGTCATGATTGGCTAATAAAAAAGGCAAAATCTGTCGGATAAAGCCGAGTGCGTAAGTGTTTTTATTTTCAAACCCAAATCAAAATATACTGGTTGAAATAATCGTGCATTTGTGTTGTTTTTCCAAAAAAATTTTTTTTTATTATTGTCTATCAATTTTATCATAGTTTGCGTCATTTGTCAAAAAATACAATTTTTTTATTTTTATTTTTTACGATTAAAACAAAAACTACGCGTTCCATAAAAAATGATTACAATCAAATTGATAGATTTTTTTGGGTGTATAACTTTTGTTGATTAATTTGTACCTTACGTCGTTCATAGATTTCCACGATAAAATTATGTGTTCGGAATCGGGTCTATTGTTAAGCGACGTTGTAGAAATGATCGTGGCACTCAGTACTTCCTTCGGCTTGACTGTAGATGCAAGATCGCACTTCTTCGATATGATTACACCTTGCGCGGGGTCAGAATTTCGGCACCTTCACCTTACAAATTACGTTTTAGATAAACATTTTGAACCACCTGCAGATAAAATCATGTACCATTTTTATTGTAAAAAATGTAAAAAGGAATTGATTTGCACAGACGGTCCTCCTCCACACCATTGCTCAAACAAAGGTTTTTGGCCTCTACAAATTATTATAATTGATCTGTGCACTAACATCCGCTACAAGGTAGTATTTTTAGTGGGATTGATGATTTTAGATCATGAACCGAAAGCAAATTTAATGAATCTTTTCATTAAAGTCTTCAATGACCAAGCTCAACGTCTACATAATGAAGCAATAGACTTTACTGTATTAGAAAATGAACTTTCCAAAAAATACCATTTTAAATTAACATTTTCGCTCGCTACTGCAGACGCTGTTTTACAAAACAGATTTCAGTATAATGCTTACGATAGCTGCAGTTACTGTTAACAACGTGGTACTTATGTCAACGGTAATAAGTTTCCTTTCTTGGAAATTGATTCAGAAATGCGAAGCCACGAGTCTCATGTCAGATGTTAGAGAGGCGCTTCAGAGAGGTACTTCTGTAATAGGAGTAAAAGGTTGGTCTAGTTTCTGCAATATGGTTGGCATAGACGTGATACGGAGTTTTATACTGGATGCTATGCATGATGGAATTTTAGGTGTTGTTGTACAACTTTGGGATTTATGGGTCAAAATGTTGAAACCAGCAGAGAGAACGAAAATAGATGACCTTTTGCTTCTCGTGAAAGCTCCACGAGACGCCAGAAGACGTTCTGGGAAAATGTCCGACAGAAGTAATTGGAAAGCCACCCAATGGAAGGCTTGGCTTTTCCACTACAGTATTCCTCTTTGCACAGGAATATTACCAATATAGATTATGGAACACTATGCGCTCTTTGTTAATTCAATGTACACCTTGTCAAAAACTTTCATATCTGCAAGCGAAATTGATAAATGCAAAGAAGATTTGATGAAAGTTGTAGCTCAGTTTGAAATATTGTATGGAGTTTCATCAATGACTTTAAACGTACACATTCTTCTGCACTTAGCAGAGAATGGCCGATGCTCTGGTCCTCTTTGGGCGACTTCTGCTTTTCCCCTTGAAATAAATATATTTTTTATACAAAGAACTGTAAATGGCCCAAAGGGTGCTGAACAGCAAATGACTAAAAAGTCGTTGCAACTTCTGGCTTACAAGCACAAAGAATGTTCTTGTCTTCCTGGTGTAGTGAATGAGTATATGCAAAGCTTATTTGATGCAAAGAAATCTACAAAGAGCGCAAAAACTGTTGGTGAAGTGACCTTCTTCGACGAGTGCGATTCCAATAAAACAGAATGAGGGATGAAAAGGTTCCTAAAATGTATTTATAAGGCTCAAGTCTTTTGCAGCGTTAAATATACTCGTTCGAAGTTATATAATGATACTGTAATCCAATTGAGGAACGGGAAATTGGTGCAAATTACTGAAATATGTCTCAAGGTAGATAATACCTTCCACTTAAAGGTTCAACAATTCAAATCTGAACAACTTGGCGTCTGTGAAAATGGTATCCCTCATATATGGAAAGTAAAAGAAATTCTTCATCAAATCATTTGAAGAAATTGACTCAAAGATCGTTAAATTAGGTCTTCCAAGCCACACATTCCTTTCTAAAATACCAAACGTTTTTGAAGCACAATAGTACTGGTACGCAAACATAATTTAGCCGCAGAATCAAGTAATTCACTAGGAGAAGAAAGAAGTGTCGGTTTTTACATTCTCATCTTAAATGAGAAGGTATTTACTCATTATCACTATTTAATTTTCGAAATTTAATGTGAAAAATTTGGGCTCCTTGTGAATATGCAGGTTAGCAAAGTGTGATATTTTCTATAAAAGCTTCTATGTTATGAAACATGGTATATATTTAAAATTTCAATCGCACATTTTCTCTTATAACTGGTATCTTAAAGAGCTTATATTAAGAAGTATAAAATTATAATTTTGTGAAATAATCATTTTGTAACCTGTCCCGACCAATAATTTATCTTTGTGAAGCATGTTTTACAAAACTTTATTGTGATAATATCTACTGTTTCAAAATTCGGCATGGATAAGAGCTTATGATAAAATATTGTATCTAGAAGATTTCCAAAGAGCCCACTCGTCCTCTGCTTTAATACATTATCCTCAATTAACCTTGTGGGACGGACCTCAGAAATATTTAACCCTGTCAAGAACACCACTCGGCTTTATCAGAATTATAGCGCAATTAAGGTTAATAAATAAGTTTATACCTAGACTTATAATCAAAAATAAAACCTGCAGTATGAATGTTGATGGTTATTCTATCTACTGTCATGAGAATAGTTTTAATACAGAACCTGGGTAACACCTTTTAGTAGAATGTCAATTTTTTAATACTGTAAGATTTTTATGTATTAGCGAAAGTTAAGGATATGTGTGAGATAAGGAATGCCTGGCGGAATATGCTAGATAACCCTGAAAATAATGCTATCAACAAAATTATGAAGAATTGAAATCAATAAAGCGACTCTCACTTTCATTCGGCCTCACGAATTGGAACGCATTTGGCTGTAGTTTAGCTATCACGAATTGAAATGAATAAACCAACACTTGATGAAATTTGCCGTCACCAATTGGTGCAAATTCCAGTGTGGTTTTCACTCTGCTGGATTCAGTTGAATAGATCTGTCTTTGACCATATTCGTGCTGACGAGTTGGGACGAATATTAGTTTGTGGAATCGTTTGCACTTCATTAATTCAAGGGGATTGTGTAAATTCAGAATAACAGTAATTGAGATAATGAGTATTTATTAGAACATGAGAAGAGAAAGGAATTACAATAAAGTCAATAGGTGAAAACTTACGCTACCTTCCAGTCCGAAAGGGCAAGAGTAGATTTGCTTGTCGATGATATGGCCGATACGTTGTACAATAGCGACGAAATTCTACCAGGGGTTTGAATTGATTTGCACGGGTAATCCGAAAGCCGAATCTGTCACAGAAATGTGAAGAATAAGTTGATGTCGTATGAGCTAGTAGTTAAGCTATGAGAGTTTGGGGGCACCACTACGTTGTTTCAGCTACCACGGACAGATGGCGACACGAAATTGGACATAGTCTCCAACTGCTTTCCAGAAAAGATGAACACTAGCTGCTAACGGCGCTGGAAAACACATGCTCACATTCTGGAATGATCGATCGATGTGTCCACGAGGTTCGTTGCACGCGGGGCTCTACCTGCACCAAGGTGTTAGACCCACCGATATTCGATGTGTAATCTTTAGCTAAATTCGCGAACGAACGATCGAGGCTTGTAGATGTTTCGATGCATGAATTCTCAAAAGCAATAACGCCGCCTGGAAAGTTCGACCGTTTTTTCTCGAATTTAGGTAAGGTATATAGGGCTGCGCAGTTGAATTTTTCAACATTTAGCGTTGTGCTTCACTTGCGCATGTGCAGTAGACTTCTATGATACACATGGATGCGCAGTACAGTTTGGTGGTGAATATGGTTGCACAGTACAGTTCTGCCACATATGCAGCTGCACAGTACACTTCTGTGTACTGTGTCTATCTGTGATAGAGAATAGTTTCAAACAGAGCGCTGTCAGCGACTAGACTCATATTGAATGGAGGCGCCGAAATGCTTTTTTTTTTAGCAAAGCCTTACTTTCAAACATTTGTAACTTTTTTCTTATTGGCTTAAACAAAATTTCATTATAGATATTTTTGACAGATTTTTTCACAATCTTTCTGTTGGTCATACAGATTTTCAAAAAAAAAGTCAAAGTTTGACCCTAATTTTTGAAAATCAAAAATAAATTCGACTTTTTTTATATTTCGACACTTTTTTTTCTTCAAAATAGTTCTAAAAGAAAGCTGAGATTTTTTCCTATAAGACTCCCAATTTTCAGAGTGACAAATTAATTCGTCCTTGAGTAATAAAACGATACGTAAACAAGATGCCTGGTTAGGGCGGGTGGCGCGCGATATCCCCTAGTGATCTCACGGCGAGGATCGTTGTGCAACGCTTTAGAGCCAGTTTTTAAAGTTATGTAATATTATATGGTAATATTCTGCGTCTTTATGTTCGATTTTTTGGCAATAGTTTCAACAGTCGTTTTCTTTGCAGGCCTATGTTGCGGTTTCTGTTTTTTGCCATTCGAGAAGATGTCGTATTTCTCACAGGACGAAAATTTCTTGAGTTGAAGCTTTCCATCTTCTGCTGAAAAAAAATTTCGGTTTCCTTATAGTCTCTCTTTGCCCACTGAATCAAAGCATGGGGAGTGAGTATATGATGTTTCAGAGAACATTTTAAGCTTGTACGCGCTGCTTGTCTCTTTATGGAAGTGCCATTCTGCTTGGAAACCAAAATCTTCTTCATGGGCTGGGAGACTAGCAAAGCTGATCTTATTTTTAAAATCTCACGCAGCACCATCAGTGAAATAGTCGATTTTCTTTGGCCTGTAATGAGTTTTCAAGTAATCTACTATTATCTTCTGATATTTGTGGACAGCCACCTTGAGCTCTCCATCTTTTTTATAATAAATCACCACAGCGAATATTGTAGCTTGATCGTTATTGAGAGCTTTTGTGATGTTATCTTGCAAGTTTACAGTGACTGGACAGTTTTCAGACTCTCCTAAATGACAGAAACTTGAAGAGTTAGGACATACAATAGCATCCAGATAGTCGTGATGATTTATGAGCACCATGTCAGTATCCTCTGTGGGATGTTGAGTATTTATTTCACTCAAAATCAACTTGACATTTTCATGATGCACGCAAACGCACACATTATGAGTGCCGCTACTTCCTGCTAGAAAACAATGAAGAGGTCTGAGTTTTGTGAATGTCGAAATACTGATCTTCAGGCCTATGTGTTCTGAGGTAAATTGAGCATATAATATGCTCAATTTACATCAGAACACGTAGGCCTCTAGTTCCTGTCATTTAGGAGAGTGTGAAAACTGTCCAGGTACTGCAAACTTGAAAGATAACATCACAAAAGCTTTGAATAACGATCAAGCCCATAAAAAAGATTTTGGCATCTAAACTGAATGGCACTTCCGTGGTAGATCTCATGGTAAAGGTGCTTGTGATGGTATAGGAGCGAATATAATGAGATAAGCAGCACGTTCAAGCTTAAAATGTTCTCCGAAGCATCACATACTCACTCCCCATGCTTTGTTTCTGTGGGGAAAGAGTAACTGTAAGGAATCCGAAATTTTTTTCAGCAGCGAAGAAAATCATGCCTTAGGCACCGAGTTACTGGAAGCCAGATTTGAAAAAGCTGTTGCGATACCAGGTATATTACGGTACCACGCTTTCATTCGCACTCAAGAGGAAAAACTTCAATTCTAAGAATTTTTCGTCCTCTGAGAAATACGACATCTTCTCGAATAGCAAAAAACAGAAACCACAAAAGAGGCCTGCAAAGGAAACGACTGTTGTAACTATCGCCAAAAAATCGGACAGAAAGACACATAATATTACATATATAATATTACTCAACTTAAAAAACTGGCACTAAAGCGTTGCACAAAGATCCTTTTAAAGATCCTTGGCGTGAGGGCACTAGGGGAGATCGCGCGCCCCCCACCCTGTCATGGCATCTGGTTTACGTATCATTCTATTACTCATAGATGAGTTAATTTGCCACCCTGAAAATTCGGGGGTCTTATAGGGAAAAATCTCAGCTTTCTTTTAAAACTGTTTTGAAGAAAAAAAAGGTGTCGAAATTTGAAAAAAAGTCAAATTTATTTTTAATTTTCAAAATTTGGTTTTTGTTCTTTGGAGTACTGTCTAATAGGGCTACAAATGGGCCAATTTTTAATCGGATCGGAAAACTTTCATTTTCGAGGTGGGTAAACTTCTGAAATTATGTCCCTCATGAGTTTTTTTCAAAAAGTAATTACTCGATTGCGGTCTATGTGAGATTCTAAATACCATTTACGGAAACGTTTTTTTTTTTCTTATGAGAAATACGTTTTAAACTCCATCAGGCTTGCGGAACATCTGAATATCATTTTCTTCAACAAAAGAACGCATTTTTTTAGATTCGAGCACATTTTTGAGGTGATATGGTTGAAGCTCGAACAAGCGATTTTGTAACATTTTCGTCTCCATTCAAGCAATTAGGAAAGGGATCGTCCATAAATTACGAAAGACGTATTTCTTTTGTTTAAATAAAGACGAGAATGAAATTGATGTGAAGTTGAAAAGGACACAACGATATAAACAAAAGAAAAACGTCTTACGTAATATATGGACGATCCCAAAGTAATCATGATACTTGTAAACAGGCAACGTCACATCTACCAAGGTAACGTATTTACAAGATTTTTTCTCTACAAAACGATGAAATTTAAATATTTACACACTTTATCTATTTTAACTTGCTTTTTTCGAGCCTCGTGCCTCGGTTTGCAGAAAAAGATCTATTTTCTGGAACCTTTGTTTAAATTATGAGCGTACGTCGATATAATTTTTTTAGATGTCGAGTAAGATAGTGACTAGCAGCTGTCCGTATACGACGTATATATTTTTTTGGGTTTATGTAAATCGGCTTCGTAGAATACGAAAAACCCACGAGTGAATATATATATATATATATATATATATATTCGGTTTCGGTTTTGGTTCCTTGGGAATCAAACCGAAGGGCCTATGACAAAGCCACCGAACGCGTCCTCGGGTTGTGGATAGACGGTCCCTGTACCAAGGGTTTCTGTTGAATATGGTTACAATAATTAATAAGCAGTCGCGGTCAATTGTCCAGGGATGGTCCAGAAGGAATAACCCCTAAGCGGAGGTGTAACAACCGTGCCGAAAGCTGAATGGCACCAGGGTGAGGTGTCACAAACGGTGACTCTGTGATACCGGGCGACCTCTCACAGTATACAGCCTTATCCTTGCATGCGGGGCTCTACAAGGATGGACGAACCCTTTTCCCTAGCTGCTCGTGGGAACAACAATGACAACTCCAAACATAGTTGTAGTAAGTGCGGTTTAAAACAATCGAACGCGCAGGGCTCCCGACAATGGGTCGGACTACAATGCCGACTACCCTAATGTTGGAGGACCCAATCAAGACGGAGTCAATACGATTGACCGGCGGAATCTCATTACTTTTGAGTGGATGGATCGACTCAAGGACGACCTGCTGGAGTGCTATGATGCCAGTATGGCCCCTGAACGAAAAGGTTACATGGCTCGACTCCATACTCTGTGGTGCGAGAAACACCTAGAGCTCTCGGATTTTTCGCAAAACCGTCTGCGAAACCGTGCCGAGGACCTCCGTAAAACGGGTTATATAAGCGAAGCGCCTGCTCCATCACAGCCAGAACAATCCGGCTACAGAGAAAGACAGGCGACACTGAGATCAGCCGCGAACAGACATCCAATAGAGGAAGGACCATGCTTCAGGACCAGGAGAAACATCAACATTCAGGTTTCTCTTAAGCCCCAAGATCTGCCTGAACTGGATGTCGAGACTGGTGGGGATTTTTCTGAAGAATCCGACCTCTGGACTATCAATTGTAGTGTGTACAATGCAGCGAGAACTTTGGCAGATGTAAACCGTAAAACAAAACCAACGGTTGTTCATAAGACCAAAAGTAGAATGCATCAACTTAGCGCAAAGATAGGCTGGCCAAGACAGTACGCGTCCCGCATTCAGTGTGTGATTGACTACATAACATCTGGCAGGACTTTCACTGCCAAGGTTCGACAGTTTGCGCGTGAACTGCGGATCCGTCATCACACAATCAACAAGTCAAAGCTACTGACCATCAGGCAGCATATTGTTGACAGAATACGAGTACTATCTAACGCTAGGAGAAGTCTAGAGCGGAGAGAGAGGTGGGTCAGAGAAAATCAAGAGTTTTTGTCTGACCCATCTCGACTCTTCCAAGGCCCTTCAGTTACTGTCGACCATCCGCCCAAACCAGAGGAGGTCGAAGCATTTTGGAGAGAAGTCTACGAAGTCCAATATCCACTTGAACAAGGCTCAAAGAACATAAATAGCTTCAAGGAGCTATGCAATGCCCTCATAACAGCTGAGGAGGAATGCCCACGTATCACTACCGAGGAGGTGAAAAACGTATTAAGAGGCATGAAGAACTATTCCGCTCCGGGACCAGATGGTATCAAAACCTTCTGGTGAAAGACGCATGTATTTTACATGGATGACCTCAAGATCTACGCTAGAAATCAAGAGAAACTACATCTAGCTCTAAAAATTGTCAAAGAGTACACTGAAGAGATTGGTATGGAGTTCGGGTTAGAGAAATACGCCAAGGTTACTTTGAAGAAAGGAAAACTTAATGGCATCCCCGAAGATCCTGAGCTCGTTGACAGAAGCGCTATACGACACCTTCGCGCTGGAGAGACCTATACATACCTGGGCGTGCCACAGAGCCGTATTCAGGACGTGGCATCTATAAAGGATACTCTCCGATGCAGATACAAACGTCTCCACCGACAGATTTCTTCTTCCGGACTGTCGGCGAAAAACAAAGTATCTGCAACGAACATGCTTGCCATCCCGGTAGTACTCTATTCATTTGGAGTGGTTCCATGGACGAAGGACGAGCTCAGATTCCTTGATATCGGGACGCGAAAGGTTTTGCACTTAAATAAGAGCATGCATCTTAAGTATTCTGTTCCGCGACTTTACGTCTCACGCCGCCTAGGTGGTCGCGGAATACTGAATCTTGAATGTCTTCACAACAGGATTATTCTGGGTACAGCACATCTGGTTGCAAATGGACAAGATCCTTTTCTTAAAATGGTTATGAAACACGAAGAAGTGGGCAAAGGGGCGTTTCTGTACAAAGTAGCGGAGGAGGCTGCTGAAACACTCGGCCTTGACTTAAATACCACGGGTGAGCAAAATGCATTAAATCTTATCCATCTTGAATACTCACTTCTGAAGGCCCGGATTAAGAAAGCACAGGAGAAAAACTTCCGCGAACAGGTCCTCGACAAGAGGATGCACGGCATCTTCCACAGAAATGTGGAAGATCAGTCGATGTCGTATGAGGTAACGTTTGCTTTCCTTAGATCACCCGGATTGAGATCGGGCACGGAGAGCTTCATTTTGGCATGTCAAGACGGTGTCATTTCCACTCTAGCATACTGTCGCCACATTTTGAGCCAAGACATTCCCGATGATAGCTGCAGAGCGTGTCAAACACATACCGAGCATCTAGGGCACATACTATCTAGTTGTCCAACTCATGCGGGAACGACCTACATCCAAAGGTACAATGCGGCACTAAGAGTGCTTTATTACCATCTCTGTCACTCTTACTGCATTAGCTCAAATACCTCTCCGCTAAACGCTCCTAGAGAAATAGAGTCAATTTTCGAAAATGAGAAATGCCGCATATATACTGGAACTTCATGTTCTCGACAATTGTTTCTGTTGCGCACTCGAGGCCTGACATAGTTCTCCTGGACTTCGAGAAACGAAACATGTTCGTTATCGAATTTTATGCACCAGCTGACAAAAACGTCACAGCCAAGGAGAAAGAAAAGAAAGAGAGGTTTAAAGACCTTATAAGGGAGTTGCGACGGTTATACCCGGAATATTTTGTTAAGCTAATCGTCCTTATCATCGGCGCTCTTGGAGGTGCCCAGGTTTCACTGGTTAATAGCCTGAAAAGCATGTCAACAAAATGCAGAGGCACTTGCGGGAAAAATACAGAAGACGGTCGTCCTTGGGTCGCTTCGCGTCCTCAGGGTCCTGTGTTTGTCCTTATGACAACCTTTAAC
>CAKNYM010053008.1:748802-794111 GCA_932195095.1 Andricus curvator
AGCAACTTTTCAATTAAATTTCCTTTTCTCGCTGAATCTGTATCATCTACTGCCATTTACTCTCATCTATTCGATTAGTAAAAAATGAGGATCGCTGTGGGTACTCTATTCCTTGCTTTCGCCGTTTTTCTTGATTCTATTGGCAAATATATAATAATATAACATCTTTACTTCTCTTACTTCTCCCTCCTCTACATCGCAACCCCTAACATTCTTCACATTCCTCACTTCTCATACTTTCTAGCTTCTCACTTTCCTGACTTCTCATTTCTCTACTTCCGCTCCCTTCACATCCCCCAAATAAACTCGCTCCTCCTATTTCTCAACCCCTCACATTCCACTTTTCCAATCCCATCACTTCCCTCACTTCTCCATCTTTTAATTCCCCTAATTTCACTTCCATATTTCTCCTGCTTCTCCTACCCAACATCACTTCCCTTATTTCTCCATCTTCTACTTTCCCTAATTCCACTCACATACTTCTACTTCTCCCTTTCCTTACTTCTTCCTTATCCATATAAATTCAATTTATAAGAATAATATAGATTGAAATAAAGCTTAAAAATGAATTATAAGAAAAACCTCTTCACCTGTGAAATTTGTTTTTCTACCTTACGTTGTTTTTTATTTCCACCTCAGTAGATACCTCAACATATGAAAAAGCCGCTAGGAATAAAAAAAATGAAAATTTATTCAGAAATTCAATCAGATTATTTAATCATGTAGTTTCTTCGAAAGTGGACTCAATTTTTATATAAAACCTTTTACCTTGCATTTGAGATAAGAATGTCTTAATTGAAATGATGATAATAACAAATTTCTAATGATATCATTATCTCCGAGGGACAATCTTGACACTAATAAAGTCGTTATTTCACATATGTTTGAGATAACGGCTACTTATGTACATATGTGTACTCAGATGATGCAATGGAATATTTCTCAGATACAGTTGTTAACCAAATTATTCACTGAAGCATTATTCAGTTTGTGCTCTACTTTACGAAAATGAGGATGGTCTGTACTTCTGTTTTCACTTTGGCGGTCATCGTTAATTCTATTGGTGAATATAATAATATATCTACCATTTTTATTCTATTTTATGTAACACAAACATGAACAGGGCTATTTCTCAGGACTGTGGGGCGAGCCTACCGTCCCCCTTTCCAGCTTATAGTCATATACTAGCCATTTGTATATTTACACTGTAAAAACTAAAGGTTTCTTTTTTTATGATATTATTTCATTCGCGTTCCATTTTTGAAAAGAATTACTTGATGCTGTTATTAGTAGTGCAATAAGAAACGATTCTGTGTTCCCACCAGTGGTCTCATTTTAGTACCACTTGAGACTAATTTTTCTAAGCCTTATTGTTTTTACAGTCTATGACATCAGAAAGTATGACGTGATAGATATACATGGCCATTACATACCTACAAATCAATAATGTCCCTCTTTTCCCCTTGGTGCATAATATGCTATTAACCTTACCACAAGGAAATTACTTGTTAACATAATAATGCATTTTTAAGCAGATAGTAGAAACTAAACAAATTAATTTTGTAATTTATCAGCGAGGAATTTCCAACAAAATAGCTAATTTTTTCTTGAAACAGTTGAAGTTTCAAGCAAAGAAGATTAATCTTTAAGAAAATACTTTAATGTTTAAATAAAATTAATTACTTTTCAATAATAATTTCTGAATTACTAATCAAATAGTTAAATTTCAAACCTAAAAAACATTTTCTACCAAATAGTCGAATTATTGAAAATTTCAGAAGATATAAAACAAGAAAGAAAAAATGATGAATTTCCTTAAGAATGGATTAAAAAATTGCAATTAAATTGTTTACAATTATGTAAATATAGAACGGGATAATTGTATATGCACACATATTCTTTGGGCTTTCATACCGCGGGTGACAGTTAGTATATTATATATCATCATTATTATTATATATGTATATCAATACATGCATTCTTAACATATTTATATATAGAAAATAAAAGTCAACATAGAGACAAAACTAAAATCATGTCTAAACGATATTTGCAAATAAGATTTTTTTTCTAAATATAGTTCATTAACATAATAATTTTTCACTCAACATGTGACTAAACCTAACTAAAATTTACTAACGTGTAACAATGAGTTAAGTTAAATTCAAACACGGTGAGCCTTAATCATTTTCAACTTGAAAGTTTTGACGCTCAACTCTTCTTTATGGAATGTTGAAATAATTGCAATTCAACTCTTTATATGGCTTATTTCAAATGATTGTTTGCTAAGTGTTGGTTGACAGTAAAAACTGAGTGAAAACATATTTGCCAAAGAATTGAATATATTAAAAACCCTTTCCTTTATGTAGGTTTTTGTATAGCAGAAAATCGTTTATTGTCATTGAAGTTATTGAAGCGTTTATGCACTTGTCTTCTACAAAAAAAATGCTTATTTAACACGAGAAATGTACGATGGTGTGTTCTCACAATAAAAAATTATGATTTCTCATAATAGTTATCAAATCATCAGAAAGATGCTTTCTGCAAAGAAACGTTGAATTCGGCTAAAGACGTCTGACATAAATGGGCTGTACAAAAAAAAATCTTCTATTTCTTCTTACAGAATGCAGTTCACAGCCCGACGAGAAACTTAATAGCGAACGTAATGCAGGTTCTTCTTGTTCTGCCAGACAACATTTACCTGACCGGACATCTCCAGAGGGCCCTTCACTTCGTGCCAGATCCGTTTCTCCTCTGGGAAGGTTTCCTTCAGATCGAGGACTTGGATGTACAATAGAAGAACTTGGATATGTTCGGCTTATTTCTCGCACAAATCCAAACCTACAATTTGAATTCCGAAGATACGTTATTCCTGCCGGTATGCCCATTCAATTTCTAGAAGGACAAAATAGATATGTCCCCGTGCCAACCCGAGAATATATTGTACTATCAACATCCAATGATGACATTTTTGCAATATTGGACTATGGTGGGACTCTTCGTGGCATTTATAGAAGAGATAAAAATAAGTCACGAATAAAAATAAACATGATAAGGGGCGCAGCTGATAATTTGACTCCAGATGAAAAAAGGGATTGTCCAGTAGGTAAAGGTCAAGGAATATTCTCAATGAGTTTTATTAAAGCTTCTGCAAATTACGATTCACTACAGTTTGAACGGAACCCCAGTGTCGAACATAATGCTAGTTCTTCTTCTTCTGCCAGACAACATTCACCTAACCGGAAATCTCCTCAGGAGCCTTCTCTTCATGCCAATTCCAGTTCCCGTCCGGGCAGGCCTCCTTCAGATGGAGCACTTGGATATACAATGAAACAACTTGGATTTGTTCGGCTTATTCCTTGCACAAATCAGAACCAGCGATTTGAATTTCGAAGATACGTGTTTCCTAACGATAAACCAATTCGAATGCGAATAAATCGGCTGAACTATGTGTTTCGGCCAACCCAAGAATATATTGTACTATCAACATCCAATGATGACGTTTTTGCAATATTGGATTATAGTGGGACTATTCGCGGCATTTATAGGACAGATAGAAATAAGTCGCGGATAAAAATAAATATGATAAGCGGCGCAGTTGATAATTTGACTCCAGATGAAAAGAGGGATTGTCCAGTAGGCAAAGGTCAAGCATCCTTCACAAGGAGTTTTATTAAAGCTCATGCAAATTACGATTCACTACAGTCCGAACGGAATGTCAATGTCGAACGTAATCCTAGTTCTTCTTCTCCTTCTGCCAGGCAATCCAGGTCCCCTCCGGGCAGGCCTCTTTCTCATGAAGTAATTGGATATGCACTTGCAAAACCTTGATATATTCGGCTATTATATATATATAAAATAAACATGATAAGAGGTACGGTTGACGATATGACCGTAATTGAAATGAGGGAATGTACTGTAGGCAGACATACCCAATCTCTTCAGGGTGGTTTGAAGAAGTTGCTTGCAATGAAGATTCTCTACAGCAAATGTATCATTAATTCAATAGAACAAAGATAAACTAAAATATAATATTCTTTGTAATCCGTAGTCGGATCAAAATTAAATAAAAAGATTTAAATGCAAATGTATTATGGTTATCAAGGCTTCTTTGGTATTATCTTCTGCTAATCCCCACAAGCCCGTTTACATTTTTCTTCTTCGAATATTCAAAGTTCAGAGATTTACATGATTTTGAGTTTTCAGACGCTACAACGTATATTTTATAGAAATATTAATTTTTTGGTGCAATCGCGTAGCCTCATTATCCACGCGCAACGTCAGACACAGTGGGACGAAATAAAATAGCATAGTTAAGGATAACATGTAGGACGTAATTCTTAACTGATTTTTGATTATGTTTTTCTCGGAAATTTTTTTTATTGAATTTACAACTGATATGTGGACGTAATTTTTGAATTGTTATTGTTCAAAATTTTACATCCATGCAAATAATGAACAAATTTTGAATCTTTTCTTTTTCGTCTATCATTTGGTAAACAACTTTCCGACTTTCATAATCTTTTGCATTCAAGGCGCAGGAGTGTGTGCAAGCGAAAAATGATTTATAAGTAATATTATTTGCTATAAAAAATTATAATATCAAATAAAATTATATTATCATTATCGCGTATTCGATTTCAAAAACTGGAACACTGAAAAATTCTGAGAATATAATTTACGAAAGATTACGATAGACGCGATTCTTCTCTGCCTTGTGATGCAACACATAATTTTTTTATTTATAATTCATTATTTGAAACATTTTTATATAAGTTGTTCATGAAATGAAGAAATAGCATCGTGATCAAGCACATCTCAAACATATTATAAATTTTAGGACAGAAATAGAACACTTAAAATTTAGTGAAAGAATTAATTTTCAACTAAAATAAAACTAAATTCCATAAAAGGGGTCAATCTTCAACAATAAATTAAAGTTTTGACAACGTTGTTGAACTTCCATCCTAGCAGTTTAATTTCCAACTCACAAAAATTAATTCTCAGCAAAAAAAAAAACGAATTTTCAATAAAATAGTGTGAGGAATTTTAAGAAATTTGGTAGGGTTTCGATGATTTCAGAATATCCTAATTATTCTGAGGTATTTCAAGCGTTTTCCAAAGAGTTTATATGATTTCTTGCGATTTAAGAGATTTGAAAAGATATCTTATGCTGCAAAGTTTTTAATAGAATTAAAAAATATTAATTAAATTCTAGAGAACTTTATTAAATCTTAAAGGATGATTTCATCATATTTGGAGGGATTGTAAAGGATTTCACAGAATTTCCTCGAATTTTATCAATAATGTGGATTAGATGATTCATTATATAAAAAAAAAATATAACCTGAAAGATAAAGGGATTCTTTTTAGAGAGATGTATTTTTATTCAACCGTTTCTCGCCCTGTCCCCTGAGAAAATGCGTAGACCAGCAGTTCTAGGAAGACCGAGACCGGGGGAAGAGAATCCAAGAGTTGGGTGTAACTGGTAATTACATTACAAAGACCGTGTGGTATGGTTCCTGAGGCTGCTTGCTTTCTGGGTTCCGAAAAAAATGGAAAGATGAATTAATTTTACAAACTGTTTGTAAATTCCCCTGCATTGTGATCAAAAAATGCCCCAAAAAAGGAAAAGTAGCAAATAAAATTAACGAATGTTAGGAGTAATATTTGTTGAGTCTCGTGTGAGCAGGCCAGCTCTACGGACGTGTTTGTTGTTGCTCCGTTTTATGCCGAGAGTTTAGAGTGTTTGACTTGCGCTACAAATTTTTCCCAGTGCCGTGATGCCGTGATGTTACTGTTGTTTTTATTGTTGTGAGTCTAAACTTGGGGCGGATATTTATATGGAACAGACATTATTCACGTGCAAAGTTATTCCAGGTTTGTTGTACTTTTGATGCCTTCTCGTATGCTGAGGTGATAAATCTTTCAGACCCGCGCCTCAATATAGCGATCTACGAGCAGATGCAGAGCTTGATGTTAAGCCTAGAAGAACAGCTCAAATCTAAAATACATTCCGTAGAAAAAAAACATCCTAGCAAGCATCTCCGCAGGCTTGCAGAGATGTGAAGCCAGAATTTTTGTGTTGAAAATACACGTTTATTGTATGAAAATGATCACTCAATGTGACCACCCCCCTAAGCCGTGGGTCTAGAGCGATCGTGCTCATGGCACTTTGGCACCTAGGGGTTACGAAGGTGTCTTAACGGCCTCATGGGGACACCGGAATACCTCCCCGAGTAATTACAGTCTTACCCCTGCATGCGGGGCTTTGCAGGGGCGGACCCTTATTCCCCTAGCTTCTCGTGGGATCTATATGGATACACAAAATAAAAGTGATATAAGAGAAGGAGGAAGAAGGGAGGTGGCGGAGGGAGGTGAGGGGTTGGGCCTTTACGGACCCAACTTAACCCTTACCCCTCTATCTGTCTCTCCGGCAAGCTAGTTCATGGTTCCTCTGAACGAGGCCAATCGGCCCTCCAATAAGAAAAACAGCCTCAACGGTTCCCAGAAAAGGAGACTGAGGAGGAAAGCGCAGCAGGCTAGGGAAGCAGCTGCAAAAGCTGGAGTGTCGGCAGCTAAGGGGCTGACATCCAGCATTGAGGCCCAGAAGAGAGGTAGAGGCTCGGAGGGCACCCCACCGGGGGTGGCTGGGCATGTCAAGAGGCACAAGCCGGCCCAGCAGCCGACGAACAGAGAAGCGTCGGGGCTGACACCAACCACACGGACTCATTGCTCGCGGTGGAGCAGTTTGAGATCTTCAGGGAGGCTACCTGGAGGGCGCTTGGAAAAGTATCCCCAGACCAATGGCCAAAATTTGTGACCTCCTTCTGCAGAGGCAGGGTCTTTGTATTTGTGGCAGCGAACCCAGCGGCTAGAGCTTGGCTACTGAAAGCGGTGGTCGAGACAGAGTCGTGGAAAGGTGCGTCCCTTAAGGTGGGTGGGGTTGAGTTGCTCCAAAAGATGGTGAGAGCTACGGCGTGGTTCCCGGGCAAACCGAAAGACCCGTCTGAGGTGCTCCGTCGGTTGGAGGGATTCAACCCCTCACTGAATACTGCGTCGTGGCAAATTATCAGACACGAAAAGCCTCAGGAAGGGGACACATTAGGAGGCACTAGGCATCTCCTAGTCGTGTATATTCCGGAGTCGCAAACGAGGGCCCTTTCGGCCCTCAACAATAGGCCCTTCTATCACTTTTGACAGGTCAACTTCAGGGTTGCCGGCCAGGGACAGGTGGAGCCTGTTGAGACGCAGGCGGAGCGGCAGCAGACCTAAATGACTGCCCCGGGTCTAACCATTACCCAAATTAACTTGCATTACAGCAAAGGCGCCTCTGCAGTTTTGCAGAGGGGCATGGCTGCGAGGCATACAGGTATCTCGCTAATCCAAGAACCATGGTTAGTTCGAGATACCATTAGGGGATTAGGGGGGGGGGCTGGTCTTTTTTGTTACAGGGACCCCAAGGCGGCCCAACCAAGGGCATGTATACCGACGAAGGGAGTTAGCGCTGCCCCGCTGCTTGAACTATGTTCGATATACCTGATGGTGATAGCCTTGGATCTCAAAGGGATAGGGAGGCTAGTTCTAGGATCAGCTTATTTTCCTTATGACAGCGATACTAATGCACCAGTGGAGGTATGTACACTGGTGGAATATTGCAAGGTAAGAAGCATTCCTCTTCTGTTAGGGTGCGATGCTAATTCCCACGATACTTTGTGGGGTAGCACGGACGTCAACTCAAGAGGAAATGACCTACTGGAATCACTACTGACTTAGATATTCTTAATACGGGGAACACCCTGGCGTTCCGTAATTCGGTCAGGAAAGAAGTCATTGACATCACTCTCTGTACCAGTAGTTTTAGGGATAGTATCAAGAGTGGATGGTTTCAGACGAACCCTCTCTCTCAGATCACTCACAAATAGAGTTCGTGTTGGAATCCGTTGTACCCGCTGGCCCCAAATGGGTCAGAAATCCAAGAAGAACGGACTGGGATCAGTTTTCCACGGAACTAAGATGTGCACTTTCAGAGGTTCCCAGGTCAACTCGAGACGTGGACACCCTGGAGATGGAAGCCAAAACTTTCACGGAAGCCAGCAACGCTACTTACGAAAGTAATTGTCGACCTACAAGAGTCCGAAAGGCTGGGGACACACACACTGGTGGAATGGAAAACCCGAAGAGCTTCGCAGGGTAACCAGAGAGAGGTTCAGACGTGTCAGTACTGGCAAAACGAATTTTCTTAAATTTTCTTAAACGATGCTTCACTTGCATCTCATAAAATGAGGAGGTTGTTTTTTTTTAATAATCAGAGGCAAGGAATAATTTTAGTTTTCGAATGTGATTTAGAAATTCTGTTACTAATTTAGAATTATTTTCTAGCCAAAAATAATTCTTTTATTTAAGATTACACATTTTCACTACAAGATGATTGCATATTTTAACTATGTCGTGAGGTTGACAGTAATTTAGTGATGAGTGTACAGTGTTACGATGAAGAAGTATTGAGTGTATATAAGGGCAAAGAAAATGATAAAATTACGAGAAAAATAGAAGTTATACTTTAACTCCTATGATAGTGTTATTGTTGTTGTCGTTGTTACGTATGTAGGAGTTGTTTGTAAAGGGAACTATTTTGTATGAGGGGTAAATTTGAGGGATGTTAATAAGAGAAGATAAGAAAAGATTAGAAGATAATAACAGTAAAAGTAGTGATGAAACTTTCAAGAATACGAGTCGCGTAAAACCCTTCAAAGAACAACGTATTTAAAGAGTGATAAATAGAATTTTGTTGAGTATTGTGATACATTGTGTGATACTAGTAGTTATACCATTTTGCTTTCTCCGTATGACACTTATCTATCTTCGTACCATTTCGCACTATTGTTGTGGATTTTTGCTTGTTTCCTGTAAAATATATTTCATAAGATTTTGAATTGAGCCTGCATCTTACAGAATATGAAATATGATTTCTTTAAAGAAATAAAAATTCGAATTTTTGCAAGGAGACGAGATACGAAAAAAGTCAAAACAGCAAAGGTGTTCCCTTCAAAAAGTTATAATAAAAAGTACATCGTCACTTCTGTTTAATTGCAAGTTTTCATGAAAACATTATTAAAATCGGCCATAATTGTATTTTTCTTAAAACAATACAATTTTGTATAAAATATTTGTTAAAAAATTTTGCTTACAAAATTTTAGACAAATTGATTATTTATTTCTAGAAAAATACAATTAAGCATCTTTATGCATTCATATTTTAGCAATATTTTCAAAAATACGTTCCGTCTAAGGTCTGTAGAAGGACAATTTGAACATTTAAAAAAAGTTATGACTTGAACACAATTTTTTTTAGTTTCTACTTTTGCATTATTCTTCACTACCAAAGACTATACCTCAGAAAAATTCAACATACATTTTAGCCCATGAGAAACTTTTTGTAAATATTCCAAATTTTTAATTTTTAACCCCATTCAAAGAAGAGAAGATATAATACGATCGAAGAAAAAATTTGAGGACTCTAATATAACTATTGGTAAAATACAACTTTTACCAACGATTAAAATCTGCTTCTCAAAAAAGCGGTAATTTTTGTCCACTCTAATATACAGAACCATCCAGGAGTATGCATTCAGCTGCTTTCTGACACATTTTTGTCTAAGCTGAAACTTGAAATGAGAAAATAGTAAAAATTGTTTATATTTTCACAATTTTCTGATTCTAATAGCCAACTTAGGCAAAAATAAGGAAACATATTGTAGAATTTTTGTCATGTTCAAAAACTGCATGGAATTTTACCATTTAAATGAGCCAAAGTCAGGAGTCTTGGGCCTTCGAGGGGTCAAGGGTGGTTCTCGCAGAGTTGGGGGGATGTTAAGGGAGATAGAGGGGTGTCTGCAGGGGCTGTGAGGAATTGAAAAAAATGGAAATAAAGGGAAAATTTGGCGGTGATAGACGGTAAAATTCTTCAGAGACATATGTCGGCTGCCGAAAGTACTGCATGGAGAGGTCCCAGTTACCGACGGCAGAGTGGGAGGTGGGCAGCGAGATTACTGGCAGTGCTGGTAGTGAAATTGACGGGGAGGGAATTTTCCACGAGCCACGAAGGCCAACAGCGCGTCGCGCGGTGTCGAGCGGTGCGTCGGGGAGAGGGAGCATGCGGAACCGTGGGAAAGAAGGAAGCGAAAAGCTAAGGGAGAGAGCGTCGAGCGCAAGTGACGGGGAGGATTTCCTGAAAAGGAAGAGAGACAGCCGAGAGAGTCCGGAGAAAATCGAGGTTGAGAGCCCGTTTAAAAAAAGCGGGATAACACTTAGGTCCCCCCCCCCCACCAAAAAAAGGGGATTTCGAAGAAGGAGGCTCTCGGGATGCTGTTAGGCGAGATCAGGGGGCTGAGGGAGGACGTAAGGGGGACCAAGGAGCAGATGGAAGTCATTTGGGAGGACTTAAGAATCAGAGATGAGAAATGGGAAAAGGAGGTGAAAGGGCTGAGAGAGAGAGAGTAAAAGCATTAGAGAGGGTAAGGGAAGAAAAAGAAGTTAAAATAAAGCAGATGGAAGAGGAGATTAGGCTGTGGAAGGAAAGGACCGAAAAAAGTCTTGAGAAGGTGGAGGGCAGGGTGGAAATGGAAGTAGGTGATGGGGGTGGGGGGACGAGATTAAAGGTATTTGGAAGAGGGTAGAGAATATGATAGAAGAGAAAGTGGGAGAGCGTAGGAATGAAAAGGAGGAGAGGGCAGATAGGGAAAGGATAAGGGCAATTGAGTTGAAAATGGAGAGAAAAGAGAAAGCAGATAGGAGAAATAATATTGTGATAAGAAGTTTGAAGCTGAAGAGCGGGCAAGAAAGGGAGGGCGGGGAAGCGCTGCTACAGAGCATAGGGTGGGTCCAAGGTAGTGTTGGGAAAGCTAACTGCTGGGAAGAAAAGTTGGGGGTAATGCGAAGTAGAAATAGGATACAGGATAAGAAAGTTTTCATCGATCACGATTTGACGAGGAAGGAAAGGGATGTGCAGAGAATGCTGTACGACAGGGCTAGGAGGGAGAGGAGTAAAGGGAGATTGGCAAAGGTAGGATATCGGGAAATAAAAATAGACGAGAAAATGTGGGTGTGGGACGAGGAGAAAGACGTGTTTGTAAGAAGTAGGGGTGGGGGTAATTCAGGGTAGAGGAGTAGTGAAGATGCTGTACTCAGTCGAGTATATTGTACAATATTGCATTCCAAGTTTAGATATCTTTAAATTGAATTAATGGTACACCGACTGCAGGGAATCGTCACTTTTAAATTAGATAATTTTTTTCGGTTGAAAATTTTGGATAAAAATGAAATTTGAAATTATTTCTGAAATAAAAAACATATTTGATTTCAAATTTACAGCAATCGAATTTGATCGTGGGAATTTGTTTGCCTCATTTGAAAAACAATTCAACTTGTTGAAGAAAACCGCGGTAAAAACTTTTTCCGTTTTTCTAACTAGTTCGTCACTAACATTATTATTATCTGATTATTAAACTGTTGAGGTGGCTGACAGCATATGTGTACTTATAGAAATAAAAGAGTGCTGTTGACAAATATAAAATCGGAATCTATTCACTATTCAGTAAGAAAATTAGGTTATATTTTTTTATACAATGAAGCCTCTGATCTACATTATTCATAAAATTCGAGGAAATCTGGTTAAATCCTTTAAAATCCCTCTATATATGATAAAATCATCCCTTAGAATTTCATAAAGTCCTTTAAAATTGAATTAAAAATTTTCAAATCTCATAAAAACTTTGCACCATGAGAAATCTTTTCAAATTTCTGAAGTCACGAAAAATCATATAAAATCTTTGGAAAATCCTTGAAATGCCTTCAAATAATTAGGATATCCTATAATCATCGAAACCCTATTAAATGCAAATATTGAATCTTCCATTGAAAATTAATCTTTTTTTGTTTGAAACTTCAATTAATTGGTTGAAAATGACACGACTTTGCTGAAAACCCTTTTTGTTCGTTGAAGTTTAAAATATTTGGTTGAAAATTCGTTTTTTTTTTTTGGTTGAAAATTAATTTTTGTGAGTTGGAAATTAAACTGCTAGGTTGAAAGTTCAACAACGTTCTCAAAACTTGATTTTATTGGTTGAAGATTCTTTTATGAACTCTCTTATGGAAATTAGTATTCTTTTAGTGGAAAATTAATTTTTTCTCTTAAAATTTGATTATTTTATTTCTGAATCGAGTCTTTCGCAATCTTTCGTGAATTATATTTTCGGAATTTTTCAGTTTTTTGTTTATGAAATTAATAAATAATATCGAATGACACCTTTTTATGATCCACTACACATTTTCAACAAGAACAAGTCATTTTTTGACAAAACATTACCTTGAAATAGAATATTAGTTATGAATCATTTTTCGCTTGCACGCACTCCTGCGCATTGAATCCAAAAGATAAAAAAGTCGGAAGGTTGTTTACCAAATGATAGACGAAAAAGAAAAGAATCAACATTTGCTCATTATTTGCATTGATGTAAGTATACCATTAAGCCATTTCCCTTTCAGGGTAGGCGTGACAGTACCCGATTCGGGTAGTGTTTCTAGGTGGATAGTTTCTTGTAGTGAATAACTACTACAATCCAAGTACTAACCGCCGTGGTATCGCCGTTGACGATGTAAAATTTTGAATAATAACAATTCAGAAATCGCTCCCACATATTAGTTGTAAATTCAATAGGAAAAGTTTTCTTTAAAAACAGAATCTAAAATCAATAAAGAATTGCGTCCCACAAGTTCTCGTTAACTATGTTATTTGATTTCGCCCCACTGTGTCTTTAATTGCGCGACTGCATTAAAAAATTAATATCCTCATAAATTATACGCTGTAGCTAAAAAAATAATGAAAATACTGTTAGCAGTTAGAGCAATATGGTGTTTTCAAAAAACTCGCGTCTAAAAACTCAAAATCATGCAAGTCTCTGAATTTTGAATATTCCAAGAAAAAAAATTTGAATGGCCTTGTGGGGATTAGAAAAGATAAAATAAAAAAAGCCTTGATAACCATATTACATTTGCATTCAAATCTTTTTATTTAATCTTGATCCGACTACGGATTGCAAAGAACATTATATTTTATTCTATCTTTTTTCTATTGAATTAATGATACACATACTGTAGAGTATCTTCATTGGAAGCAACTTCTTTAAACCAACGTGGGAAGATTGGGTAATTTCTGCCTACATGACATTCCCTCATTTCAGTTAAGGTCATATCGTCAACTGCACCGCTTATCATGTTTATTTTTACTCTCGAACTATATTTATCTGCCTTATATATTCCAAGAAGAAGCCCAGTATACTCCAGTATTGCAAAAACGTCACCATTGGATGTTGATAAAACAATATATTCTCGGGATAGTACGGACACATATCCACTCTGTGCTGCTCGCCATTTAATTGGTAAAACGGCAGGAATGACATATCTTCGAAATTCGAATTGCCGGTTCGGATTTGCCTGGGGAATAAGCCGAATATATCCAAGTTTCGTAAGTGCATATCCAAGTACTTCATGAGGAGGAGGCCTCCCCGGAGAAGAACTAGACTGTCTGGCAGAAGAAGAAGAACTGGGATTACGTTCGACATTGGGATTCCGTTCAGACTGTAGTGAATCGTAATTTGCAGAAGCTTTAATAAAACTGCTTGCATCTGGCACGAAGCGGAGGCTCCTGAGGAGATGTTTGGTCAGGTGAATGTTGTCTGGTAAAAGGAGAACCTGGATTATCTTCGCCATTAGGACTTCTGCTAGCAGGAAACCTGGACCTGTCACGAAAAGGAGCCTGCTCTGAAGAAATCCGGTCAGGCAAATGTTGTTCTCGAGCAGCAGAAGAAGAAGAAGGGCCAGGATTACGTTCGCTATTAGGTTTCTCGTCGGGCTGTGAACTGCATTCTGCAAGAAGAAATAGAAGATTCTTTTTTTTTTGTTCAGCACATTTATGTCTAATATCTTTAGCTGTATTCAACGTTTCCTTGCAGAAAGCATCTTTCTGATGATTCAATAAAAATTATGAGAAATAATTTTTAATTAGAAGAACACCCCATCGTACATTTTTCTTGTCAAATAAACATATATTTTTTGTAGAAGACAAGTGCATACATACATACATAGATTAGCAGTTCGAACTCGAAAGTTCATTGCCTCACTACCCGATTCGGGTAGTGTTTCTAGGTGGATATTTACTACCAATGTGGGCCCACCACACCCACGACGGGCCAACAGCACGCAGGTATTCCTGAACGGTTACCCATCCAAGTACTAACCGCGCCCAACAATGCTTAACTTCAGTGATCTTACGAGAACTGGTGTTTTCAGCGTGGTATCGCCGTTGACAAGTGCATAAACGCTTTAATAACCTTAATGACAATAAACGATTTTCTGCTATACAAAAACCTACATAAAAGAAACGGTTTTTAATATATCGAATTCTTTGGCAAATATGTTTTTACTTAGTTTTTTTCTGTCAATTAACACATAACAAACAATCATTTCAAATAAGCCAAATGAAGAATTGAATTGCAATTATTTTAAAATTCCTTATAGAAGAGTTGAGTGTCAAAGCTTTCAAGATAAAAATTATTAAGGCTGACCGTGTTTGAATTAACCTTCAGTTACTTCTAGTTAGTTTCAGTCACATTTTGGGTTAAGAATTATTATGTCAAGGAACTGTATTGAAAAACAAAATTTCATTTGCAAATAACGTTTAGACATGATTTTAGTTCTCTTTATATAATATACAATATACTAGCTGTTACCCGCAGTCATTTGCATTTGATTACCCTGTCTGCCCCCCCCCCCCCCGACCACCTCTTCTGAGACTACCGTATGGACATGTAGGGTTTTCTCAGGGGTGAAAATGCTATCGTTTGAACATGTTGGAATTTCTCAGGGGTTTACATGCTACACTGTGCCCTCTTCCCATTTTCCCCCCGCCGCCTATACTTTTACGATCAGTCTCAGAGCCCAAAGAATATGTGTGCATAATTTGGTGCCCATTGGTCGAAAACTATGGATTTGCATAAGCATCATACGTTTTAGGCCACTTGATTTTATATATTAGATAATAATATATAATATTACAATACATATATACATATACAATTATCCCCTTCTATATTAAGATCATTGTAAATAATTTGATTGCAATTTTTAAATCCATTCTTAAGGAAATTCATAATCTTTTCTTTCTTCTTTTATATTTTTTAAAACTTCTGAAAATTCGAATTTTTGGTAGAAAATGTTTTTGTAGGTTTAAAATTTAACTATCTGATTAGTGATTCAGAAATTATTGTTGAAAAGTAATTAATTTTATTTACAAATTAAACTATTTCCTTCAAGATTCATCTTCTTTGTTTGAAAATTCAACTATTTTAGGAAAAAATTAGCTCTTTTGTTGGAAATTGCTCTGTCTGAATGGAAAATTTAACTCGTTGTTCATAAGTCCACCTGTTTGGTGAGAAATTACAAAATTAGTTTGTTTAGTTTCTTCTATCTGCTTGAAAATGCATTATTATGTTAAAAAGTAATTTCTTTGTGGTAAGCCTAATAGTATATTATGCACCAAGGGGGAAAAGAGGGACATTATTGATGAGTGTATCTTTCCAGTGCGTGTCGTAGGAACCGACCTTAAGTGCCGCTTTTCAATTTCGTGGGTATGTAGTGGCCATGTATATCTATTACGTCATAATTTTTGACGTCATAGACTGTAAAAACAATAAGAGTGAGAAAAATTAGACTCAAGTGGTACTTGAATGAGACCACTGGTCGGAACCCAGAATGGTTTCTTTCTGCACTGAAAATAAGAGCATGAAGTTATCGTTTTCAAAGTAAGACGTTAAAAAAATAATACCGTAAAAAAAGGGCCGTAAAACAGGCCTCATGAATTGCCGTATTCATGCATGTATTATATGAAATATAATAAGAATTACGGATATATTATATTATTATATTTATCAATAGAATTAACGATGACCGCCAAAGTTCGAACAAAAGTACAGACCATAACGTATTTTCGCAGAGTAGAGAAAAAACTGATTTAAGCTTCAGTGAATAATTTGGTTAACAACTTTATCGAAGAAATATTCCATTGCATTATCAGAGTTTTACATACATAAGTATATTATATTATGTATATATAACATTATATACATAAGTAGCCGTTTTCTCACACATATGTGTAATAACGACTTTATTAGTTTCAAGATTGACCCTCGCAGATAATGGTATCATTTGACATTTTTTATATTACGAGAATTTTAATTAAGACAATCTCGTCTCAAATGGAAGGCAAAAAGGTTTTGTGTAAAAATTCAATCAACATGACAACTTTCGAAGAAATCATTTGATTAAATAATCTAATTGAATTTCTGATTAAATTTTCATTTGTATGGAAATAGTATTTCCATACAAATGTATGGATATACTGCGTTGTTGAAGGTGAATTGAAATGCATCTATATAGCATGCAGGTATATATATATATTTTTTATTCTTAGCGGCTTACGAAAATGTTCAATTGCCTACTGAGGTAAAAATAAAATACAATATAAGGCAGAAAAACAACTTTCACGGGTGAAGAAATTCTTTTTAAATTCATTTTCACGTTTTATTTCCATCTATATCACACTTATGAATGGAATGTATATGGATGAGGGAGAAGTAAGGGAAGGGAGGAGAAGTGGAAGTATGGGAGTGGAATTAGGGAAAGTAAAAGATGAAGAAGTGAGGGAAGGGATGGGATTTGATTGGAAGTATGGGATGTGTGGGCAGGGGAAGTAGAGAAAGGAGAAGTCAGGAAATTGGGGAGGTAGAAAGTATGAGAAGTGAGGGATGTTAAGAATGTTTGGGGTCCTGATGTAGAGGAGAGTGAAGTAAGAGAAGTAAACATGTTATATTATTATATATTTACCAATAGAAACAAGGAAAATGAAAAAAGCAAGGAATAGAGTACCCACAGTGATCCTCATTTTTTACTAATCGAGTATATGAGAGTAAATGGGAGTAGATGATACTGATTCAGCGAGAAAAGGAATATTCTACAAGATCTTTCCATATACATATATACTAATGGGCTTTTTGTATTCCAACGCAACTTACAATGTATATAGTGGGTAGAAGCTAAAATTGTTTGTAATTTTCCTGATGACCTAGAAATTTTTATAATATACAAATTAAACTTTCGTACTGGTTCGGGTTTTCAACCCATACTAGACTTTTCCGTTTTTAGGCCACGTTGCGAACCTGATACCCGACCCGACGTCAATTTGTACTCCAACTCGAAAGTAACGTAGCCGTTGGCTAAATGCGGATTTTGCGTTTATTCTGCGTTTTTTTTTGTTTTTGTTTAAATTACAATAATGAATCAAGAATAATCAAAAATAATAAAACGTCACACTTATGAGCCCAAAATGCTCTTAAAATAGAGGGAACGGGGTGATTTTTCACAAAAATAGGAGGATAGTAGTGAAATAAATTCTTGTAAACACCACTAGTGTTGATACCATATGTAATTCAATATGAAATGCTTCAAATTCTTGAGTTTTTATGTCACAATATGTTGCATTGCGAACCAAAAAGTTTAATTTTCAAACAACAAAGATCTTCTACAAGGAGAGGTACATTTTAACCCAAAAAGTCAAATCTTCAATCAAATATTTTAATTTTCAACAAAGAATTGATTTTCACCCATCAGTGTCATTAGCAACCAAATAGTTGAACTTTCAAACAGAAGAGACGAGTATACGTTGTAATAACATTGAAAATGATTAACAAAGTATAGAAAATACAATACTCATGCACTAAGAAAGAGTGTGCTTTCACTGAGTAAATTTTATTTGGCTGAAGTAATTGAAAGTCTTGATCATTTGCAAAGCTTTGAATTGAAAAAATGATTTACATCTGCGCCGCCATGAGGCGGCACGGAAAGCATCCTTCAGAGCGTCAAGACTCGCGCTCAGTCTTTGTACCTCTCCCACGTTTGAGCATTGGCCCTTTAAAATTCAAGGTCAAAAAATCGACAACTGTAATTTGATGATTGTCGGCTTTAACAAACACATTTTCTAAAGCATCTCATGCTTCGCGCTCGATTAAAATTTTTCCGAAATGCGGATTTTTCTGTATTTTGTTTAACTATATCATATTATTATGCATACAAATGTTTGTTATTATTCATTCAATATTTGTTCCGGGCGTGCGACTGTTGGTCCCCGCGCTTCGCGCTCGATAATATATTTATCTCGCGCTTCGCATTGGTAATTTGTTCACTGTGAATTCCCTTTTGTTAAAGCTCTTTTGGCTTTAACGAACACATTCTCATGACGTGTCTCGTGCTTCGCACTCGAATAACATTTGTCCAATGTGCAAATTGTTCTATATTATGTTCAACTTCAATATATAAAATGTATACTATATTAATATCTGTATGTCGGTTCCGAACTGCTCATTCAGATATAGCAAAATAAAGTACAAATTTGATTCTTCATGATTACTTTAATATTCGTTCCTTATTTGCCATTAATCTCTAGTCGTTCTTACAAAAATTTAACTTATTTATTTGTAATGTTATTTTTCACGATTAAATCAACAACTACACGTCCTATAAGAAAATGGATCAAAGAAAATTTGTAGATATAATTTAGACGAACAAATTATGACATCAGCTTAAGACTGACTTTAAAATAAAACTGGAGTACGCACCTTCAAAGTCTTACAAATTGAAAACTTCAATTTTCCCTCCGTATTTTTTTAGAATATTTACAAAAAGTGATTTTTTGTAAATATAGTTCCTGTGTTCGCAACTGCTGAATTGAGCGGAACAAAATAAATCAAATGTATTTTATCATTTGTTTTTTATTTCACAATAATTTTTTATTTATTTATTGTACAGAGTGTATATAAACAAATCTGTTTTACATAAATAAAGAGATTTACTTTTTACCTATATTTGTTGTTGCATAGTTCAAATGGAAAATGGAATTTTTAATTTTTAATAAAAATTTTCATAATTAAAACAATAACTATCTCTTAGAAATATAGTCTGAACCAAATTCCTATATTTTTTTTAGATGAACAATTTCGTCAGTTTCAATTTTTTCATGCCTTGCATGGTTTTGCCCGAAAACAGAATTACTTATTTAGATAAACGTTTATTTTTTAGCCTGCTGGCCTTAAAAAATTGACTTGCTTACACTTCCATTTTTTTACAGAATTTTTTTTAAACTAACCCTTAAGACTAACATCCTTCCACACCTTATCTCTAACGCCGCTCGCTCTTATTGCATTGCCTTCCTCGCTTCGCCTCGCCTCGCTCGCATGTCCCTAGTTTCTTGCTTTGCCTCGCATTACCAAACTCTGCCTCCGCGACTAATACCTAATACTTATCTACTATTTACAATATTTACATTTACTTACATTCTCTTCCTCCTCTATTTGCAATCTTTCCTTCTCCATTCCTCTTCCTCCTTCCTTCTCTTCTTCTCTTCTTCTCCATCTTACCCAAGACTCCCTTCACCCATGCTACTGCCCTTTTGTCCCCCCTTTCATGCATCAATACCTCCATGCTTATCCCACTCCTTTCCACCACCACGCACTCCTCCAACCAGTGCTCCACTCTTGCCTCCCCCTTCCCACATAGTTCACACATCCTCTTTTCCCTAGCGAGCCAGAACCTATTGAAACCCTCCATGCAACCACATCTCATCCTCGCTATAAGCTCCTGACTTCCTTTCTCTCCTTTCTCACACAAATATTGCGCTCTCGCCCTTGGCATAATCCACACATAATTCCCATTAAACCTTGTCTCTCTTATTCTCTCTTCCCCTGCTGTCTTCTCTCTTTCCATGCTGTTTTTCTTAACCAACTCATATACCTTCCTTCCTTCCTCATGCATCCTTCTCCCTTCATCCATCTTTAGTCCATTCGTTCTAAAATACCTTTCTCTTTCAACCTCCATCTTCCCACCCCCTCTCCTGTTCTCCTTCTCCCAACAACACTCCCTAACCAGCTTACTTCCCCCCTCTTCCAAAAATTTCTCTTCATATTTACACGCTCGACTCCCCGCTAGAATCCCTACACTCGTTCTCCCCGTCTCCCTCCTGACAATATAATGAGGCGTGTTCCTTGCCATACAATAGCACACTTATCACTAGTGAGCCAAACAATTTCATTCTCCTTCCAAAATCATCTGCGAATAACTTCTTTCCCAACCCCCACACCTGCCTCATCACCACATTTGCCCTCCTCACTCTCTCTTTTACGTGACCATCCACTCCGCCATTCCTCCGAAACAAGAAGCCCAGGTACACAAACTCTTTCACCGCCTGCACTGCCTTTCCCTTCCACTTCCACTCCCCTTTCTTATCCCTTCCACCTCCTTTTCTGAAAACCATAACCTTGGACTTTTCCACATTCAATTCTAACCTGTTCTTATCCAGGTATCTTCTCAATCTCTTCATCATTTCCTTTAAGGACTCCTCGCTTTTTTCCAACAACACTATGTCATCTGCATACGCTAGCGACCAAATTCTAACCCCTCCTATCCTGACTCCTTCTACCACTCCGGCCTCCAGCTTGCTTTCCATATCCGCAATTAAAATCGCAAAAAGCGCTGGGCTAAGCGGACACCCTTGTCTTAACCCCCTATCCATCTAGAATCCCTCCGAAATCCCCTGTCCTCCTCTTACCTTATCTTTAATCTCTTCATATATCTCCCTTACCCTCTCGATCAGGCCTCTCTCCACTCCCCTCTCCACCATTGCCTCTCACAACCTCCCCCTATCCACCGACGGAAACGCGCCTTTTAGATCCACAAAAAACGCGTACACATACGCCGTATTCATTAGCGTAACCCCCCTATAATTTTCCTGCCTATCCCTATCTCCTTTTTTATATAGAGGCACTATTAACCCTTCTCTCCACTCTCGTGGGAATCTCTCCCCCCTCCATACTTTCTTCACTAACTCCTTCAGCCTCTCCCTAACCTCTTGTGTACTAAACAGCCATGCTTCGTTCTCTAGCCCATCCAGCCCTGCTGATTTTGACCTTCTTAACTTCCTTATCTGTTTCTCTATCTCCTCGTCATTCAACTCCTCCATCTCTGCCACCCCCGTTCTTCTACACCCATCATCTCTCTTCCTTCAATCTGAGCCCTGAAATGATTCTTTAAAAAACTCCCTCCACTCCTCACTCCCTATCTTCTCGCTTATCCCTACTCTACGCTTCCTAAACCTATTTATTATCTTCCAGACGTCCCCTTCTGTCTTAACATTTCCTAACTCCTCCTCCATCTCTTTCTCCTTTTCCTGTTCTTTCTTCTTACACATCAATCTAAACCCCTTCCTCATTTCTACGTACTCCTCCCTTTTCGCAGTACCCTCTTTCCACTTCTTATACTTCCTCTTCACCTTCCTTTTGATCTTTTTACATTCCCTATCCCACCACGGCTTCACCATTCCTTTCTTCTTCTTTTTGAATACCTTCTTTTGCACGCATCCTTTCACTTTCTCTTTTAAGTCCTCCCATATCTCTTCCACCGTCTCCCCTTCGAAGCGTACCTTCCCTAACTGCTCTTTATACTTCTCTATCGCCTCCCTCTTGCAGCTAACCATCTCCCCCGTCGACGCTTCTTCCCCACCTTGCCTTCCGCCGTTCTCACCCCTTATCCACAACCCTAATAGCTGATGGTCTGATTCTACCCTTCCTTCTACTGCGAATCTCTCCATCTCCTCCCACCCTTGCATATTCATAACTACATAGTCTATCACCGATACCCCCACCTTACCTACATATGTGTATTCTCCCTCTTCGTCCCCAGTTACCATACCATTTCCCACGGCCCAGCCTCTATCCTCCATCCAGTCCCTTAGAATCTCCCCCTCCTTATTTATTAACCTATCCTTCGAATTCCTTTCGAAGCTCTCCCCTTCCCTGTGAAGGACCCCTTCCCTCACGATCCTCGCGTTAAATTCCCCACCCAATACCACCATGCCCTTCTCTCTTTCACCTAACAGGTCTTCCAGCCTTTCTTTAATTCTTTCCATCCCATCCTTATTGTACACTGTCACAAACTTACACGTTACCCCTCCTATCTTTACTTTCCTCATTTGCACTCCCTCACCTTCTTCCTCTTCGTGAGCTTCTTCCTCTAATCCATCTCTAACCCCCGTTATAATTACCCCACTAGCCCTTCCTTTCTTCTTCACTCTGACCGCCTCCTGGAGTCTCCACCTATACCCCCTTGGCAGCTTTGGCTCTATTCTATCCCATTCCTTTCTTTCCCCCCACGTCTCTACCAGCCCTACCACATCAAATTCCTGGATATACCTCCAGAACTCCTCATCCTTCTTCTTTACCCCTGCTACGTTCCAGTAAAGCACCTTCACAACTCCTCTACCCTGCGTTACCCGCACCCCCCTACTTCCTACGAAACAAATTCCCCTGCACTTCCTTCAACACCTCTTTCTCCTCGTCCCACACCCACATTTTCTCGTCTATTTTTATTTTCCGATATCCTACCTTCGCCGATCTCCCTTCACTCCCCTTCCTCCTAGCTTCACTTAAAATCAATACCTTCTCATTATTATGAGAATGTAAAAATGCGTGTCCTACCAGAAAAATGTTCAAAGCAAATTAGTAGATATAATTTAGGGGAACGATTTTGTTAACTAACATTTTATTTTAGCCTGAGTCAAAATATTTTTTATTTTCTAATGTTATTCTTTACGATTAAAATAAAAACCAGGTAACCAGGTAAACTTGTCTTGATACACGGCAGTATAATTTATATATTGGTTTTATCACTATTTGGTGCCTGTCGGTCTTAACAACTACAGGCATATACAATTTTCCATAAAAAGATTAAAACTGTCCTGCTGTTTCTACAAGTATCTAGTAAACTGTTGGAGTTAGGAACAAATAGCCAACATTTTTAAATTCGCAATCCAAAGAACATAATTATTGCAGATAAACAAACTGATAAATAAATGAAAAATAAATACCATAAAGATGAATAATGTAAACATTCTGTAAAGTTTAAAGCGGATTAGTGATGACCCTCATCACCTTCGATCAGTCTCTACCCACACAAAATCAAGAGCAAATATTTTTACCCGGGGATAGTCAAAAATGGCTCGTCAACGAAATCGTCCTTTCTTTTCATGCATTTAAAAACGTGTGCCAAACCTCAGTCCAATCTGATCAGCCTTTCAAAAGTAATCGTTTCTACAGAATACAGACAGACAGACATACAGACAGACAACTTCGTGAAACTCGGTTCTGCTGACTCAGGGTGTCTCAAAATGTGGAGATTTGATGAAAACCGACTAAGCTAAATTTTACATGAAACTAATAATAAATAATAAAAATATAAATAATTAATACCTTCGCATTAGGATGATAATCTAAAAATATTTCCACTAAAGGTGCGATTAGGCTTTTCTTTGTCTTCGCAATTTAATTTAGAAGCCTAAAAAATTGAACTATTTCAGAATTATGCAAATCAAACTGTCATTTTGTATGGCGATTTTTGAAATTCAGTCCTTTTAATGAAATCTGTAAAATTATTATCGTGGAAATCAATGATAAAATATTTCCATGCAAGGAAACGATTTTATGTTGAAGAGAATTTTATGAGATTTTGACATAACACATACTAATAAAGTGTCACATTCACATGATAGGAATTACTGCGAGATTATTATAGATAAGAGTCAAAGATCTAAACTGGAGACAATTGTGAGCCTTTTGTGTTAATTATATTAAAAGGTATTCTTCTTCACATCTAAAAATATAGCGTATTTTTTTGTAAATTTCCAAAATTAAGTCATTGGGTTGCAAAGTTTATAGTAAATTTTAGACAAATTAAAGTTAATTATTTAAGTAAAGTTACTGCAACAAGTCAATATTGTTGCTGTATAGCATTTCTGTAACGAGTTACTTCGAATACAAAGTTACTTACCCGACACAACTTGTTGGCTTTGGTGGCTCGAAGAAGATCGAACTGAAGAAGATTGCCACCGCTTCTTAGGAGGAAGTATAGGATGTGAGTCGCCCTGCGAACCTAATTCTGTAAGAACAAATAGAAATAGATAAATTTTTTATTTTAAATACTAAAACTGGGAATCACTTGCTACAGAATTTGCAGGTTCATTCATTCAAGCCTATGTATTGTGACGTTGCAGATTTTGCAACGAACAAAAGTCAATCGTGAACATAAAATAAATGGATCTCTGGCATTTCAGGGATCGCACGATGCTCCGCGGTTCTATTCGTCAATATTTTTTTAACTTCATTTAGGCTGATTTGTTGTGATGCTTATCTCCGTTATACGTACCGCCTCCTCGGAATTAACATCACCGACGGACAACAAGGGACATCGAGAATTGGAGAACTTTAGGCCATGTATCGCTATCTTCCACTGCCGCCAACCTGACATCTACAACCTCTATATATAAGTCATTGTTTGAACTATTAAAGGCGAGCATTGAAACATTGTATTTGAATATAAATCCTACAGCGATAGTAGCGTTTACAAAATCTGTCTTAAAGAGAAAGCCACAAGTGGATGCAGAGCTGATGGCTCCCGAGCATTGACCCCCATCCACCTCTCCACCGACAAAAAAATGCCATGATTTCTTTCTATCGTTCCAATTCCAAGCTAAATATAAATAAATAATAAAAATAAATAATTCCGGCTAAATATTTAGATTCATGAAAAGTAATAAACAGAATATATACGAATATTCCAGAAACCTTTTAAATTTAACGCACTAATACAGTAATCCGTCACCGTAGTTATCATGGTAGAGAGACTTCATTATTAGTTTGGATTTTGTACCCTGTTATGTACCCTGCTTATAAATGATATAATAATACTCTCTATATAATAATTGTAACCAACGAAAAGCATAATCAATACAATATAAAACCCGCATCTATTACGCATCTGCTCATGTACTTCTTGACAAGCCACGTGGTATGCATGACTAGTAGAAAGTTTTAGAAACGCTGATCGGTACTATACTTTATAACTCGCCTGCTCGGGTTGCTGCTCCAGTCTCATCAGGACGTCAGTCTCGTAACGACGTCAGTTCCCCTCACCCGCTTATCCTAGACTCATTATAGTTCGCTTTAAAAAAATATATATGTAACTATATGAAGTATTTAGTTAATCTGGCGCTCCAGGCTTTCCACGCGTAAATAACCTTTTTGTCGATCCTAGAGCATGCAACAAACCGCGATAAGTCTGAAGAAAATACAAGAAAGCAGTTAAAAACTCAGTAGCGCGATGCATCAGCCAAGCAGAAAACTCAACTTCAAGATGCACTGATCCACGCACAAGGAACTTAACGGTCTCTCTTGTGAAGGAAGTGCCAACTTCCAGCGAGTATTGATCCACACCCCAAAATGGCGAAAAGTATTTGAAAATGCATAACTTGACAGTCGACACTTTAGGAGAGTTTACAATGAACTAACTTATTCATAACAATCTGAGGATAATTTAGGAAGAGAAAGAATAATTGAATTGAAAATAGAAGAAAAGGCTTCAGTCTGAAAGCATAGTATGAAATAACGCGACGAAATTTTAGGGCAAGTTAAGTCGACGAAATCAACTAATCTAAATGAAGCATTGGAGGCGGACATACAGATTAAAGAGAAATACAGAAATAAAATAATGAAACCTATTATGAATGAACCTATATCCCAGTTTTACGCCCACAAATATTAACATCTATACCCAGGCCTAAGGTGAATAACTAACTGCCTAACTCCTTTATCATTTAAAACACCGATTCAAAATATTCTACTAGCTGATCGATCACAAATGAAGTGCAATAAATGCGGAAAAATGGGACACTTTGCAGCCCAATGCTACTTTGAGCCCCAAAACTTTGGGATAACCCAAAACCACAAACGACCACCTCAAACTCAAATCCGGACAAGGAGGGAAAAGAAGAAAAGTTAACGCTCAATTGAAATCGCTGTCCTTCTCCCCTTGGCACATAATATACTATTTATAAAATATCCGGCAACGCTCCTGGTTAATTTTTCATACTACAAAATGAGATGACGCTTTGGAACGATGAAGTCTAATTCAAATTAAACGTGAAAATAGTAACTTTTCCCATATTTTAAAATACTTTTATTTGTTCTCCATATATATATTTTCATGATTTTTAAAATTTCTTTGTTTCATCATAGTAAAATGGAAAAGTTCCAAAAAATACCGTCCATCAAAAGTCATGAAAATTGATACTGTTCACCAGCAAGAATAAATGAAAGGTGAAATAGGTGATCATTTGGTAGAAAATGAGGTTAGGGGATCTGATTTTTTGCTCTCTGTCTTCAACATCTTCGGGCTCATCATCGGGGTTCTGTTGTTGAGGCCTATTTGCTGCATCAAAGATCGCGTTATCGAGGGACATTGAGGGATATCGAACATTTTCTTGATAACGTGTAAATAAAATAACGCTTGCAATATATGCACATGAGCCTACAGTACGAGCTCCCGATTTGCAGGTGCAATTATATCCTTCAATAAGGTCTTTCTCGTTACCGTCCATTCCATCATCGCGCTCATTATCGTCAATGGGTCGATACGCAACCCAAAGTTGGTACCTAGTCGCATTCCGATGTCGTGAAAAAACTCTGACTCTCATTAGTTCAGGCCGCGATATAATGCCTTCTCGAGCTCGATCCCTCAAGAATTCTAGCTGAGATACCTCTTCTCCTTCCCTCCGTAACTTATCCTGGATATGCGATGGACCTAACTTGGCTTGATAGACACCCACAGCCAGATCCTTGAGGAAGTCCAAAGTTAAGTGCGGAAAGTCAAGTACGTGATAGAACTCCAATCGAAACCATCGAATATCACCACCTATGAGATGCAGATTTTCGGCTTCCACTAACCATTGAACAACATTAACTTCGCGGGCTTTCTCCAGAAACTGCCTAGCTAAATCACGTACACAAGAGAGTGGTAGTGATTGATTATTGCTCCAGCAATTCGATAAAAATCACCAGGATGATGAAGATGAGGCGTAAGAATGACTTGCGCAAAGAATTTTACAATCAACTTAATGTGGCCATTTGTAGGCTCCACGATCCATCTTGGATCTGGACTGTCGGAGAAAATGAAAGTATGTGGTCTTTTCAATGTAGCTGTAAGTGCCGTCAATGATCGCAACCACGCGGATAATCGCAGGATCTGGGTTATGTTGGCAAATTCAGTGACATGCCTCTCTATATATTCAGCCCTAGTGATTGCACCAAATTCTATGCTTTCCGGAACGAATTTTCTCATCAAAGATCTCCTGACACTAGCAATAACCAGGCCTGTAGCTTGTCTGCTAGAGTATTGAAACATAACTTTTAGGAAGTCATCAAAAAGTGTTTGTCTCAACTTGCACAAAAACATCAGAAGATATTTTCTCGTTACGTACCTAAAGTCATTTTGTCGAGGAACTGGATCACAATACGTGAGCAGCTCCCGGAACTGTTCTTTCGGCACAGGAAATCGCAACCAGGTAGCAACGGCTGTAGAAAAAAACCACGATCATCTAAGTGAATTCTGCAGGATTTAACGTCTTCTGGGACATAGACGTTCAATAAAATGAAGACGTTAGCTCTACTTTCCAAAGAAAGCCTGTGGATGACAACAATAGCATTACAAAATATTCAACTACAAATCGCAGTTTGTGTCAGCATTTTGAGCCTTAAGCAAGATGGATCACGTTCGATTTCCGCTATTTCAATACGAATAGATTGGCTGCAATTAATGCACAGCCACGTGAGAGGTGTGATGATGAGTGGCGGCCTACCAAAACCATCACGTCTGTGGATAGCAATATCGCGCTTATCTGGGTTTTCGTTTCCATCAATTCGAGATAAAAGACCTGGCCGAAATAATCTATCACAAACATGACACGGTAAACGGTTTCTGAAAGCCATTGCCACCTTTCTTCAAAACGACAATCTTGTATCATTAATGTGGCATAATTCACATTTAGTGACTTTACACAACTCCACGCGATTTGCTGATGACGTCTGGTGGATTCAAGTGACACTGTCTGAGTTAAAGCAACTTTATGAGACATACCGCTATTCAAGTCACATTCTGTGATTCGGCATCACTTCACGCGACTTGCAGTAATATTGGGTGAAAATAAGTGACTAAGGACGACAATGACATCAACGGTCATCAAGTGGCACTCAGAGACTATAAGTACATAATATCAATATGAATATGTAACATCAGGTGGATTCAAGTGATTCAAGTGACTTTGATATGAAACACAATCAAATGATTATAGCGGACCTGAACTGGCTGATCAGCGACAAATAGCAAAGCTGGAAGTTGATTTTGATGTCTGGATGCTTTCTTAAACGCTTAACGTTGAAGTTAAAGTGGGACCGTTAGAACGAGATAAGCATTTCTTATAAGTTTATTTAGACTGCTTGATTAGAACTGGTTAATCAAAGCCAAACAACAACGCTGGGAGTTTATTTTGTTTTCTTAGTGCTTTTATTAAACGCTTATCGTTGAAGGTAGCATGGAAGCGCTGGCACAAAAGGAGAATTCTGTAAGAGGTGCTTTAGAATGCTTGACATAAACTGGTTGATCAGTGCTAAATTGCAACGCTTGGTATCGATTCTTTTGTCTGGTCATTCAACTTAAGCGCTTTGCGAAGAACTTAGGATGCAGAAAATTACATTTTTTGAAAAACAACGCAACGCACGAAAAAAAAATTAATAGAGAACAGTTGCTCATCCAAAAAAGAGTTACAAAGTTTTCATGATAAGTTTTTAGATCGGATGCTCAGTTTTTGTGACAATCGTAAAAAATAACATTAATAAATAAAAAATAAAAAAAAAATAATTCAACTTTAAATTTGCAAAAAAATTAAATTTTTGGTAAAACCACGATTTTTGTTAATATTGACAGTCTATTCTATAATGGTCCGTATAATTATTTTTAATGAAAGTAATTACGTCACAGGTACCAGAGACTGGAGATCATTCAGATTCAGATTTAGATTTTTTGGCTGGTTCTTTGGACTTTGAAATTTTTTAGAAAACGCCTGAGGGTTCATTTTTCAAGAATTGTGAGTGTACAGTGATAAAGATACCATATGTGCACATATGAAATTCAGCGTGCACAGTTGAGAGTGTCATACAAGTGCACTTGGAGATTTAGACGTTCACAGATGGGCGGAAGAGGACACAAAAGTGGACAGTTTCTGACTTACGTAAAGCTTAAAAAAAAGGACTTGCAATTATAGATGTATTATATTATTAAAATCACTAATAGAATTGAGGATCACAGCCAAGGATAAGACCAGAGTACAGACAATCCTCATCTTTTCTAATTAGAGGAACGACTGATTAATGAATTTATTAAGAATTTGGTAAACTGTGTAACTAGTGAATATTCTTGTGCTTCATCAGCTTATACGATCTATAGTGTAATCGTTATCTCTCACATTAATAGCGTCAAGGTTGACCGTCTGAGCTATTTACATTTGATAAGAGTCAGTTTCAGTGATAAAGATTTGGTTACAAGTTTCTTTAAAACTGATGTCACCATTTATGTGGACCTTTACGTTTTGAGGAAAGCTGGTTTTTACGTGGAAAATTGATACAATGTCTACTGCCATTGCCCATTTAAGATTATAAAAAACTAACATGAACTCAAAAATCATTTTTCTTCTTGTTTTTTTCTTGTGTCAAGATATTATCCTCACTAGAAAAAGAAGTGATTCACACAAGAAATTGGCTACGTTCAAAAACGAGAAACAAGTAAATTTGTTTCTGATAATTTTTTATGAGAATTGTTATCGTTTAGTTTTGGGTTGTGATATATGGTTATAAATAATAAATAGTTTTACTTGACCTAAAGTAAATCAATCTACTCTCTAAATTTGAATCAGTAAAATATAACTGATTGTCAGTTAAATTCTACTGATTGCTGTAGCTAGAATTGAGTCGCTGACAATTAGTAGAATTGTATTGTTTGGATTAGGAAAACGAAAATTACTAATTGAATCAGATATATGTATATACCTGCAGTAATATTACTGAATGATCAGTTACAGTTATTTTGTAAAAATCAGTTAATTTTAAGAGGTTATGTTCCAAATATATTTGCGTATCATTTTTAAATGTGAAATTGTTCAAAGTTTAAAATGTGTTCACACATGTAATAATTTCTTATTTATTCATTAAAATGAAAATTTCAATACACTCTAATATTATGAATAATATTGGTGTATACGCAAAAGCTAAATAAAAAATTGTTCTTCTATAAATACATTCTAAGTCTATATTTGATTCACTGCAGGTGAGGTATGATGAAATTTTCCATTCATCGAGAATAAATTTAATAATTTTATTTGTTTTGAGGAAATGCGAATAAATAGGATAAAGGATAGGTAGCAAAAATACAAAGAACTATGCATTTTTCGGTAGCTTTCAATTTAAGTAGCAAGTTAAAGATCTTTCTTCATTGGCTACTTGAATTTTGATGATTTTAAAGATCAAAAGTCCAATTTTCAATTTTAAATCTTGCAAAATGAAGAAATTTACGATATGAACAATTAAAATTCTGAATTTAAGTAATTGCGAAACTTAAAATGTGTACAGTTTTTAATCGAAATGTTTAACAATTAAAAATTTTACATTTATAAAGATTTATAATCTATACCGCAACAATTTTCCAGGATTACAATTAGGACCTGTTTAATTTTAAAGATGTGTAAATAAGAATTAAAAAATTTTCATTGTTTTAAAAATTAAAATTCAAGTTCTCAATTTCTAATCTGACATATTGAGGAAATTTCGAATGAAAGTCATTAAAATTCCAAATCGATTCTTAATTCTTTTTTATATTTCTTTCCTAATAATTCTTTCCTAGTAATTCGTGTAAGATTGTTTTTTTTTTTGACAGCCAAGGAGTAATAAGGGGTGTAAACATCCGAAAATTTTGTTAGTTTCACAGGAGCGTTTGTGAGTCATGACTAACCTATGCAAATCACACAATGACTAGTTAATTAGGCTTTCTGCTTTACATCAAAGTTACACAAATTTTTATAACCACTGATATTCCAAGAACAAACTCTAAAACTCGACTTACACATCTATATATTTGATGAAACACCCGGAGAACCAAAGCTTTGAACTCCTGCCCTTCTCATAAAAGACCCATCCAGTCAGTATGTGTGCTGCCCAGATCCTGCAGGAGTTGCCCTGTTCACATATTTGTCAAGAGAGCCCGCGCCTCGAAAACCACCCCTCCTTTTCCTTGAAGAAACGACTTGATTAGATTTAGAAAGATTGGTAATGGCTATCCTCCTCTCAGACGTCATTCTATCCAGCTGTATGTTGGACATAGCAGCTGTATTTACATTTACAAATCAGGCTTACCAGATATTATGTAACCCTGCTTGTACCAGGTCTGTAAATATGAAACCGGAACTTGCCCATAGATGGTTCTAGTTGTCAATGTAATAACCGTCAAACCGCGTCAATGGCCCCAACTCCTTGTTGAGATCGCTGACAAAGATGTACAACTCACAACAATACAAGCGTCATACAACAGTATAGAACACCGAAAAAGTTTGAAGACAGCGAATTTCAAGCATTGTTGGATGAGGATGATGCTCAAACGTAACAACAACTCGCGAATCAATTAAATTTGACACGAAAAGCCGTCTACATACGTTTCAAAGCCATGGAAAAGATCCAGAAAATGGGAGTATCAAAAAAGGCTACACAAAGTCATTTTGCTCAATGATAATGCACCATCACACGCAGAAAAACTGGTCATGCAAACGATTGAGTCGTTTAGTTGAGAAACACTCGCGCATGCGGCTCACTTACCAGACTTGGCTCCATCCGATTACTACTTATTTGCATCGATGGGACGCGCAATTGCTGAACAGCGCTTCACTACTTGCGAAAATGTACGAAAATGGCTCGATGGCTGGTTTGTCTCAAAAAAGCAACAGTTTTTTTGACGTAATATCCACAAATTGTCAGATAGGTAGAAAAAATGTATAGCTAGCGATGGGCGATACTTCGAATAAAATATTTTCCATCATTTTCATACAATAAACGTGTATTTTCTATACAAAAATTCCGTATTCATATTTACATACCGTTACGCACTTCAATATTTAAAACATTATTAACGGTTAAGAGTTATAGCCATTTTGGTTATGTGTAGATTTTGCACTTGTTTGTCCAGCGCAAGTGGTGCTTCTGTTGGCTCCATCATGGATGCAAAAAAGTATCAGGTTGTTTCTTCTTGTAAGCCCATCTAGCTGTTGAGCCTTCTTTGCGGTTTCCATCTTGAGTTCGGCATTCTCCTTTTCTACAGCATCAATTTTGGCTTCACATCTTTGCAAGCCCGCTCAGGTGCTTTCTAGGATGTTTTTGTCTACGGAATGTATTTCATCTTTGAGCTGTTCTTCTAGGCTTGACATCAAGCTCTGCATCTGCTCGTAGGTCGCTATATTAAGGTGCGAGTGCGAAAGATCTATTACCTCAGCATACGAGCAAGCGTCAAAAGCACAACAAACCTAGAAGCACTTTGCGCGTGAATGATGTCTGTTCCATATAAATATCCGCACCAAGTTTGGGCTCATAACAGTGCTAACAAGAGTAACATCACCGCATCACAGCACTGGGCAAATTTTTTAGCGCAAGTCAGACACTTTAAACTCTCGGCATAAGACGGAGCAACAACAAACTCGTCCTTACAGCTCGGCTGCTCAAACGAGACTCAACAAATATTACTCAGAACATTCATGAATTTTAATTGCTACTTTTCATTTCTTGGGGAATTTTTCGGTGACAATGAAGACAATTTACAAACAGTTTGTGAAATTAATTAATTTTTCCATTTTTTCGAAACGCACAAAGCAAGCAGCCTCAGGTCTCAGTCTTCCTAGAACCGCTGGCCACGGGCAGTTTTTCAGGGGGCAGGGCGAGAGACGGTTGCGACTCTTGCCTCGGAAGGGTCGGTGTGCGCGAGTACTCAGTCGACCATATTGTATGATATTGCATTCCAATTGGAAGAGGTTAGGCGGCCCTGACTGTATACGTTTGGACCCCCCGCCCCCCACCGACCTGTGGCCAAGGCTATTTGCAGGCAACCCCCGAAACTGGACTGAAACTGACAATTCGGTGTACATACATTTTTATCTGACTTTGGATTAGCGAAAATATTATTTTAAGTTTAGATATCTTTAAATTGCATTAATGGTACACGGACTGCAGAGAATCGTCTATTTTAAATTAGATAATTTTTTTAGGTTGCAAATTTTGGATAAAAATGAAATTTGAAATTATTTCTGAAATGAAAAACATATTTGATTTCAAATTTAAAGCAATCGAATTTGATCGTCCGAATTTTTTGCCTCATTTGAAAAACAATTCATCTTTTTAAAGAAAACCGCGGTAAAAACTTTTTCTATTTTCCTAATTAGTTCGTCACTTACTTTATGATTATCTGATTATTAAACTGCTGAGCTGGCTGACAGAATATGTGTACTTATAGAAATAAAAGTGTGCTGATGACAAATATAAAATCGAAATCTATTCACTATTCAGTAAGAAAATTAGTTGAGGTTCTCAAGATGTAATAAGATTAAAAATACATGTGTCTAAAAAGAGTCCTTCTTCTGTCAGGTGATATTTTTTTATATAATGAATCATCTGATCTACATTATTCATAAAATTCGAGGAAATCTGGTTAAATCCTTTAAAATCCCTCGCAATATGATAAAATCATCCCTTAAAATTTGATAAAGTCCTTTAAAATTGAATTAAAATTTTTCAAAACTCATAAAAACTTTGCAGCATAAGAAATCTTATCAAATGTCTGAAATCGCGAAAAATCATACAAAGTCTTTGGAAAATCCTTGGAATGCCTTCAAATATTCAGGCTATCCTATAATCATCGAAACCCTATTAAATGCAAATGTTAAATTTCCATTGAAAATTCATCTTTTTTGTTTGAAACTTCAATTAAATGGTTGGAAATTACACTACTTTGCTGAAACCCCTTTTTGTTGATGAAAATCAGTATTCTTTTAGTTGAAAATTAATTTTTTCACTTAAAATTTGAGTGTTTTATTTCTGAATGGAGTCTTTCGTAATCTTTCGTGAATTATATTTTCAGAAGTTTCCAGTTTTTTGTTTATAAAATTCCTAAATAATATCGAATACTCGATACTGATAATATAATTTTATTTGATATTATAATTTTTCGATAACAAATAATATTACTTACGAATCATTTTTTGTTGCACGCACTCCTGTGCATTGAATCCAGAAGATAATAAAAGTCGGAAAGTTGTTTACCAAATGATAGACGAAAAACAAGTGAATCAACATTTGCTCATTATTTGCATTGATGTACTATTTTGAATAATAACATTTCAAAAATCGCTCCCACATATTAGTTGTAAATTCAATAGGACAATTTTTCTTTAAAAACAGAATCTAAAATCAATAAAGAATTGCGTCCTAAAAGTTATCGTTAACTATGTTATTTGATTTCGCACCACTGAGTCTTTAATTGCGCGACTGCATTAAAAAATTAATATCCCTATAAATTATACGCTGTAGCTGAAAAAATAATGAAAATACTGTTAGCAGTTAGGCCAATATGATGTTTTTAAAAAACTCGCTCCTGAAAACTCAAAATCATGCAAGTCTCTGAATTTTGAATATTCGAAGAAAAAAAATTTGAATGGCCTTGTGGGGATTAGCAAAAGATAAAACAAAAGAAGCCTTGATAACCATATTACATTTGCATTCAAATCTTTTCATTTAATTTTCATCCGCCTACGGATTACAAAGAATATTATATTTTAGTTTATCTTTTTTTCTATTGAATTAATGATACACATACTGTAGAGTATCTTCATTGGAAGCAACTTCTTTAAACCAACGTCGGCAGATTGGGTAATTTTTGCCTACATGACATTCCTTCATTTCAGTTAAGGTCATATCGTCAACTGCACCGCTTAACATGTTTATTTTTATTCTCGAATGATATTCATCTGCCTTATATATTCCAAGAAGAATCCCACTATACTCCAGTATTGCAAAAACGTCACCATTGGATGTTGATAAAACAATATGTTCTCGGGTTGGCACGGGCACATAGCCAGTCTGTACTGCTCGCCATTTAATTGGTAAACCGGCAGGAATGACATATCTTCGAAATTCGAATTGCCGGTTCGGATTTGTCTGAGGAATAAGCCGAATATATCCAAGTTTCGAAAGTGCATATCCAAGTACTGCATCAGAATGAGGCCTGCCCGGAGAAGAACTAGACTGTCTGGCAGAAGAAGAACTGGGATTACCTTCGACATTGGGATTCCGTTCAGACTGTAGTGAATCGTAATTTGCAGAAGCTTTAATAAAATTGCTTGCGAAGAGTATATGACTTTTTCCTACTGGACAATCCCTTTTTTCATCTGGAGTCAAATTATCAACTGCACCGCTTATGATATTTATTTTTATTCGCGAACTATATCTGTCTGCCCTATAAATTCCACGAAGAGTCCCACTATCATCCAATATTGCAAAAATGTCACCATTGGATGTTGATAATACAATATATTCTTGGGTTGGCACGGGCACATATTTATTCAGTTCTACTCGAAATTTAATTGACATACGGGCAGGAATAACGTATCTTCGAAATTCAAATTGCTGGTTCCGATTTGTGCAAGGAATAAGCCGAACATATCCAAGTTCTTCTATTGTACATCCAAGTGATCGATCTGTAGGAAGCCTGCCCAGAGGAGAAATGGATCTGGCACGAATTGGAGGCTTCTGAGGAGATGTCCGTTCAGGTGAATGTTGTCTGGCAGAAGAAGAACCAGGATTATGTTCGCCATTAGGAGTCCTGCTAGCAGGAAACTTGCACCTGCCACGAAAAGGAGCCTCCTCTGGAGAAATCCGGTCAGGCGAATGTTGTTGTCGAGCAGCATTAGCAGAAGAAGAAGGGTCAGGATTACGTTCGGTTTTAGGTTTCTCGTCGGGCTGTGAACTGCATTCTGCAAGAAGAAATAGAAGATTCTTTTTTTTGTGTTCATCATATTTATGTCTAATATCTTTAGCTGAATTCAACTTTTCCTTGCAGAAAACATCTTTCTGATGATTCAATAAAAATGATGAGAAATAATTTTTAAGTAGAAGAACTCCCCATCGTACATTTTGCTGTTAAATAAACATATATTTTTTGTAGAAGACAAGTGCATAAACGCTGTAATAACCTTAATGACAATAAACGATATTCTGCTATACAAAAACCTACAGAAAAGAAATGGTTTTTAATATATCGAATTCTTTGACAAATGTGTTTCTACTCATTTTTTACTGTCAATTAACACATAACAAATAATTATTTCAAATAAGGCAAATAAAGAATTGAATTGCAATTAGTTCAAAATTCCTTATAGAAGAGTTGAGTGTCAAAGCTTTCAAGATAAAAATGATTAAGGCTGACCGTGTTTGAATTAACCTTTACTAATTGTTTTATTTTTGGGATTTATTCTGAATTCGTTAAAATTGTCCTGGAATTCTGATAAACCTCATCGAACTCTTTTGAATTTAAAAGAACATTAGACATATTATCAATACACGTTAGTCACTTTTAGTTAGTTTCAGTCACATTTTGTAACAACGTTTTTTCGGACGGCCCGGGTAATTAAAAATATTCTATTGAACTGATCAGGCTGAAATTTTAACACGTTGTTCTACACATCAGTGGCTCTTTCGAGAGCTACTGATACATACTAGCCGTGAAAAAGTCACGAACTAGCAGCTAGGTCTCGGATATGAGAAAAATTCATCGGATATTTATGTAGTTTCGTAAATAATCTGCGAACTTCAGATATAGCAAAATAAAGTACAAATTTTATTCTTCATGATTACTTCAATATTCGTTCCTTATTTGCCATTAATCTCTAGTCGTTTTTACAAAAATTTAACTTGTTTATTTGCAATGTTATTTTTCACGATTGCATCAAAAACTATACGTCCTATAGGAAAATGGATCAAAGCCAATTTGTAGATATAATTTAGACGAACAAATTATGACATCAGCTTAAGAACGATTTTAAAACAAAACTGGAGTACGCACCTTTAAAATCTTACTTACAACTGCTGAATTGAACAGAACAAAATAAAGCAAATGTATTTTATTATTTGTTCTTTATTTCACGATAATCTTTTTTGTATTTATTGTACAGAGTATATATAAACAAATTTGTCTTAGATCAATAAAAAGATTTCCGTTTTTCCTATGTTTGTTGTTGCGTAGTTCAAATGGAAAACGTAATTTTTAATAACAATTTTCATAATTAAAATAATAACTATCTTCTAAAAATATAGTCTGAACCAAATTCCTATACTTTCTTTAAATAAACCATTTCGTTAGAATAAAACAAAACCCGTACTTGTTATCAAAAATCTTTTTCTAGAAAATTGGTAGATCTTTTCAAGATGAATAATTTTTTAAATTATTATTCCATCTTATAAAAAAATGTATAGTTTTGCTGGAAAATGGAATTTTTTATTTTTTAAAAAGCATTTTCGATGGATAATATCAGAACTGTTTGTCAAAAATGGTTGGCTAACGAGCTTGTCCTTCCTTTATAGGCCTTGAAACAGTATGCCAAGCGGTAGGCCAATCGGATTATTCCTTTGAAAGTTAACACGTTTACAGATTAAAATGACAGCGACGACAGACAGACAGACTATTTTTTTTACTGATTGGTCCTCAAAACGTCGATATTTGATGGAATTCACGAAAGTCATTTTTCACATAAAATCAATACCTTCTCATTGTAATGAGAATGTAATAATTCATTATTTTTTTTGCGATCAAAATTTGAATTTTCGATTTTTTTCAAGAAAATTCCAAAAGTTGTCATGACATTCTTGTAGGGCTTCCAAAAAGTAAAGTTTTTTGTCTCTTGTCGTTTTGACAAAAATGGTCTAAAAATTGTTGAAAATGCTCTAACTTTTTGAATTTCTATTTGAAATATCTGGTTAACGAACTTTATCTTTATTTTTGGCCCCTGAAACTGTGTGCCAAAGCACAATCCAATCCGATTCGTCTTTCAAAAGTTATCCGGTATACAGACGACGACGACGACAACGACGACGACAGCCAGACAGACACCGACGTAAAAACCATTTTTTTTACTCATAATTATTATTGCTCAACATAATTATTGCAGATAAACAAACTGATAAATAAATGAAAAATAAATACGATAAAGATGAATAATGTAAACATTCTGTAAAATTTAAAGCGGATTAGTGATGACCCTCATCACCTTCGATCAGTCTCTACCCACACAAAATCAAGACCAAATATTTTTACCCGGGGTTAGTCAAAAATGGCTCGTCAACGAAATCGTCCTTTCTTTTCATGCCTTTAAAAACGTGTGCCAAAACTCAGTCCAATCTGATCAGCCTTTCGAAAGTAATCGTGACTACAGAATACAGACAGATAGACATACAGACAGACATACAGACAGACACCTTCGTAAAACTCGGTTCTGCTGACTCAGGGTGTCTCAAAATGTGGAGATTTGATGAAAACCGACGAAGCTAAATTTTACATGAAACTAATAATAAATAATAAAAATATAAATAATTAATACCTTCGCATTAGGATGATAATCTAGAAATATTTCCACTAAAGGTGCGATAAAGCTTTTCTTAGTCTTCGCAATTTAATTTAGAAGCCTAAAAAATTGAACTATTTCAGAATTATGCAACTCAAACTGTCATTTTGTGTGGCAATCTTTGAAATTCAGTCCTTCTAATGAAATCTGTAAAATTATTATCTTGGAAATCAATGATAAAATATTTCCATGCAAGGAAACGATTTTATGTTGAAGAGAATTTTATGAGATTTTTACATAACACATGCTAATAAAGTGTCACATTCACATGATAGAAATGACTGCGAGATTATTATAGATAAGAGTCAAAGATCTAAACTGGAGACAATTGTGAGCCTTTTGTGTTAATTATATTAAAAGGTATTCTTCTTCACATCTAAAAATATAGCGTATTTTTTTGTAAATTTCCAAAATTAAGTCATTGGGTTGCAAAATTTATAGTAAATTTTAGACAAATTCAAGTTAATTATTTAAGTAAAGTTACTGCAACAAGTTGATATTGTTGCTGTATAACATATCTGTAACGAGTTACTTCGAAAACAAAGTTACTTACCTGACACAACTTGTTGGCTTTGGTGGCTCGAAGAAGATCGAACTGAAGAAGATTGCCACCGCTTTTTAGGAGGAAGTATAGGATGTGAGTCGCCCTGCGAACCTAATTCTGTAAGAACAAATAGAAATGTATAAATTTTTAATTTTAAATACTAAAACTGGGAATCAGGTGCTACAGAATTTGCAGTTTCATTCATTCAAGCCTATGGATTGTGACGTTGTAGATTTTGCAATGAACAAAGTCAATCGTGAACATAAAATAAATGGATCTCTGGCATTTCAGGGATCGCACGATGCTCCCCTGTTCTATTCGTCAATATTTTATTAACTTAATTTAGGCTTATTTGTTTTGATGTTTATCTCCATTATATGTACCGCGTCCCCGGAATCAACATCATTGATGGACAACAAGGGACATCGAGAATTGAAGAACTTTAGGACATTCGACTTTGCCCATTACTTCAAGATGAGTGAAGGCAGGATTCAAATAGTCGTGCCATCTATCGCTATCTTCCACTGCCGCCAACCTGACATCTACAACCTGTATATATAAGTCATTGCTTGAACTATTAAAGGCGAGCATTGAAACATTGTATTTGAATATAAATCCTACAGCGATAGTAGCGTTTACAAAATTTGTCTTAAAGAGAAAGCCCCAAGTGGATGCAGAGCTGATGGCTCCCGAGCATTGACCCCCATCCACCTCTTCACCGACAAAACAGTTCCATGATTTCTTTCAATCGTTCCAATTGCAAATTAAATATAAATAAATAATAAAAATAAATAATTCCTGCTGAATATTTAGATTCATGAAAAGTAATAAACAGAATATATACGAATATTCGAGAAACCTTTTAAATTTAAGGCACTAATAGAGTAATCCGTCACCGTAGTTATCATGGTAGAGAGACTCCATTATTAGTCTGCTCATGTACTTCTTGACAAGCCACGTGGTATGCATGACTAGTAGAAAGTTTTAGAAACGCTGATCGATACTATACTTTATAACTCGCCTGCTCGGGTTGCTTCTCCAGTTTCGTCAGGACGTCAGTCTCGTAACGGAGTCAGTTCCCGTCACCCGCTTATCCTAGACTCATCATAGTTCGCTTTAAAAAAATATATATGTAACTATATGAAGTATTTAGTTAATCTGGTGCGGTAGGCTTTCCACGCGTAAATAACATTTTAGCGATCCTAGAGCATGCAACAAACCGCGATAAGTCTGAAGAAAAGACGAGAAAGCAGTTAACAACTCAGTAGCGCGATGCAGCAGCCAAGCAGAAAACTCAACTTCAAGATGCACTAATCCACGCACAAGGAAGTTAACGGTCTCTCTTGTGGAGGAAGTGCCAACTTCCAGAGAGTATTGATCCACACCCCAAAATGGCGAAAAGGATTTGAAAATGCATAACTTTACAGTCGACACTTTAGAAGAGTTTACAATGAACTAACTTATTCATAACAATCTGAGCATAATTTAGGAAGAGAAAGAATAATTGCATTTGAAATAGAAGAAAAAGGTTCAGTCTGAAAGTATAGTATGAAATAACGCGACGAAATTTGAGGGCAAGTTAAGTCGACGAAATCATCAAACCTAAATGAAGCTTTGCAAGAAGCATTGGAGGCGGACATACGGATTAAAGAGAAAAACAGAAATAAAATAATGAAACCCATTATGAATAAAACTATATCCCAGTTTTTACGCCCACAAATATTAACATCTATACCCAGGCCTAAGGCGAATGCAACTCATTTATCATTCAAAACACCGATTCAAAATATTCTACTAGCTGATCGATCACAAATGAAGTGCAATAAATGCGGAAAAATGGGACACTTCGCAGCCCAATGCTACGTTGAGCCCCAAAACTTTGAGATAACCCAAAACCACAAAACGACCACATCAAACTCAAATCCGGACAAGGAGGGAAAAGAAGAAGAGCTAGCGCTCAACTGAAATCGCTGTCCTTCTCCCCTTGGTAAATAATCTACTATTTATAAAATATCCGGCAACGCTCCTGGTTAATTTTTCATACTACAAAATGAGAGGACGCTTATTAATCTTATTATCTATTATCGCTATTAATCGTGAAAATAGTCATTTTTCCCATATTTGAATAAAATAACGCTTGCAATATATAAACACGAGCCTACAGTACGAGCTCCCGATTTGCATGTGCAATTATATCCTTCAATAAGATCGTTCTCGTTACCGCCCATTCCATCATCGCGCTCATTATCCTCAATGGGTCGATACGCAACCCAAAGTTGGTACCTAGTCGCATTCTGATGTCGAGAAAAAACTCTGACTCTCATTAGTTCAGGCCGCGGTATAATGCCTTCTCGAGCTCGATCCCTCAAGAATTCTAGCTGACATACTTCTTGTCCTTCCCTCCGTAACTTATCCTGGACATGCGATGGACCTGAATTGGCTTGACAGACGCCCACAGCCAGACCTTGAGGAAGTCCAAAGCTAAGTGCGGTAAGTCAAGTACGTGATAGAACTCCAATCGAAACCATCGAATATCACCACCCTATGAGATGCAGATTTTCGGCTTCCACTAACCCTTGAACAACATTTACTTCGCGGGCTTTCCCCAGAAACTGCCTAGCTAAATCTGCATTAGCCCCTTCCATGCTCACAAGGGCGTGGTAGCGATTGATTATTGCTCCAGCAATTCGATAAAAATCACCAAGATGGTGAAGATGAGGCGTACGAATGACTTGCGCAAAGAATTTAACAATCAACTTAATGTGGCCATTTGTAGGCTCCACGATTCATCTTGGATCTGAACTGTCGGAGAAAAAGAAAAAAGTGCCGTCAATGATCGCAACCACGCGGATAATCGCAGGATCTGGGTTATGTTGGCAAATTCAGTGACATGCCTCTCTATATATTCAGCCCTAGTGATTGCACCAAATCCAATGCTTTCCGGAACGAATTATATCATCAGAGATCTCCGTACACTAGCAATAACCAGGCCTGTAGCTTGTCTGCTAGAGTATCGAAACATAACTTTTAGGAACTCATAAAAAAATGTTTGTCTCAACTTGCACAAGAACATCAAAAGATCTTTTTTCGTTACGTACCTAAAGCCATTTTGTCGAGGAACTGGATCAAAATAAGTGAGCAGCTCCCGGAACTGTTCTTTCCGCACAGGAAATCGCAACCAGGTAGCAACGACTGTAGAAAAAAACCACGATCATCTAAGTGAATTCTGCAGGATTTAACGTCTTCTGGGATATAGACGTTCAATAAAATGAAGACGTTAGCTCTACTTTCCAAAGAAAGCCTGTGGATGTCAACAATAGCATTAGGAAATTTTCAACTACGATTCGCAGTTTGTGTCAGCAAGTTGAGCTTTAAGCAAGATGGATCAGGTTCGATTTCCGCTATTTGAATACGAATAGATTGACTGCAATTAATGCACAGCCACGTGAGAGGTGTGATGATGAGTGGCGGCCTACCAAAACGATCACGTCTGTGGATAGCAATATCGCGCTTATCTGGGTTTTCGTTTCCATCAATTCGAGATAAAAGACCTGGCCGAAATAATCTATCACAAACATAACACGATAAACGGCTTCTGAAAGCCATTGCCACCTTTCTTCAAAACGACAATCTTGTATCATTAATGTGACATAATTCACATTTAGTGACTTTACACACCTACACGCGATTTGCTGATGACGTCTGGTGGATTCAAGTGACACTGTCTGAGTTCAAGCAACTTTATGAGACATACCGCGATTCAAGTCACATTCTCTGATTCGGCACAACTTCACGCGACTTGCAGTAATATTGGCTGAAAATAAGTGACTAAGGATGACTATGACATCAACGGTCATCAAGTGGCACTCAGAGACTATAAGTACATAATATCAATATGAATATGTAACATCAGGTGGATTCAAGTGATTCAAGTGACTTTGATATGAAACACAATCAAATGATTATAGCGGACCTGAACTGGCTAATCAGCACCAAATAGCAAAGCTGGAAGTTGATTTTGATGTATGGATGCTTTCTTAAACGCTTAACGTTGAAGTTAAAGTGGGACCGTTAGAACGAGATAAGCATTTCTTATGAGGTGATTTAGACTGCTTGATTAGAACTGGCTAATCAAAGCCAAACAACAACGCTGCGAGTTTATTTTGTTGTCTTAGTGCTTTTATTAAACGCTTATCGTTGAAGGTAGGATGGAAGCGCTGGCACAAAAGGAGAATTCTGTAAAAGGTGCTTTAGAATGATTGACATAAACTGGTTGATCAGTGCTAAATTGCAACGCTTGGTATCGATTCTATTGTCTGGCCATTCAACTTAAGCGCTTTGCGAAGAACTTAGGATGCAGTCTTTTAAACGAAAGTAGAGTCTGTCATGCGTTTGTGAATTAGCTATTATTATCACCGATTCAGACAACCAAACGCCTCTTGATAATAGAAATCGAATTTCCCTTTTGAAGCTTGATAAGATGCAATTATATGACCGCTTTGCACGTTTTCTAAACGCTTAGCGGAACACGCGAACGCTTAGCGCTTATCACTTCCAACGCGATTACATCGCATTGTTTGTCCGTGCAATTCTTTTTCTGCATAAACTTATACGAGAGCAATGCAAAGGGTGGAAAAAAAGTCTGATATATTCTACTCCACAGGTCAAAATATGTACTCAAATCTGACTTTTAAATCGCCGTAGCGCTAAAATTGGTATTTTTAGTTCAAATCGTAAAAAATTACATTGAAATAAACAAATCAGATTTATGGAAAAAATACATAAGTTGCAATAAAATGTTTAATAGCGATTTTTACATTCTCATTCTAATGAGAAGGTATTGGTTTTATGTAAAATTTGACATAGTCGGTTTTCATCAAATCTCCACGTTTTGAGACCTCCTGAGTCAGAAAAAACGATTTTTACGAAGGTGTCTGTCTGTCTGTAATCTGTCTGTCTGTCTGTCTGTAGCCACGATAACTTTCGAAAAAATGATCAGATTTGATTGAGCTTTGGCACACTTTCTTATGGCCGAAAAATAGAGAACGAGTTCGTTAACCAGCTATTTTGGATGAAAATCCAAAAAGTGAGCACATTTTGAAAATTTTTGAGACCACTTTTTTGGAAGATTAGAAAATTCTATGTACGGTTATTAGTAGTACGCAAAATGACGAACAAAATATTCTTATGACTTTTCGTGATAAAAAAAAAATTACTGGAGTTATAGCATTTTCAAAATTCCAAAAAACAAACGAAAATGAACATTTTAAGCCGAAAAACGCACGATATGAAAAAAAGTCAAGAGGAGAAAAACGTTGCTTTTTGAACACCCTATAATATTTTCATAACAACTTTTTGAATTTTTTGAAAAATAAAAAATTCAAATTTTGATCGCACAAAAAATTAATGAAAAATCAAAAAAGCCATTTTGCTGTCAAACTATGCAAGATACCAGAAAAGATCATCTCAACAAAATTGTGCACCTAAAAAAGATCTACAAATTTCTTATCATTCACTTTTTGATATGACGCGCAGTTTTTGTTTTATTCGTAAAAAACAGCATTGAAAATAGAAAAATCAAATTTTCAGACTAATATTACCAGCTACGAAAAAATGACTGAAACAAAATTTGTTCATCCAAGGAAGAGGTACAAATTTATTGTGACTCATGTTTCGATAGGATGCGTGGTGTTTGTTTTATTCGTGAAAATAACATTGACAGTAAAAAAAATCAAATTTTTGAAATAACAATGCAAGGTACGAAAACATATGAATGAACAAAAATTGTGCATTCAAAAAAGACTTACAAACCCGTAATCAATTTTTGTGGTAAGAATATATTCAAAATGAAAAAATTAACTTTTTTGATAAACGGCACAAGCTAAAATAAAATGTTAACTAATAAAATTTGTCGTCTGAATTATATCATTACTTTTCATTTGAAATCAAATACCAATTTAGTAATTTGCATATGCAGAACATATAACACGAAGCACAAAGTGCGCGCTCAGTGTATTTACCA
>CAKNYM010053008.1:794511-820433 GCA_932195095.1 Andricus curvator
AGCGTAAAGCGCGACGCAAATACGCCCGAGCGCGTAGCGCGAGGTGAGTACATAATCGAGCGCGAAGCGCGAGATAAATATATGATCGAGCGCGAAGCACGAGATCCATCAGTCGCGCGCCCTAGGCGCGCTCAAACTTGCGAGCGAAGCGAGCCGCGCGCGAAGCGCGCCATGAGAATGTGCCCGCGAAGCGGGCAGATTTTTTTTAATAGGATGTGCACTTTTTCTAGTGTTAAAAACAAGACTATAAAAATACTTTTGTTTCAATACCAATGCATATTATGAATTGTAATAATATAAATTCAATGAAATGATTGATTTTTCAGGGTAACTGTTAATTAAAATTAGTGCAAAATAAGGTACAAATATGAAAGTAATCATCAAAAATAAAATTTGTACTTCATTTTGTAATATCTGAATAAGCAGCCCCAGACCGAGGTACATAAATAAATATAATATACATTTGATATAATAGAGTTGAACTTAATGTGGAAAAGTTCGCATTATCGACCAAATCGAGTGCGAAGAACGAGATCCAACAGACGCGCGCCCTCGCCTCTGCCCGCTCAAATTTGCGGGCCGTATAATGGTCCGTATTGATGAGAATTTTATTAGGCTTGAAATATTTAAAAATAGGTACAAACTACTGTTAATTCACTAGCAGTAAAATTAACCGATTCAAACTCATAATTATTTTTAATGAAAGTAATTACGTCACAGATACCTGAGGGTGCATTTTTCAAGGATTGTGAGGAACTTATACGTCATGAAGTAAAATCGCTCATTATTAATTAACAAAAAATTATAAGGACGGTGTAAACTCTATTGAATATATGCATACGTGTACAGATATAAAGATACCATATGTGCACATCTAAATTTCAGCGTGCACAGTTGAGAGTGTTATAGAAGTCCACTTGGAGATTTAGAAGTTCACAGATGGGTGGATGAGAACACAAAAGTGGACAGTTTCTGACTTACGTAAAGTTTAAAAAAAGGACTTGCAATTATAGATATATTATATTATTATAATCACCAATAGAATTGAGGATCACAGCCAAGAATAAGACCAGAGTACAGACGGTCCTCATCTTTCCAATTAGTGGAACGACTGAATAATGTATAATTTAATAATTTGATTAACAGTGTAACTCATGAAAATTCTAGTGCTTCATTGGCGTATATTACCTCTACTATAGTCGTTATCTTTGACATTGAAAGCGTTGAGGTCGTCATTCAGAGATATTTACATTTGATAAGAGGCAATTTAAGTGATAAAGATTTGGTTACACGTTTCTTTAAAACTGATGTCACCATTTATGTAGTCCTTTACGTTTTGAGGAAAGCTGGTTTTTACGTGGCAAATTTATATAATGTCTACTGTCATTGCCCATTTAAGATTATAAAAAACTATTATGAACTCAAAAATCATTTTTTTTTTCTTGTGTCAAGATATTATCCTTACTAGAAAAAGAAGTGATTCACACAAGAAATTGGCTACGTTCAAAAACGAGGAATAAGTAAATTTTGTTTCTGATAATTTTTTATGAGAATTGTTATCGTTTAGTTTTGGGTTGTGATATATGGTTATAAATGATAAATAGTTTTACTTGAATTAAAGTAAATCAATCTACTCTCTAAATTTGAATCAGTAAAATATAACTGATTGTCAGTTAAATTCTACTGATTGCTGTAGCTAGAATTGAGTCGCTGACAATTAGTAGAATTGTATTGATTGGATTTGGAAAACGAAAATTACTAATTGAATCAGCTATATGTATTAGAACTGATTTTTGACTGTTTGATTAATTAACTCCAAATTTCCAATTAAGATTGAACTCCGACTAAGTCCAATGTTTGCCTGAAGGGCGCCAGATAGTTTTCCGAGATTAAAACTACCAAAAGAAACACTTTAAAGTCATCTAAATAACTCAGAAAGAGAGTACGGTTTACTTGCCCGATAACTCCGGCAGAGTGGCGGAGTAAGGAGGGACGCAAGGGGAGGTGAATTCAGTGAAAAGCACATTTTCAAATTAAACACCAATATAATTGATTAAGAAAGTCTACTAATGCAATTACACTTGTGTAAAATAATTATAACAAGTGGGCCTTCGCCCCACTCAAAAATGAGTGTAAAACAAGAACCGACATTTTATAATTAGGTCCGAGTGACCACTAGACAAATTTATTCGGTTATAATGTATCATTTGATCATTTTTATTATCATACTAGTGGGGGTCCAAGCTGACCCAGAACGGACACAACATTTGACTTGAGACTCACTGATGCGATTCAATAAATATGACCTTGCCCGAGGTCAGCAATTTACAAATTTCAACGGCGTGTGTCTACTGATTCGACACACGACGTTGAAACGCGAAGATGAATTTAAGTTAAGATAAAGAAATGACAGAGAACCCACCTGGCAGAATCCGACCTCCTCGTGCTCATCCTCTCATTTTGATTAGTTTTTTTTGTTTTTATTTCCGATTTTTCAATTTGAATTTATTCCTCCAATCCTCTTTTCCTGGACAGGTGAAGTACTCACTGCGAGTCTAGAATGACGAATGAATTTCAGAGTGGCGTCCCCGTTCTCCCTCTCATAGGAGTCGTAGCGCCACTCGAGCACGAGCGTAGAACTACAGAGTGAGAGGACGAACGAAAGAGAAGGACAACCGCCAGGTTGGGTAACCCACAGCGTGGTGGCGCATAGTCGGGGTGCGTTCTGTGTCACGCAGAACCTCGAGATCTCCCGCTAGTCGCTGGTCCAGGGGAGGTTGACTCAGCTCACTGCGCAGGTTCTCTGCACCAGCTTGATCCTAGTTTTTCCGAGCGCTCTTGTACGTGCGGGAATCCCGTCCACTACGCATGCGCCGGGAAAATCTCCTCTTCTTAGTACCTGGTGACAGCAGACCTCCACTGCAGGCACCCTCGTTTCATGTGACAGTTGTTGTTGTTGTAGTGGGGTGGTTGATCCATCCTTGTCACTCGAGTTGGAACATGAAATAAATACAATAATACGAACCAAAATTTAGAACAACTAATGGAATTTTTATTAATTGGAATCCCGTGGTCTGGCAAGTAGATTAAATTCGGTCTGATGCCCTAACCTCCTGATTTTTTACGGGTAATGAGTCTCTTATTTCTAGTGGGTTTGTGATTCGTGATTCTAAACGCATCTCCCTAGTGAAATTTTACCCTTAAATTTGCTAATTTTACTGTATTTGTACGGGGTACGAATTACCCCGTCACAGTATATACATGCAGTAATATAACTGAATGATCAGTTACAGTTGTTTTGTAAAAATCAGTTAATTTTAAGAGGTTATGTTCCAAATATATTTGCGTATCATTTTTAAATGTGAAATTTTTCAAAGTTTAAAATGTGTTCACACATGTAATAATTTCTTAATTATTCATTAAAATGAAAATTTCAATACACTCTAATATTATAAATAATATTGGTGTATAAACAAAAGCTTAATTAAAAATTGTTCTTCTATAAATTCATTCTAAGTCTATATTTGATTCACTGTAGTTAAGGTATAACTGATTAACTTCAGTTACAGTCCCGGTAAGAAGGCTTGAATAGAATAGAATTAAAAATTTAAGATTTCAGCGTGAAAGTAGAGATAATCCTATTATTTTTAATACCTGATTTTCCCTTCAGGCTTCAATGTTCAAGAAAGTAATAAGTGGCTCAGGAATATAACTACCGTCTATTCACATAGTGTTAATGACTCTCTTTCCTATTCCAAAAAGAAGGTTAGATATGAAGTGAGTTCAATTCAGTTTGATTCATTCGCGAAATGTGTACATTGAATTTTCTGAATTACCGGTTGTTGAATTCAAGTTAGGAAGGGTCTATTACAGTGAATTCAAGTTTACATTGCAGAGAGATGGTGTGACTTCAATTCAAGAAACCTGAATTGATTTTATATGAAACGTATTATCCTCAATTCCAAATGGTATAACTGAATCGAATGAAATAGGATTTGTGATACCGAGATACCAACAAGAATTTATGTATTCTGAAAACATTAGTTAACTTGAATAATTAATTAAATAATTATTTAATTAATTAATATAATTATAAATACATATAGTAATAATAAATTCTTTAATAATCGTCAGTAAATTGTCCTTTTACTGCTTTTGGTATTAGATAGGTAGAAAATTATATTTTTCAAACTGTATTGAAACGTATAGCAGTTGCTTCTTTCTAATTACTGTTTCTGGTTTAAGAGAACGAAGGGAAAATCAGGTATTAACATGAATGGAAATTTTCAATCCTATTCTATTCAAGCCTTCTTACCGGGGTATTATTACTGTTGAAATGAGTAAACTTCTGAAAATAACTGATTCGTCAATTAAAATTTAGTGTACTGAATGAATTAGTAAAATTTCCAATAATTTAAATTTAGAGGGTAAGATGAAATTTTCCATTCATCGAGAATTAATTTAATAATTTTATTTGTTTTGAGGAAATGCGAATAAATAGGATAAAGGATAGGTAGCAAAAATACAAAGAACTATACATTTTTCGGTAGCTTTCAATTTAAGTAGCAAGTTAAAGATCTTTCTTCATTGGCTGCTTGAATTTTGATGATTTTAAAGATCAAAAGTCCAATTTTCAATTTTAAATCTTCCAAAATGAAAAAATTTAGGATCTGAACAATTAAAACTCTGAATTTAAGTAATTGCGAAACTTAAAATGTGTACAGTTTTTAATCGAAATGTTTAACAATTAAAAATTTTACAGTTATAAAGATTTATAATCTATACCGCAACAATTTTCCAGTGTTACAATTAGGACCTGTTTAATTTTAAAGCTGTGTAAATCAGAATTAAAACATTTTCATTGTTTTGAGAATTAAAATTCAAGTTCACAATTTCTAATCTGACATATTGAGGAAATTTCGAATGAAAGTCATTAAAATTCCAAATCGATTCTTAATTCTTTCCTATATTTCTTTCCTATTAATTCTATTTTCGGTTGTAGTTAAATTTATTCCTATGGTTAATTTCCATTATTCGTGGTACAAATATGCTTTGCTAATTTTCTCCATGTAAATGTTTCCATACGTTTCTTGAAATACATAGCCTGCTCGTGTCGTCATTATCAACATCCATAATACCAGAATCATTATTTTCCTGAAACATAAAATGGAATGACTTGATCAATATGAACTTGAAGAAGAAGAGAGTTTTTTGTCGAAAATTTTTAAAATTCAAAAGTCTTCAATTATAAGGATCTATATTTCATCAAATTTCAAAAGTTACAATTAAGAACTGTTCAAGTTTAAAGATGGATGAATAAAAGTTTTAAAATTTTCATGGTTTTGAGAATTTCAATTCAAGTTCTCAATTTCTAATCTTACAATTTGGAGAAATTTCGAATGTGAGTCATTAAAATTAAAAAATTCAGTAATTGAAAAATTTAAAAGTTGCATAGTTTTTAGTCAAAAACTTTCAGTATCAAAAAATCTTTAATTATAAAAAAGTACAATCCATATTTGTACAATTTTGAAAAGTTACAATTAAAAACTTTTCAATTATAAAGATTTATAAATAAAAATGCTAAAATTTTGATGGTTTTGATAATTAAAATTCAACTTCTTGACCCTAAATATTCCAATTTGAAAAAATCTCGTATCTAAATCATCAAAATTACCAAATTTAGTAATTTCAATACTTAAACGATGCATAGTTTGCAATTAGAAATTTTCAACATCGAAAAGTCTTCAATTATAAAGATTCGCAATCCTAATTTCCACAATTTTTAAGATTTACGATTAAAAACTCTTTAAATTATTTGAATTAATTTTTCCTAAGAAAAGATCTTCTCCCTTCTCTCCACTGGGAGTTGAACCACAGAACTTCGGATTTTCGGTCAGGTATTTTCCCATTAAGCTACTAGAGAGATCGAGAGAAGAAACCTTTTTCAGAAATACCCGCATTATCATGCTGGATGGTACAAATAACAATTTTCAATTTGATGATGAATTGAAAATTATTTTGATTAATTCAAAAAAATTAATTAAAACAATTTTTAATTCATAGCTCCACCTTCTCTGAAAAAGACGTTAAAAGTTTCTGTGATTCTCTAACGATAATACAGATTCCTTGAAATCTTTAAATTTTAAAGATATATCAATAAGAATTCTTAAATTGACTGCGGTTGTTGCAGATTTTCCAATATTCTTCTGCTGAAATTAAAAGAGGACTACAAATCGAATATTATGATACGTCCTTGGAACGTACACCAAAGCAATTTCCCTAATTGCTCGATTGGGTTGCAATTGATGAAGATTGCAACTTGGGCACGAGCGAACAAGTCAATAAATACTTGTATTGATATAAATATAAAACATCCCAAGTCAAAATTTTAGTCCTCTTTTAGAAATCTAAATTGTAGGACTTAATAGTACTTTGGAGCGTTTATAGAGGTCTTAATTCGTATTAGATTAAAAGCTCTTCTAGTCCTTCAAAATGACAGAAGAGTCTATACTTTCCCCTTTCAGCGATAAATAAGGGCCTAATTTAATAAAAATTCAGTCCCTTATTGGTTCTTCTAAATCCTCTGATCAGGCCCTGCTGTAGCCCTCAAAATCCTCTAGAAGAAAAGTGACCTCACACGACCGTTTACCCCAGGACAAACTAATGTACACAAAAAGAAATTGCATAATTGTATAATCTGATTATATTTCCATTAAAAACAATATTTTCTTCCTACCACAATTTTTAGAATAAACTTTATTACGCAGAGATTAGATGAATTATTTTCGAAATTCATTTTATGAGTTCACTGTTTGCTGCAATTGGTTTTAATGAGTGTCAATTAAAAATTATTGTAAAAAATCAATGCTCTTTTACATGGAAATAGAATCAGATTATGAAATTAGCCCTAAACTTTATTGTGCGCCTGTTTCGCCAGTCAGTTACATCCAGCCCCCCCACTCTTAATTTTCGTGTTTTTTGTAGCCCACTGAATTGCGCCGCGAATGCGCTCATATGCGCCACCAATAAAAAATCTTGTGCCACGAAACTCTAGGAGTTATAGCAGGTGTTCAGTGGGGGGGGGGGGGGAGCTGGCGACACGCCAGCCCTCCCCTTATTTAAAAAATCATTCGTATTCAAATGCGCTCATCGGCGTCACAAAAATTGTTTGCAAACAAGCAGTAACAGTTACTTCTTTTCTTCATTCCGAAAATGTCGAGAAACAGTTGCGGTGTTGGCAGTAACAGCTCGGGTTTACTTCTCTCCGTATATATGCTTGAAAGTTGAACTATTTTGTTACAATTTAATTTCATCAATAGTGTCGAAAATTCTAGATTTTCAAATCTCTTACACTATGTGTGCTACTTACTATTCAGTATTTTCTTATCTCAGAAATTATACCCTAATTTTTGAAAGCATAATTATCTTTTTGAACAATTTTTGTTCAGTTTGGTTGTGGATAGTTTTTTTTTCGGATTGGTTTCGTCTAGATTTCACTCCAACTTTTCTATGGAAAGTATCAGGTAATATTCATTTTTTTGAATAATTTTACATTATTCTTCACAAAAAATATCACTCTTAACATTAATTAGCTTCGTCCTTAATTTCGGACAAGAATACATTTTTACGATTTACAGCGCATAAATATTGTACGAACAAGCCAAATTGTTTGCATAATTTCCAAATCGCCTGTGCACAAAATATTACTCAAGATTCAAGATGTAATTTATTACTTGAATTGAAAGTGAGTTACAAAATGAGTCACACATAAAATAACTACAATAAGATATGTTCCACACTAAAAAGCTAGTCTACGCAATTCCACTTAATTCTGGTTCCTTGCAATGTGCCGCTGGCTTTTACAAGGGGGATCTCGAATTTACGCTCATAACACAATTATCCTAAGTTACAGTTATAAAAATAAATAAATAAAATGAGTGCACGCGACGCAACTTATCAATATACATAAAAAGGTCAGTGTACTCAAAATCACACTCTTACTCATTAATAATAAAAGATCTAATTTTTAGCGCTTTCACAATGTAGTTAAAAATGTCATTCAGTTGGTCAATATTTCTTAGAATGAAAAGGCTCTCGATAGACCCTAAGTCAGTCCTGGTCCCTTCCAGATATTTTTCAATGTAATGCGCTCTGAATTCGTTATAGACAGGACAATGGAGTAGAAAATGAGGAATATCTTTAAACTTCATCAAGTTACATATACTGCAAATTTGATTTGAATCAATCGCCTACGCCGAACAATTAAAATATAGTCTGATCTTGGTGGAGTCTGAAAGTCTTAATTAACTATTGATTCGCTTTTTTCAATACTACAGTTAAAATATAGATAAGGTTCAGTAAGGTTCAATGGACATAGGTATCTAAATTGACTGTTATATTTGCATTTCGTCCCACGATCAATGGTCGTGCTATAAATATGATTTGCCCATATATTTATTAAGTTTAACTTTTCTACGGTAACCGCATGAGGGTGACTCAATTGCCGATTCCATGTATCAATTTCGCCTGTAGATTCGAGTAGGGACTTAAATTGCGCAGCGCAATTGAATTCTATACTTGCGGCACTAGCCTGGTCCAACTCGCAGAAGTTCCTAAGACAAAGCTTAGTCGTCGTTCATATTAGTTAGAGAAATCCAACAATTATAGGCGTGTTCGAACGATGTGACGCTTTCCTGATCTAATCCTGTTTCCACTCGGATAAAGTTCGCAGGCGTGTTCCTAGGTTTCCCATGAATTATGTTCAGACTTATTTATGATACTGCACACACTATGAATTTGTGTCATCCCTTTCCTACCAAAATGGTCTTTGGCCCCTTTAAGGTTACCCATTGTCGAGGACGGGGTTCCGAGGTACGTGTAGGTGTTAATAATTGACGAATGGATTAATTTTTCCGCATAAGTGGAATCAGTTTTGTCAACTCACCGGTTTGTAAGAAGAGACGATCTTTGTTTAATTTTTTGGGTTTAGCTAAAGTCCATTCTGACCACAATAGTCCCCCAGAACTTTTGCTTTGTCGCGAGCATCGTGCCAAAAAGTAGCAAAGATAACAATATTCTCCGCGAACAAAAGCATAATTAGAGATCTAACAGCTTTCAGCAATTCACCCTAAATGCTTTTCTTTATATAAAATTCCACAACATCAGCCGCAAAAAGACTGAAGAGGAGAGGACTAAAGCTGTCACCCTGTAGCACCCCAAGCGTCACGTCGACTATTTTCGAGTAGAACTCACAGAATTTGACCCTTATGCCAAAATTGACATAGAATGCGACCAAAATTCGAATAATTTTTCGACTTACACCTACGTCATTTAGTTTGGCTCAAAGTTTAGTAAGACGAGCGCACTGCGAGTGAAACCAGAGATTTTTCTGCTGATAAGGGCCGAAGGTAATGGAAGCGCCTCTCTGCACTAGCATATTTGATTCGCTGGCAGCATGCGTTATTGCGTAAATTAACTTATTATACAAAAAATCAGCGTTAACAAGATTATTGAATATAAACGGTGAATTTGGCAAAGCAGTATAAAAGGTGTTCGCTCCTTCGTCATAACATTTTAGAGACATTGATACGCCGCCAAATATGGTAGGCTCTATCGCGTTCAGAACGCGAACAGTCAGCGCAGTTTTGGACTAATGCCACTGCCGCGGCCCTTACGTTTTTCTTCGATAGCGACGGAGTAATAAGGGGCGTCACCATCTAAAAATTTCGGTAGTTTTACGGATGCGTTTATGAGCCATGACTAACCTATGCAAATCACACAATGACTAGTTAAGTAGGCTTTCTGCTTTACATAAAAGTTACAAAAATTATTATAACCACTGATATTCCAATAACAAATACCAAAACTCGATTTCATCGACCCTGAACAGAGTGAAAGTAAAACTGGTCTCATTTTGCCAGACTTAAATTTACCAAGGCGGCGAATTCCATTAATCGATTCCCGGTCAAGAGTTATACCCATTTTGGTTCCGAGTAGATTTTACACTTTTTCGTCCAGCGCAAGTGGTGCTTTCGTTGGCTCCATCATGCATGCCAAGAAGTATCAGGTTGTTTCTTCTTGTAAGCCTATCTAGGTGTTGAGCCTGCTTTGCGATCTCCATCTTGAGCTTGGCATTCTCCTTTTCTACAGCATCCATTTTGGTTTCATATATCTGCAACCCTGCTGAGGTGCTTGCTAGGATATTTTTTCTACGGAATGTATTTTAGCTTTGAGCCGTTATTCTAGGCTTAACATCAAGTTCTGCATCTGCTCGTAGGTCGCTATATTAAAGTGCGGGTGCGAAAGATTTATTACCTCAGCATACGAGCAAGCGTCAAAAGTACAACAAACATAGAAGCACTTTGCACGTTAATAATGTCTGTGCCAGATAAATATCCGCCTCAAGTTTAGAGTCACAACAGTAAAAACAACAGTAGCGTCACGGCATCACAGCACTGGGAAATTTTTTTAGCGCAAGGCAGACACTTTAAACTCTCGGCATAAGACGGAGCAACAACAAACACGTCCTTACAGCTCGGCTGCTCAAACGAGACTCAGCAAATATTACTCTCAACAATTGTTAATTTTATTTGCTACTTTTCATTTTTTGGGACATTTTCGGTCACAATGCAGGGGAATTTAAAAACAGTTTGTAAAATTAATTCATTTTTTCAAGTTTTTCAAAACGCAGAAAGCAAGCAGGCTAAGAAAGCATGATAAACTGTCTTTGTAATGTAATTACCAGTTACACCAAATTCTCGGATTCTTTCTCCCCGGTCTCGGTCTTCCTAGTGCTGCTGGTCCATGCAGTTGCTAATACGGCAGGGCGAGAGAAAGTTGCGACTTTCGCCTCAGAAGGTTCGGTTTGCGCGAGTACTCAGTCGAGTATATTGTGCGATATTGCATTCCAATTGGAAGAGGTTAGGCGGCCCTGACTGTATACGTTTGGACCCCCCACCGACCTGTGGCCAAGGCTATTTGCAGATAACCCCCGAAACTGGACTGAAACTGAGATTTCGGTGTACATACATTTTTATCTGACTTCGGATTAGCAAAAATATTATATTATATCAAATTTAAAGCAATCAAATTTGATCTTGCGAATTTTTTGCCTTATTTGAAAAACAATTCAACTTTTTGAATAAAACCGCGACTAAAACTTCTTCCGTTTTGCTAACTAGTTCGTCACTCACATTATTATTATCTCATTTTTAAACTGTTGAAGTGGCTTAAAACATTTATGTACGTATATAAATAAAGGTGTGCTGATGACAAATATAAAATTGGAATCTATTTACTATTCGATAAGAAAATTACTTGAGGTTCTCAACAAGTAATAAGATTAAAAATACATGCCTCTCAAACGAGTCCCATTTTCTGTCAGGCTATATTTTTGTTATATATAATGAATCATCTGATCTAAATTATTCATGAAATTCGAGGAGTTCTTGTCAAATCCTTTAAAATCTCTCGAAATATGATGACGTCATCCTTTAGAATTTGATAAAGTCCTTTAAAATTTAATTAAAGTTTTTCACATCTCATAAAAACTTTGCGGCATAAGAAATCGTTCGAAATGTCTGAAATCGCGAGAAATCATATTTTGAAATCATACCTTTGGAAAACGCTTGAAATACCTTAATATAATTAGTATATTCTGTAATTATCAAAACCCTATCAAGTTAAAATATCTTACAAAACGTTCAAAAACTACATGACACTACAAGGGGGTGAAAAATTTATTGTAAATTTATCTTTTTAGTTGAAAATGCAACTTTCAAATTTTCCGTTGAAAATTCGTCTTCCTTGTTTGAAAATTCAATTAATTGGTTGGAAATTACACTACAAGGTTGAGAGTTCAACATCGTTGTCAAAAATTTATAATATTGGTTGAAAATTGAACTCTATTATGCATATTAGTATTGCTTTGGTTGAAAATTAATTTTTTCACTGAAAATTTAAGTGTTCTATTTCTGTCCTAGAATTGATCATATTCTTTAGATGTGCGTAATCATGATGCCATTTGTTCATGTCATGAACAAGTGATATAAAAAATTGATCAAATAATGAATTATAAATAAACAAAATTATGTGTACATCATAAAGCGGAGAAGAATCGAGTCTTTCGTAATCTTTCGTAAATTATATTTTCAGAATTTTTCAGTTTTTTGCTTATAAAATTAACAAATAATATCGAATAACACCTTCTTATGATCCACTACGGATTGTCGATAAAATCAAGTAATTTTTTGTCAAAATATTACCTTGAAAGCGAATACTCGATAATGATAATATAATTTTATTTGATATTATAATTTTTTTATATCAAATAATCTGACTTATGAATCATTTTTCCCTTTCACACACGCCTGCGTGTTGAATCCAAAAGATAATAAAATTCGGAAGGTTGTTTACCAAATGATAGATTGAAAAAAAATTGATGCATTGATGTGAAATTTCGAACAATCACAATCCAAAAATTGCTTCCACATATCAGTTGTGGATTCAATAACAAAATTTTTTGCTTTAAAGAAAATTTAAAGTCAAATAAAAATTGCGTCCTACAAGTTATCGTTAAATATGTTATTTGATTCCGCCCACTGTGTCTGTCGTTCCGCGTGGATAATGAGGATACGCGACTGCACTAAAAAATTAATATTCCTATAAAGTATACGCTGTAACTAAAAAATAATGAAAACCTTTTGGCAGTTGAAAATTCTGTTAGCATTTTGAATATTTGGAGAAAAAAAAATTTGAATGTCGTTGTGGGGATTAGCAAAAGATGAAACAAAAGAAGCCTTGATAACCATAATACATTTGCGTTCAAATATTTTTATTTAATTTTGATCCCACTACGGATTACAAACAATATTATATTTTAGTTTATCTTTTTTCTTTCGAATTAATGATACACATGCTGTAGAGTATCTTCGTTGGAAGAAACTTCTTTATACCGACGTGGAGAGATTGGGTACTGTCTGCCTACAGGACATTCCCTCATTTCAGTTAAGGTCATATCGTCAACTGCACCGCGTATCATGTTTATTTTTATTCTCGAACTATATGTATCTACCTTATATATTCCAAGAAGAATCCCACTATACTCCAGTATTGCAAAAACGTCACCATTGGATGTTGATAAAACAATATGTTCTCGGGTTGGCACGGGCACATATCTGTTCGCTTCTGCTCGCAATTTAATTGGTAAACTGGCAGGAATAAGATATCTTCGAAATTCGAATTGCCGGTTCTGATTTGTCTTGGGAATAAGCCGAATATATCCAAGTTTTGCAAGCGCATATCCAAGTACTTCATGAGGAAAAGGCCTGTCCGGAGAAGACCTAGACTGTATGGCAGGAGAAGAGGAACTAGGATTACGTTCGACATTGGAATTCTGTTCACACTGCAGTGAATCGTAATTTGCAGAAGCTTTAATAAAACTTTTTGTGAAGATTGCTTGACTTTTGCCTACTGGGCAATCCCTTTTTTCATCTGGGGTCATATCATCAACTGCGCGGCTTATCATATTCATTTTTACTCGCAAATTATTCCTAGCTCTCCTATACATTCCACGAAGAATCCCACTATAATCCAATATTGCAAAAATCTCATCATTTGATGTTGATAATACAATATATTCTCTGGTTGGTACGGGCTCATATCTATTTCGTTCTGCTAGAAATTTAATTGGCATACCGGCAGGAATAACGTATCGTCGAAACTCAAATTGCTGGTTTTTATTTGTGCGAGGAATAAGCCGAACATATCCAAGTTCTTCCATTGTACATCCAAGTACTCGATCTGAAGGAAGCCTGCCCATAGGAGAAATGGATCTGGCACGAAGCGGAGGCTCCTGAGGATTTGCCCCGTCAGGTGAATGTTGTCTGACAGAAGAAGATCCAGGATTATGTTCGTCATTAGGACTCCTGCTAGCAGGAAACCTGGATCTGCCACGAAAAGGAGCCTCCTCTGGGTCATTCTGGCCATGCAAATGTTGTTGTTGAGCAGAAGAAGAAGAAGGGCCAGGATTACGTTCGCTTTTAGGTTTCTCGTCTGGCTGTGAACTGCATTCTGCAACAAGAAATAGAAGATTCTTCTTTTTTGTTCAGCACATTTATGTCTAATATCTTTAGCTGAATTCAACGTTTCTTTGCAGAAAGCATCTTTTTGATGATGCGGCACAAACGCTTTAATAACCTTAATGACAATAAACGATTTTCTGCTATACAAAAACCTACATAAAGGAAACAGTTTTTAATATATCCAATTCTTTGGCAAATGTTTCTTTCACTCTGTTCTTACTGTCAATTAACACTCAACAATTATTTCAACATTCCATAAAGAAGAGTTGAGCGTCAAAACTTTCAAGTTGAAAATGATTAGGGCTCACCGTGTTGGAATTTAACTTAACTGATTGTGTCATTTTTGGGATTTATTCTGAATTCCTTAAAATTCTCCTGGAATTCTTTTGAATTCAAAAGAACATAATATTGCGTATATTTCTGAAAAATGTTAACTTTTCTCGATCTCCCTAGTACCTTATTGGGATAGCACCTGACCGGAAATTAGTAGTTCTGTGGTTCATTTCCCTGCGGAGCAAAAGGAGAAGATCTTTTTGCAGAAAAAGTTTAGGAAAAATGAAAAATTCTATTTTTGCGGTTAAACTATGATTTGTTTTAATCCCGAAAAATAGGAAATTTAAAAAGAAATTAACTTTTTGGAAAAACGACGCAAGGTATAATCAAATAATTAATAGACAAAAGTTGTAAGCCCGAAAAAGATCCATAAATTTCTTTTAAGTAACTTTTTGTTCATACGCATAGTTTTTGTTTCAATCCTAAAAAATCAAATTAACAATAAAAAAATTTGAACCAAAACTTAACTGAACTTTAAATTAAAAAAAAAAAAAAAATTGGAAAAACGACACAATGTACGGAAAAAATTAATACATAAAAGTTAATTTTATTTATTTTTTCATAGGCTACGTATTATTTGTTTGAATCGTAAAAAAATAACCGTGACAATGAACAAATTAAGTTCTTGGAAAAACAACAGAAAGTTCAATAAAATGTTAATTAACAAATTGTTTTTTTTATAGGACGCGCATTTTTTTATTATAAAAGCAAGACAATGAAAACACATATGTTCCAATATGAATACATATTATGAATTGCAATAATATAAATTAATTGAAATGAGACATTCTTCAGGGTAGTTAAAAATAAAAATTAGTGCAAAATAAGGAAGAAATATAAAAGAGATGAAAATAAAATTTTTGCTTTATTTTGCAAGATCTGAGTGAGCAGTCCCAGACCGAGGTACAGAAATACATATATTATTTTTACAACACTATCATGAAAATGGCGTGTTTTCGTACTTATGATCTGTGTGTAATGTGGCGCATTTCGAACGATGCGAATAAAGAACGTACGAAATCAGGAATGCTTACGAAAAGACCTCTTTTCGTAAGCATTTCACATTTTCACAATAAGTGAAAGGAAGATAGTTAGATAAAGACGGAGATAGGTCGATGTTTTCAGCGACAACTGTAGCGCGCTCGCCTCGCGACATACCGTGCAGGAATATATACGCTATAATAACTAATCGGTACTTAAAATATTAAATTTTGTCTTTTCAAACTGATAACATTTTTTTAGGAGTAAACTATAAACTTTTATTAGTAATTTGTATTAAAAAAGTAATTTTTCATTTATATAATTTAAATTTTCCCGCAACTTTGACTTGAGCAACTATAGCGTACCTAGCGGCGGAGAGGCTACCGGCGTTTATAACCTTATTTGTGAATGCTGTCACGCGTTTGTTGGTTGGTTTTTTTTCAGTCGGAGGGCTTCGCCCCCCGAACCCCCACCAGGGCTGCACCCTGGACCGCCCCCACCCCCGCCGCAGTTTCGATCAGGTACCGTTTTTTCACACTTTTCATGATCTTGTTGTAAAAAGTTTCGTGCATGTCTCGTGGTAGGCCCTTTTCTTGACTCGTGCAGTGTTTTTAGACTCGTCTTCGGTTCGGGCACCTTCGGTGCCCTCACCTACGACTCGTCCTAAAAACACTGCACTTGTCACGAAAAGGCCATCGCCTACCACTTGTAATGCAATATACTATTATTTGATATAATAGAGTTGAACTTTATGTAGAAAAGTTCGCACTTTGGAGAAAATCGAGCGCGAAGGACGAGATCCAACAGACGCGCGCCCTCGGCCCGCTCAAATTTGCGGGCGAAGCGAGGCGCGCGCACAGCGTACGGTTTTTGTTAATAGTTGACAGTCTATTCTATAATGGTCCGTATTGATGAAAATTTTATTAGGCTTGAAATATTTCAAAATAGGTACAAACTACTGTAAATTCACTAGCAGTAAAATTAACCGATTCAAACTCATAATTATTTTTAATGAGAGTAATTATGTCACAGGTACCAGAGACTGGAGATCATTCAGATTCAGATTTTTTGGCTAGTTCTTTGGACTTTGAAATTTTTCAGAAAACGCCTGAGGGTGCATCTTTCAAGGATAGTGAGCAACTTATACGTTACGAAGTAAAATCGCTCATTATTAATTAACAAAAAATTATAAGGACGGTGTAAACTCTATTGACTATATGCATACGTGTACAGTTCTAAAGATACCATATGTGGACGTGGACTCCCAGTTGATAATCTGATCGCATCAGGTGACAGGAGCAGAGTTTGGAATATTCCATCTGTGGACGTGCACAGTGGAGACATTGCCATATGTGCACATCTAAATTTCAGCGTGCACAGTTGAGAGTGTTATATAAGTCCACTTGGAGATTTAGACGTCCACAGATGGGTGGATGAGGACACAAAAGTGGACAGTTTCTGACTTACGTAAAGCTTAAAAAAAAGGACTTGCAATTATAGATGTATTATATTATTATAATCACCAATAGAATTGAGGATCACAGCCAAGGATAAGACCAGAGTACAGACAATCCTCATCTTTTCTAATTAGAGGAACGACTGATTAATGAATTTATTAAGAATTTGGTTAACTGTGTAGCTAGTGAATATTCTTGTGCTTCATCAGCTTATACGATCTATAGTGTAATAGTTATCTCTCACATTAATAGCGTCAAGGTTGACCGTCTGAGATATTTACATTTGATAAGAGTCAGTTTCAGTGATAAAGATTTGGTTACACGTTTCTTTAAAACTGATGTCACCATTTATGTGGACCTTTACGTTTTGAGGAAAGCTGGTTTTTACGTGGCAAATTGATATAATGTCTACTGTCATTGCCCATTTAAGATTATAAAAAACTAATATGAACTCAAAAATCATTTTTTTTCTTGTTTTTTTCTTGAAATTGGCTACGTTCAAAAACGAGAAATAAGTAAATTTGTTTCTGATAATTTTTTATGAGAATTGTTATCGCTTAGTTTTGGGTTGTGATATATGGTTATAAATGATAAATAGTTTTACTGGACCTAAATTGAATCAATCTACTCTCTAAATTTGAATCAGTAAAATATAACTGATTGTCTGTTTAATTCTACTGATTGCTGTAGCTAGAATTGAGTCGCTGACAATTAGTAGAATTGTATTGATTGGATTAGGAAAACGAAAATTACTAAATGAATCAGCTATATGTATATACCTGCAGTATGGCCAACGGCCATACCACGCTGAAAAATCCAGTTCTCGTCAGATCACTGAAGTTAAGCAGCGTTGGACGCGGTTAGTACTTGGATGGATGACCATTCGAGAATACTGAGTGCTTTTGAATCAGTGCACTCATTACTCATGAGAATCATGAGCACATCGTGGGTGTGGTGAGCTCACACTTGTAGTTATTTACAACTACAAGAAAACTATCCACCTAGAAACACTACCCGAATCGGGTAGTGTCACGCCTACGCTGAAAGGGAAATGGATTAATTGTATACATACAATATAACTGAATGACCAGTTACAGTTGTTTTGTAAAATCAGTTAATTTTAAGAGTTTATGTTCCAAATATATTTGCGTATAATTTTTAAATGTGAAATTGTTCAAAGTTCAAAATGTGTTCACACATGTAATAATTTCTTATTTATTCATTAAAATGAAAATTTCAATACACTCTAATATTATAAGTAATATTGGTGTATAAACAAAAGTTTAATAAAGAATTGTTCTTCTATAAATTCATTCTAAGTCTATAACTGATTCGTCAATTAAAATTTAGTGTACTGAATGAATTAGTAAAATTTCCACTAATTTAAATTTAGAGGGTATGATGAAATTTTCCATTCATCGAGAATAAATTTAATAATCTTATTTGTTTTGAGGAAATGTGAATAAATAGGATAAAGGATAGGTAGCAAAAATACAAAGAACTATGCATTTTTCGGTAGCTTTCAATTTAAGTAGCAAGTTAAAGATCTTTCTTCATTGGCTGCTTGAATTTTAATGATTTTAAAGATCAAAAGTCCAATTTTCAATTTTAATTTTAATAAGAATTAAAACATTTTCATTGTTTTGAGAATTAAAATTCAAGTTCTCAATTTCTAATCTGACATATTGAGGAAATTTCGAATGAAAGTCATTACAATTCCAAATCGATTCTTAAAATTCTTTCCTATATTTCTTTCCTATTAATTCTTTCCTAGTAATTCGTGTAAGATTGTAGTTTTGGTTATTAATTTCTTAATTCATTTTCGCATGTCTGTTCTATTAAATTAATTGTTTGTTCTAAACCTTGAAAACTATTTTCGGTTGTAGTTAAATTTATTCCTATGGTTAATTTCCATTCTTCGTGGTACAAATATGCTTTGCTAATTTTCTCGATGTAAATGTTTCCATACGTTTCTTGAAATACATAGACTGCTCGTGTCGTCATTATCAACATTCATAATACCAGAATCATATGACTTGATCAATATGAACTTGAAGAAGCAGAGAGTTTTTTGTCGAAAATTTTTAAAATTAAAAAGTCTTCAATTATAAGGATCTATAATCTATATTTCATCAAATTTCAAAAGTTACAATTAAGAACTGTTCAACTTTGAAGATGGATGAATGAAAGTTTTAAAATTTCCATGGTTTTGAGAATTTAAATTCAAGTTCTCAATTTCTAATCTTACAATTTGGAGAAATTTCGAATGTGAGTCATTAAAATTCAAAAATTCAGTAATTGAAAAATTTAAAAGTTGCATAGTTTTTACTCAAAAACTTTCAATATCAAAAACTCTTTAATTATAAAAAAGAACAATCCATATTTGTACAATTTTGAAAAGTTACAATTAAGAACTCTTCAATTATAAAGATTTATAAACATAAATGCTAAAATTTTTATGGTTTTGATAATTGAAATTCAACTTCTTGACCCTAAATATTCCAATTTGAAGAAATCTCGAATCTAAATCATCAAAATTACCATATTTAGTAATTTAAGTACATAAACGATGCATAGTTTGCAATTAGAAATTTTCAAAATCGAAAAGTCTTCAATTATAAAGATTCGCAATCCTAATTTCCACAACTTTTAAGATTTACGATTAAAACCTCTTTGAATTATTTGAATTAATTTTTCCTGAGAAAAGATCTTCTCCCTTCTCTCCACTGGGAGTTGAACCACAGAACTTCTGATTTCCTGTCAGGTATTTTCCCATTAAGACGTTAAAAGTTCCTGTGATTCTCTAATGATAATACAGATTCCTTGAAATCTTTAAATTTGAAAGATATATCAATAAGAATTCTTAAATTGAATGCGGTTGTTGCATATTTTGCAATATATTATTCTTCTGCTGGAATTAAAAGAGGACTACAAATTGAATATTATGATACGTCCTTGGAACGTACAATAAAGCAATTTCCCTAATTGCTCGATTGGGTTGCAATTGATGAAGATTGCAACTTGGGCACGGGCGCACAAGTCAATAAATACTTGTATTGATATAAATATAAAACATCCCCAGTCAAAATTTTAGTCCTCTTTTAGAACTCTAAATTTTAGGACTTAATAGGACTTTGGAGCGTTTATAGAGGTCTTAATTCGTATTAGATTAAAAGCTCTTCTATTCCTTCAAAATGGCAGAAGATTCTATTCTTTCCACTTTCAGGGATAAATAAGGGCCTAATTTAATCAAAATTCAGTCCCTTATAGGTCCTCCTGAGTCCTCTGATCAGGCCCTGCTGTAGCCTTCAAAATCCTCTAGAAGAAAAGTCACCTCACACGACCGTTTACCCCAGGACAAACTAATGTACACAAAAAGAAATTGCATAATTGTATAATCTGATTATATTTCCATTAAAAACAATATTTTTTTCCTAACACAATTTTTAGAATAAACTTTATTACGCAGAGATTAGATGAATTACTTTCGAAATTCATTTTATGAGTTCACTATTTGCTGCTATTTGCTATTTGCTATTCGTTTTAATGAGTGTCAATTAAGAATTGTTGTAAAAAATCAATGCTCTTTTACATGGAAATAGAATCAGATTATAAAATTAGCCCTATACTTTTATTGTGCGCCTGTTTCTCAGGTCAGTTACATCCAGCCCCCCCCCCACACTCTTAATTTTCGTGTTTTTTGTAGCCCACTGAATTGCGCCGCGAATGCGCTCATATGCGCCACCAATAAAAAATCTTGTGCCACGAAACTCTAGGAGTTATAGCAGGTGTTAAGTGGGGGGGGGGCTGCGACACGCCAGCCCTCCCTCCATTTGAGAAATCATTCGTATTCAAATGCGCTCATCGGCGTCACCAAAATTTTTTGCAAACAGTTTGCAAACAAGCAGTAACAGTTACTGCTTTTCTTCATTCCGAAACTGTCGAGAAACAGTTGCGGCGTTGTCAGTAACAGCTCGGGTTTACTTCTCTCCGTGTACATGCTTGAAAGTTGAACTATTTTGTTACAATTTAATTTCATCAATTGTGTAGAAAATTCTAGATTTTCAAATCTCTTACACTATGTGTGCCACTCACTATTCAGTATTTTCTTATCTCAGAAATTATACCCTAATTTTTGAAAGCATAATTATCTTTTTGAACAATTTTTGTTCAGTTTCGTTGTGGATATTTTTTTTTCGGATTGGTTTCGTCTAGATTTCACTCCAACTTTTCTATTGAAAGGATCAGGTGATAATAATTTTTTTGAATAATTTTACATTATTCTTCACAAAAAATATCACTCTTAACATTAATTAGCTTCGTCCTTAATTTCGGAAAAGAATACATTTTCACGATTTACAGCGCATAAATATTGTACGAACAAGCCAAATTGTTTGTATAATTTCCAAATCGCCTGTGCAAACAAATATTACTCAAGATTCAAGATTTAATTTATTATTTGAATTGAAAGTGAGTTGCAAAAGGAGTCACACATAAAATAACTACAATAAGATATGTTCCACACTAAAAAGCTAGTCTACGCAATTCCACTTAATTCTGGTTCCTTGCAATGTGCCGCTGGCTTTTACAAGGGGGGTCTCGAATTTACGCACATAACACAATTATTCTAAGTTACAGTTATAAAAATAAATAAATAAATAAAATGATTGCACGCCACGCAACATATCAATATACATAAAAAGGTCAGTGTACTCAAAATCAGACTCTTACTCATTAATAGTAAAAGATCTAATTTTTAGCGCTTTCACAATGTAGTTAAAAATGTCCTTCAGTTGTTCAATATTTCTTAGAATGAAAAGGCTCTAGATAGACCCTAAGTCAGTTCTGGTCACTTCCAGATATTTTTCAATGTAATGCGCTCTGAATTCGTAATAGATAGGACAATGGAGTAGAAAATGAGGAATATCTTTAAACTTCATCAAGTTACATATACTGCAAATTTGATTTGAATCAATCGCCTACGCCGAACAATTAAAATATAGTCTGATCTTGGTGGAGTCTGAAAGTCTTAATTAACTCTTGATTCGCTTTTTTCAATACTACAGTTAAAATATAGATAAGGTTCAGTAAGGTTCAATGGACTTAGGTTTCTAAATTGACTGTTATATTTGCATTTCGTCCCACGATCAATGGTCGTGCTATAAATATGATTTGCCCATATATTTATTAAGTTTAACTTTTCTACGGTAACCGCATGAGGGTGACTCAATTGCCGATTCCATGTATCAATTTCGCCTGTAGATTCGAGTAGGGACTTAAATTGCGCAGCGCAATTGAATTCTATACTTGCGGCACTAGCCTGGTCCAACTCGCAGAAGTTCCTAAGACAAAGCTTAGTCGTCGTTCATATTAGTTAGAGAAATCCAACAATTATAGGCGTGTTCGAACGATGTGACGCTTTCCTGATCTAATCCCGCTTCCACTCGGGTAAAGTGCGCCAGCGTGTTTCTAGGTTTCCCATGAATTATGTTTAGACTTATTTATAATACTGCACACTCTATAAATTTCTGTCGTCTCTTTCCTACCAAAATGGTCTTTGGACCCTTTAAGGTTACCCATTGTCGAGGACGGGGTTCCGAGGTACGTGTAGGTGTTAATAATTCAAGAATGGATTAATTTTTCCGCATAAGTGGAATAAGTTTTGTCAACTCACCGGTTTGTAAGAAGAGACGATCTTTGTTTAATTTTTTGGGTTTAGCTAAAGTCCATTCTGACCACAATAGTCCCCCAGAACTTTTGCTTTGTCGCGAGCATCGTGCCAAAAAGTAGCAGAGATAACAATATTCTCCACGAACAAAAGCATAATTAGAGATCTAACAGCTTTCAGCAACTCACCCTAAATACTTTTCTTTATATAAAATTCCACAATATCAGCCGCAAAAAGACTGAAGAGGAAAGGACTAAAGCTGTCACCCTGTAGCACCCCAAGCGTCACGTCGACTATTTCCGAGTAGAACTCACAGAATTTTACCCTTATACCAAAATTGACATAAAATGCGACCAAAATTCGAATAATTTTTCCACTTACACCAAGGTCATTTAGTTTGGCTCAAAGCTTAGTAAGACGAGCGCACTGCGAGCGAAACCAGACATTTTTCTGATGATAAGGGCCGAAGGTAATGGAAGCGCCTCTCCACACTAGCATATTTGATTCGCTGGCAGCATGTTTTATTGCGTGAATTAACTTATTATACAAAAAGTCAGCGTTAACAACATTATTGAATATAAGCGGTGAATTTGGCAAAGCAGTATAAAAGGTGTTCGCTCCTTCATCATAACATTTTAGAGACATTGATACTCCGCTAAATATGGTAGGCTCTATCGCGTTTAGAACGCGAACAGTCAGCGCAGTTTTGGAGTAATGTAATTAGCCCTCCACTGCCGCGGCCTTTACGTTTTTCTTCGATAGCCGCGGAGTAATAAGGGGCGTCACGATCTAAAAATTTCGGTAGTTTTACAGATGCGTTTGTGAGCCATGACTAACCTATGCAAATCACACAATGACTAGTTAAGTAGGCTTTCTGCTTTACATAAAAGTTACACAAATTATTCTAACCACTGATATTCCAATAAAAAATACCAAAACTCGATTTCATCGACCCTGAACAGAGTGAAAGTAAAACTGGTCTCATTTTGCCAGACTTAAATTTACCAGACTGTTGAGCCTGCTTTGCGATCTCCATCTTGAGCTCGGCATTCTCCTTTTCTACAGCATCCATTTTGGTTTTATATATCTGCAACCCTGCTGAGGTGCTTGCTAGGATATTTTTTCTACGGAATGTATTTTAGCTTTGAGCCGTTCTTCTAGGCTTAACATCAAGTTCTGCATCTGCTCGTAGGTCGCTATATTAAAGTGCGGGTGCGAAAGATTTATTACCTCAGCATACGAGCAAGCGTCAAAAGTACAACAAACATAGAAGCACTTTGCACGTTAATAATGTCTGTGCCAGATAAATATCCGCCCCAAGTTTAGAGTCACAGCCGTAAAAACAATAGTAACGTCACGGCATCACAGCACTGAGAAATTTTTTTTAGCGCAAGTCAGATACTTCAAGCTCTCGGCATAAGACGTAGCAACAGCAAACACGTCCTTACAGCTCGACTGCTCAAACGAGACTCAACAAATATTACTCTCAACATTTGTTAATTTTATTTGCTACTTTTCATTTTTTGGGCCATTTTCGGTCACTATGCAGGGGAATTTACAAACAGTTTGTAAAATTAATTCATTTTTTGAAGTTTTTAAAAACGCAAAAAGCAAGCAGGCTAAGGAAGCATGATACACTGTCTTTGTAATGTAATTACCAGTTTCACCCAACTCTCGGATTCTGTCCCCCCGGTCTCGGCCTTCCTAAAACTGCTGGTCCACGCAGTTTCTCATGTGGCAGGGCGAGAGACGGTTGCGACTTTCGCCTCAGAAGGTTCGGTTTGCGCGAGTACTCAGTCGAGTATATTGTGCGATATTACATTCCAATTGGAAGAGGTTAGGCGGCCCTGACTATATACGTTAGGACCCCCCACCGACCTGTGGCCAAGGCTATTTGCAGACAACCCCCGAAACTGGACTGAAACTGAGATTTTGGTGTACATAAATTTTGATCTGACGTCGGATTAGCAAAAATATTATATTATATCAAATTTAAAGCAATCAAATTTGATCGTGCGAATTTTCTGCCTTGTTTGAAAAACAATTCAACTTTTTGAATAAAACCGCGACTAAAACTTCTTCCGTTTTGCTAACTAGTTCGTCACTCACATTATTATTATCTCATTTTTAAACTGTTGAGGTGGCTTAAAACATTTATGTACGTATATAAATAAAGGTGTGCTGATGACAAATATAAAATTGGAATCTATTTACTATTCGATAAGAAAATTACTTGAGGTTCTCAACAAGTAGTAAGATTAAAAATACATGCCTCTCAAAAGAGACCCATTTTCTGTCAGGCTATATTTTTGTTATATATAATGAATCATCTGATCTAAATTATTGATGAAATTCGAGGAGTTCTTGTCAAATCCTTTAAAATCTCTCGAAATATGATGACGTCATCCTTTAGAACTTGATAAAGTCCTTTAAATTTTAATTAAAGTTTTTCAAATCTCATAAAAACTTTGCGGCATAAGAAATCGTTTCAAATGTCTGAAATCGCAAGAAATCATATTTTGAAATCATACCTTTGGAAAACGCTTGAAATACCTTAAAATAATTAGTATATTCTGTAATGATCAAAACCCTATCAAATTTGTTGAAATTTCTTACAAAATGTTCAAAAACTACATCACACTACAAGGGGATGGAAAATTTCATTGTAAATTTATCTTTTTAGTTGAAAATGCAACTATTAAATTTTCCATTGAAAATTCATCTTCCTTGTTTGAAAATTCAATTAATTGGTTGGAAATTACACTACTTTACTAAAACTTAATTTCTTTTTTTGAAGTTCAAAGTAATTTGTTGAAAATTCGTGGTTTTTTTTTGGTTGGAAATTAATTTTTGTGAATTGAAAATTAAACTGCAAGGTTGAAAGTTCAACATCGTTGTCAAAAATTTATAATATTGGTTGAAAAGTGAACTCTTTTATGGAAATTAGTATTCCTTTGGTTGAAAATTAATTTTTCCACTGAAAATTTAAGTGTTCTATTTCCGTCCTAAAACTGATCATATTCTTTAGATGTGCGTAATCATGATGCTACTTGTTCATGTCAGGAACAAATGATATAAAAAATTTATCAAATAATGATTTATAAATTAAAAAAATTATGTGTACATCATAAAGCGGAGAAGAATCGAGTCTTTCGTAATCTTTCGTAAATTATATTTTCAGAATTTTTCAGTTTTTTGCTTATAAAATTAACAAATAATATCAAATGACACCTTCTTATTATCCACTACTAGTCCGGGGAAATTAGACTTTTTTCCAGAAAAAAAAGGTAAAGTTTTTTTTTCTTCATGATCATATCCCTGACGGCATGAGAAATAACTACCAAAAAAGTTCCCAATCGGATCGGCGCCGCATACACCCCTAGCCTCGAAAAACATCCCTTA